>JABFTP020000185.1:155792098-156155816 GCA_013387265.2 Cryptolaemus montrouzieri | reverse complement strand
TGAATTCCTCATAATACTTTAACGAACATTCTAATGGAAGCGTTTTCCTCGTTCCGTTTGAGAAGGCCTCGTAGCTTAGTTCATGAATTTTCTTCGAAATTTTACGGCAACGACCATACCACGCTGAAAATGCCAGTTCTCGTCCGATCACTGAAGCCAAAGCAGCGTCGGGCGCGGTTAGTCTTGGATGGGTGACCGCTTGGGAACACCGCGTGTCGTTGCTCTTTGCATCATTTTGAAAGTATTAGAAATCGAATGTTATGAATTTTCAAGTCTTAGTACAGTTCTCGATACTCCATCAACAATTACCATAATGAAAAGCGTTATCCTCAATCACTTTGAGAGAGCCTCGTAGCTAAGGTCATGAATTTTCTTCGAAATTTGACGGTAACGAACATACCATGCTGAAATAGCCACCGACAGTTTAATATCGAGTTTGTGAGATGTCGAATTTGTAAGATGAATTCCTCATAATACTTTAACGAACATTCTAATGGAAAGCGTTTTCCTTGTTCCGTTTGAGAAGGACTCGTAGCTTAGTTCATGAATTTTCTTCGAAATTTTACGGCAACGACCATACCACGCTGAAAATGCCAGTTCTCGTCCGATCACTGAAGTCAAGCAGCGTCGGGCGCGGTTAGTACTTGGATGGGTGACCGCTTGGGAACACCGCGTGTCGTTGCTCTTTAGCATCATTTTAAAAGTATTAGAAATCGAATGTTATGAATTTTCATGTCTTAGTACAGTTCTCGATACTCCTTCAACAATTACCATAATGAAAAGCGTTATCCTCAATCACTTTGAGAGAGCCTCGTAGCTAAGGTCATGAATTTTCTTCGAAATTTGACGGTAACGAACAGACCATGCTGAAATTGCCACCGACAGTTTAATATCGAGTGTGTAAGATGTCGAATTTGTAAGATAAATTCCTCATAATACTTTAACGAACATTCTAATGGAAAGCGTTTTCCTCGTTCCGTTTGAGAAGGCCTCGTAGCTTAGTTCATGAATTTTCTTCGAAATTTTACGGCAACGACCATACCACGCTGAAAATGCCAGTTCTCGTCCGATCACTGAAGCCAAGCAGCGTCGGGCGCGGTTAGTCTTGGATGGGTGACCGCTTGGGAACACCGCGTGTCGTTGCTCTTTAGCATCATTTTAAAAGTATTAGAAATCGAATGTTATGAATTTTCAAGTCTTAGTACAGTTCACGATACTCCATCAACAATTACCATAATGAAAAGCGTTATCCTCAATCACTTTGAGAGAGCCTCGTAGCTAAGGTCATGAATTTTCTTCGAAATTTGACAGTAACGAACATACCATGCTGAAATAGCCACCGACAGTTTAATATCGAGTTTGTGAGATGTCGAATTTGTAAGATGAATTCCTCATAATACTTCAACGATTATTCTAATGGAAAGCGTTTTCCTCGTTCCGTTTGAGAAGGCCTCGTAGCTTAGTTCATGAATTTTCTTCGAAATTTTACGGCAACGACCATACCGCGCTGAAAATGCCAGTTCTCGTCCGATCATTAAGCCAAGCAGCGTCGGATTAGTACTTGGATGGGTGACCGCTTGGGAACACCGCGTGTCGATGCTCTTTTGCATCATTTTAAAAGTATTAGAAATCGAATGTTATGAATTTTCAAGTCTTTGAACAGTTCTCGATACTCCTTCAACAATAACCATAATGAAAAGCGGTATCCTCAATCACTTTGAGAGAACCTCGTAGCTAAGGTCATGAATTTTCTTCGAAATTTTACGGCAATGACCATACCACGCTGAAAATGCCAGTTCTCGTTCCCCAGTTCTCGTCCAGACACCGACCGAGAAGGGTGAATCGAGACCGAGCTACCCTTCTACCTGCGTCAGCGCATGCCAGGTTTAACGTACGCGTTGAGTACACTTAAGTGAGAAAGTGCGTAAAGAGTTAAATAGTAGTGATAGTGTTGTAAAACAAACGTATAGATTAGTGAACAAAATCATTAATAAAAAGTGTTAATGTCAAGCGTCGAGGAACTCAATGCGAGACTTACGAGACAAACACTAACGACAAAATGGCAGAGGTATTAACTGCTCCGCCAAAATGTACGTTGAAATTCGTCAAAACAAAAGACGAATTTACGACGAGGAAAACCAGAGCAATCCCATCCAGTTACGAAGAGAATAAAAAAAGAAAGAGAGCAGACTGGAACTACCGGTAAATAATAGGTATTCTCAGCTCTCAAGAGAGAAATCACCATCCCCATGGAAGAGCAGTCTGAGGAGGAAGAAGAAGATGAAGATTTAATAGGAGAAATCTCCAAAATGAAAAAAAGACAACCTCCAAGCCGCCACCGCTAGTGCTACACGGTAAAATGAGCGACCATAAAAACTGGTCGAAAAGCTCAATGAAATCGCCCCAAGGGGATTTCACATCAAATATCACAAAAATACGAGCAGTATTTTTGTGAAAAACGAAAGTGATTGGGTTCAAGTGAACCAGTATTTAAAAGACAGCGCAGCTGAGTTCCACACATACACGTGGAAAAACGAAAAGACGCACGCGTTTGTGTTAGAAGGGTTAGATAGTGAACTGGCCACAGACGAAATAAAGGAGGAATTGAAGGGTAAATACCAAATATCCGTGCAACAAGTGTTTCGCATGAAAAAACACTTCAAGGCCGCTTTACCTTGTTGTCACAGGTAAAGATATTATTCTGAAATATCTTCAGAAGAATGCCTACATAATCAATTATACCAAAGTAGTTTGGAAACGGCATTTCAATAAAGAAAAATTACGCAATGCCATCGATGTCAAACATGGGGACATGCAACAGCGAACTGCAACGCGAAACCAGCTTGCTTGAAATGTGCGCGGACATTTAACTTCAGAATGCAAGCTGAAGAAAGAAGAAAAAGCCAAGTGCGTAAACTGTGGGGGCGCTCATCCCGCGAATAGTGTGGAGTGCCCAGTTTATGAGAACATCTTGAAAAATAAAATGACAAAAGTGACTGTGCCAAAAACAAATGTACGAAACATCCGCTATGAACCAGCTCCGGCACCGAAAGTGAACGTGTGGGCAGTGAGAAACAGTGCAATGTTGCAGAAGCAACAAGAACAGAAACTTCCAGAAACTCTCGAAAACACAGCAAATCTACAAAGTAGCGACTTTGCGGAAATAGGTAAAAAATTCAAAACTCTAAATAGTTTGATAGACATAAACAAATTTCTCTTAGCAATAAAAACGTTAAATATTAAGTTAGCTAGTACGAATGACAGAGTGCAAAGATTCCAAATTTTCTTTGAATTCACACAAAATTTGGAATCTCATGGATCTAGTCTGAGGTTTTCTCATTGGAATGCCAACGGAATTAAAAATAAAATGCCAGAATTAAGAAACTATCTACAAAAACACGCCGTAGATATCATGCTTATAAATGAAACCCGCCTAAAATCAGAGGATAAGCTTCGCTGCAGGGGTTACAATATTTTACGTAAGGACAGGCCAACTAATACCGGACACGGAGGTGTAGCACTATTAGTGAAACAGAAATTCCGTTCTTTCAATTAGATAACATTCAGTGCAGTATAGAAAACATTGGAATTGCACTGAATGATAATAAGATCATTTTAATGTCGGTTTATAACAGGCCATTAAATAAATTTAAAAAGGAATGTCTTCAAAAATTGCTGAATGTCGGGAACAGGGTTATAATAGTTGGAGATTTGAACGCCAAGCACTCTACCTGGAATTGCCGTATGAACAATAGAAATGGAAATACTTTGTTTGACTATATTCAAGAAAATGACGACTGCTCTCTCCTCTATACGGATGAGCATACCCATTTTCCTGAAAATAATACACATCCAAGCACAATAGACCTCATCATTAACAAAAACGTACGAGAAATCGATCAGCCGATATCGTACTCGGAATTAAATTCGGATCACAATCCCATTCAATTCACACTAAAGAACTGTACAAAAGAGAACGTACAGCGAAAAATATTCAGTTATTAAAAAAACAAACTGGGCGCAATATAGAGTTTTAATTACCCAAAGAATCAATATAATTGATAACATTGCCACCACAGAAAAACTAGAAGAAGAAGTGAGAAAATTCACGAAAATTGTCATTGAAACTAGAAACAGAGTCACGGAAAAAAAAACCATAAACATGAATAAAGAAAAACTTCCCCAGGAAATCATAGATTTAATAAAACTAAGAAATAGACACCGAAAATTATGGCAATCAACGTTCAGATTGAATGACAAGAATATCATGCATGAATTAAACCGTAGGATAAAGCGGAAATAAACGCCCACAGAAACTCAACGTGGACGCAAAATTACAAAAACTGAACCCGCGAGATAACAGCCTTTGGAAAATGACAAAAGCTCTCAAAAGACCTTTCCGAGAAATACCATCATTCATCGAGAATGACGTAAAATACGTAACGGATGCAGATAAAGCCAATAAATTAGCTTCAAACTTCGAAAGCATTCACACATTGCCAGATGTGAAACAGACGAACAAACAGATGTGACATTGCAAGTGGAAGAATTTTACGTACACATAATAACATTTCTGATGATTTCCGAGAAATAATCACGAATCCGAAAAATTAGCACTGATCATAAAATATTTGCCTAACAACAAAGCACCTGGTTTGGATGAAGTAGACAATAAGCATTAAGAATCTCCCTAGAAAGGGTATTTTACAGCTCATGTACCTGATAAATGCCGTCCTGAAATTACAACATTGGCCGGACACATGGAAAACAGCTGTTGTTATTCCTATTCAAAAGCCAGGCAAGGACCCTAAAATTACAAAATTATAGGCCAATAAGCCTGTTGTCTACTTTGAGTAAACTATGTGAGAAAGTTATATTAGTGAGACTCAATAACATCGTAAATAAATTGAAAATGAAAGATACGTTTCAATTTGGATTCAAACCCAAACACAATACTACCCAACAAATTGTAAGGATTGTGACCGACGTCTAAAAAATTTCAATGCGGATAGGAATACGGTAATGGTATTGATCGACATCGAAAAGGCTTTTGACAGAGTGTGGATAAACGGATTGATATACAAAATGATCAAACAAAAATTTCCAATCTATATGACTAAATTAATATATTCATATCTATCAAACCGAACTATGATCGTCAAAATTAATAACGGTTTATCAACGAAAAGACAAATCAAAGCTGGTGTTCCTCAAGGTTCAGTGCTTGGCCCAAAGTTGTTTAACATCTTTGTTCACGATATTCCGCAATTTCCAAATACGAAAATAGCTCTTTTTGCCGACGATACCGCGATTTATTGTCATTCTTTCTCAGCGCAAGCTGCGAATTCTCTAATTAAAGTTCACACACTGAAAATATCGGAATATTATAAAACCTGGAAGATACAGATGAACAATAATAAAACAGAGCAGATCATTTTCACTCGTAAATTCACAAATAACAAAATACTCACTCCCTTTATCATAAGCAACCATAAAATAAAACCATCAGAATCAGTCAAATATTTAGGCGTAGAACTCGATTCTAGATTGAATTATAAACGGCACATAAAAAGTACTTTAAGAAAAGTTTATGGAGTTACAAAAAAATTAAAAAAAAATTACGTATGCTGCCCTGTTTGGTGTGGAGTAAGTAATCCAATAATTAGACCATTGGAAGTCTTTCAAAATAAAATGCTGAGACTAATTACAAACATGGATAGATTTACGAGAATAGAGGTTCTTCATCAGGAAGCAAGAATTCAGCCCTCAGGCAATACATAAATGATATTTCAAACAAATTTTATAAAACACAACTCAATGTTAACGAACTAACCAAATCAATAACAAATATCAGAGCGCACAACGCCGATAATATCAAACACAAGCTTCCATATCAGACACTTCCAATTTTTCACGAAAGGCAATAAAATGAAATCACAATAACCAACTCGATGTGGTTTGAACATAAACATACAAAAGTATGATCAATGTTTTACAAGCAGGTTTTTGCAGATAGTTTCCTGTATATTTATGAAAATTCTCGGACGGCATTAGGACCAATGACTAAAACCCAAATTTATAATTATTATAAAACATAAATTGTAATCCACATATACCTTAAATGGTATATATATAAGTTACTAAAATGTTAAATGAGAAAGCTAACTGTAGTAAAACCATTAGGTAGGAACTACAATCAAATATATGTATATGTATATTAAGCAAATTATTGAATGGAACGTAGTTTTAGCATAGCTTCTTATCTTAGTTAAAATTTTGTTCTATGTACTTATGATGTAAATATTTGTAAATAAAATTTTGTTGAGTTGAGTTGAGTTCTCGTCCGATCACTGAAGCCAAGCAGCGTCGGGCGCGGTTAGTACTTGGATGGGTGACCGCTTGGGAACACCGCGCGTCGTTGCTCTTTTGCATCATTTTAAAAGTATTAGAAATCGAATGTTATGAATTTTCAAGTCTTAGTACAGTTCTCGATACTCCATCAACAATTACCATAATGAAAAGCGTTATCCTCAATCACTTTGAGAGAGCCTCGTAGCTAAGGTCATGAATTTTCTTCGAAATTTGACGGTAACGACCATACCACGCTGAAAATGCCAGTTCTCGTCAATACCATAGATAAGTTGGAAAATGAAGTTAAAAATTCACAGATTTACTCATTGCAGCTAGGAATCAAGTAACTGAGAAAAAGTTATTAAATTCAATAAAGATAAACTTCCGGAACATATTATCGCTCTGATAAAATTAAGAAATCGATATAGAAAACAGTGGCAAACTTATTTCAATGTAATCGATAAAAATAATGTTCGCAATCTAACAGCTCGTATAAAACAGGAAATTATAAATCACAAAAACTCAAGCTGGTCAAAAAAATTAAAACGACTTAACCCACAAGATAATACGCTCTGGAAAATGACGAAAGCCCTTAAAAAACCGTTCCAACAGATTCCCACACTAACAGAAAATAATGAAAAATATATAACTGATGCGGAAAAAGCCAATAAATTAGCCACAATTTTCGAAGAAATTCATACCCCCAATAATATTGAAACAGCCGAACAGAAACAAATTACAAAAGAGGTTGACGAATATCTATGTGCAGGTAATATGGAATTTCCCCAAGAATTTCTAAAAGCTTTTACAACCCCCGAAGAACTAAGCAGAGTTATAAAAGCTTTACCGAACAATAAAGCTCCAGGTCTCGATGAAGTAGATCATAAACTAATTAAAAACCTACCAAAAAAGGGCATAGTTCAGCTTATGTATATCATAAATGCCATTCTCAAACATCAACACTGGCCAAACATCTGGAAAACAGCAATCGTCATTCCTATACCCAAACCAGGTAAAGACCCTAAAAGTTTTAGGAATTACCGACCTATAAGCCTGTTATCTGCGTTAAGTAAATTATGCGAGAAAGTTATACTTGACAGACTGAACAAGTTTATCACGAAATTGAAATTGAAAGACACATTTCAGTTCGGATTTAAATCGAAACACAACACTACCCAGCAAATTGTGAGAATTGTGACAGATGTAACGAAAAACTTCAACGCAGATAGAAATACTGTCATGGTACTTATAGATATAGAAAAGCCTTCGATAGAGTTTGGATCCATGGCCTAATATACAAAATGATGAAAAGTAAATTCCTAATTTCATGATCAAATTGATATACTCATACTTAACTGATCGTAAAATGTTCGTAAAATCAATAACAGTAGTTCAACCATAAGACATATAAAAGCAGGTGTACCCCAAGGGTCTGTACTTGGACCAAAACTTTTAATATTTTCATACATGATATTCCACAATTCCCGAACACTAAAATAGCTTTATTCGCTGACGACACGGCAATTTATGCTCATTCTTTTTCCGCTCAAGCCGCTAACTCACTAATCAAACATCATTTAATAAAAATTCAAGAATATTACGATACCTGGAAAATCCAAATGAATAAAACCAAAACAGAGCAGATAATTTTTACACAAAATTCACTAATAATAAGATATTAACTCCGATTATCATAGACAAGCATAAAATAGTTCCTAGCGAATCGGTCAAGTATTTAGGTGTTGAACTAGACAGCAGACTGAATTATAAAAGACATGTGAAAAATACCTTAAGGAAGGCATATGGGGTTACGAAGAACTTATATCCCTTATTAAATGCAAGAAGTGATTTAAGCAAGAAAAATAAAAACTTCTTTTCACTTCAATAATAAGACCGATCATTACTTATGCTGCTCCTGTATGGTGTGGGTTAAGTCGTCCTGTCTTACGTCCTCTTGAAGTATTTCAGAATAAAATTCTGAGACTAATAACTAAGATGGACAGATTTACAAGAATAGACTTGTTACATGAGGAAGCACGAATAGAACCACTCCGAGACTATATAGATAACAATTCGAATAAATTCTACAAAAACCAGCTTAATGTTAACGAATTGACCAGATCAATTACCGATATCAGAGCAAACGATTCTCTAAAGCTTAAGCACAGTATTCCATATCAAACGCTGCCAATTTTTCAGGAAAGACTTTAAATAGAAAGAGCAAACGCAGAAATCATTTAATCGTGGTTCAAATATAACATACTGATGTATGACGCATGTTTTTGAAGCAGGTTTTTGAAGATAGTTTCCTGTATACTCTACGACAAACCTCTGTTAGTACTAAAATCAATGACTAGAACTCCAAAGTGTTAATTATTTAAAGGCATAACATGTAATTAAAGTATACTCATAGGAGCATATAACTAAATTGCATAAATGTCAAAAATACGATAAGTGTAGTAAAACCGTAAGGTAGGAACTGCAAACCATGTACTAATGAATAGATCGATAAAATATATATTTAGCAAAGTAATTTTTCTTAGTTATTGTATATTTTATGTAATAAATTGTATTTGTATATATTCTTGTAAATAAAATTTTGTTGAGTTGAGTTGAGAGTTCTCGTCCGATCACTGAAGCCAAGCAGCGTCGGGCGCGGTTAGTATTTGGATGGGTGACCGCTTGGGAACACCGCGTGTCGTTGCTCTTTTGCATCATTTTAAAAGTATTAGAAATCGAATGTTATGAATTTTCAAGTCTTAGTACAGTTCTCGATACTCCATCAACAATTACCATAATGAAAAGCGTTATCCTCAATCACTTTGAGAGAGCCTCGTAGCTAAGGTCATGAATTTTCTTCGAAATTTGACGGTAACGAACATACCATGCTGAAATAGCCACCGACAGTTTAATATCGAGTTTGTGAGATGTCGAATTTGTAAGATGAATTCCTCATAATACTTTAACGAACATTCTAATGAAAAGCGTTTTCCTCGTTCCGTTTGAGAAGGCCTCGTAGCTTAGTTCATGAATTTTCTTCGAAATTTTACGGCAACGACCATACCACGCTGAAAATGCCAGTTCTCGTCCGATCACTGAAGCCAAGCAGCGTCGGGCGCGGTTAGTACTTGGATGGGTGACCGCTTGGGAACACCTCGTGTCGTTGCTCTTTTGCATCATTTTAAAAGTATTAGAAATCGAATGTTATGAATTTTCAAGTCTTAGTACAGTTCCCGATACTCCATCAACAATTACCATAATGAAAAGCGTTGTCCTCAATCACTTTGAGAGAGCCTCGTAGCTAAGGTCATGAATTTTCTTCGAAATTTGACGGTAACGAACATACCATGCTGAAATAGCCACCGACAGTTTAATATCGAGTTTGTGAGATGTCGAATTTGTAAGATGAATTCCTCATAATACTTTAACGAACATTCTAATGGAAAGCGTTTTCCTCGTTCCGTTTGAGAAGGCCTCGTAGCTTAGTTCATGAATTTTCTTCGAAATTTTACGGCAACGACCATACCACGCTGAAAATGCCAGTTCTCGTCCCAGTTCTCGTCCAGACACCGACCGAGAAGGGTGAATCGAGACAGCGCACCCCTCACCATACTGAGTTCCAGTAACCCAGTTTATGCGTACGCACCTAACTCGCTTAAGTCGTGTGAATACGAACAGTGTAATAAAGTGATAAAGATTTTGATTTCGATAGCAATCGTTCAGCAATTGAACATAATTTATGAGTGAGACCAATAACACAAACTCATGTGAAAGTGTTAAAAACGGAAAAATGGTTGGGGAAACATCAGCCCCGGCGAGCAGCGGATTGAAATTCGTCGAAACGAAAAGACGAATTTACGACGAAGAAAATCCTGAACAGTCACACCCAGTGACTAAAAAAGTGAAAGACAAGGAGAGCAGACTAGAACTGCCGGTGAACAACAGGTACTCCCTGTTGTCAAAAGATGAAATTCAGCCCATGCAGGAAGATCCAGAGAGCGATGAGGAAGAGGAAGGTGCCGAAGAAATGACATCCCGACGGAGGAATATTAAACAGGGTAAACCACCTCCACTGGTTATGCACGGTAGAATGAACGATCATAAAAAAATGATCGAAAAAATGAAAGAAATCGCGACACACGGATTTCATCTAAAATATCACAAAAATACCACGAGTATTTTTGTGAATAACAAAATGACTGGATGCGCGTTCATCAGTTTTAACCCAAAAAAGCAGAATTTCACACATACACATGGAAAAAAGAAGACTCACGCGTTTGTTTTAGAAGGTTTAGATAACGAACCTGACGTCGATGAGATCAAAGAAGAGATGAAGGTCACACATCAAATTTCCGTGAAACAGGTCTACAAGATGAAAAACACGAGGAGACCACTTTACCTGGTAATTACAGGTAAAGAAATTGTATTGAAATTTCTGCAAAAAACAGTAAATGTGTTAAGTTACACGAAAGTGAGTTGGAAAAGGCATTTCAACAATAAAACAATCACACAGTGCCATAGGTGCCAAATATGGGGGCACGCGACGACAAATTGTAATGCCAAACCAGTGTGCCTCAAGTGTGCTAAAGGTCATCTAACCTCAGAATGCCCTTTGAAGAAGGAAGAAATAGCGAAGTGCGCGAATTGCGGAGGGAATCATCCCGCCAATAACGCTCAGTGCCCAGTGTACATAAACATCGTGAAAAACAAAAAATTAAGTGAAAGCCGTGTGAAAAAAACCCCAGCCGAACCCACCTATATTCCAGCTCCTGCCCCCAGTGTCAACGTGTGGGAAATGCGTAAGGCAAATATGCAGAAGAAAAGTGCAGTGCAACATACGACAGAGACGAGCCAAGTAAAAATAATAAACGAACAAAGTGATTTCGTAGCATTAGGAAATGAACTGAAAACACTAAATAGTTTAATAGATGTAGGTAAGTTTTTAAGTAGTATTAAGACTTTAAATGCACTATTGGCAAGTACCAATGACAAATTACAAAGATTCCAAATGTTCTTCGAATTCACGCAAAACCTAGGAAACAATGGGTTCTAGTCTGCGATTTTCTCATTGGAATGCTAACGGTATAAATAATAAAATCCAAGAATTAAGGAACTATCTGCGAAAACATGCCATCGATATCATGCTTCTTAATGAAACACGATTGAAATCACAAGATAAATTACGTTTTAGGGGGTACACCGTAATCAGAAGGGACCGACCAACAAACACGGGTCACGGGGGCGTAGCTATTTTAATAAAACAGGAATTTATTTCCATCAGATTGAGAACATACAGTGTAGTATAGAAAATATCGGTATTACACTGTATAATAACAAATTAACAATACTATCTGTGTACAACAGGCCACTTAATAAAATAAAAACGATTGCTTAAGTAGATTAAAAAATGCTGGCAACAAAATTCTTATAGTGGGTGATTTGAACGGTAAACATGTCACATGGAATTGCCGTCACAATAATAGAAATGGTAATACAATTTTCGACTACGTACAAGAAAATGATGATTGCTCTCTTTATTCACAGATGAACATACTCATTTTCCAGAAAATAACGGCAGACCAAGTACAATAGACCTGATAATAAATAAAAACGTACGAAACATTAACCAGCCTATATCACAAGCGGAATTAAATTCAGATCATAATCCAATCTTTTTCACAATAAATAACTTTCCCAAAGAAAACATTCAACGTAACATAGTGAGTTACAAAAATACAGACTGGGCTCGTTACAGAAACATATTGTCTCAAAAAATAAATATATCTTATAATATCAATACCATAGATAAGTTGGAAAATGAAGTTAAAAATTCACAGATTTACTCATTGCAGCTAGGAATCAAGTAACTGAGAAAAAGTTATTAAATTCAATAAAGATAAACTTCCGGAACATATTATCGCTCTGATAAAATTAAGAAATCGATATAGAAAACAGTGGCAAACTAATTTCAATGTAATCGATAAAAATAATGTTCGCAATCTGACAGCTCGTATAAAACAGGAAATTATAAATCACAAAAACTCAAGCTGGTCAAAAAATTAAAACGACTTAACCCACAAGATAATACGCTCTGGAAAATGACGAAAGCCCTTAAAAAACCGTTCCAACAGATTCCCACACTAACAGAAAATAATGAAAAATATATAACTGATGCGGAAAAAGCCAATAAATTAGCCACAATTTTCGAAGAAATTCATACCCCCAATAATATTGAAACAGCCGAACAGAAACAAATTACAAAAGAGGTTGACGAATTTCTACGTGCAGGTAATATGGAATTTCCCCAAGAATTTCTAAAAGCTTTTACAACCCCCGAAGAACTAAGCAGAGTTATAAAAGCTTTACCGAACAATAAAGCTCCAGGTCTCGATGAAGTAGATCATAAACTAATTAAAACCTACCAAAAAGGGCATAGTTCAGCTTATGTATATCATAAATGCCATTCTCAAACATCAACACTGGCCAAACATCTGGAAAACAGCAATCGTCATTCCTATACCCAAACCAGGTAAAGACCCTAAAATTTTAGGAATTACCGACCTATAAGCCTGTTATCTGCGTTAAGTAAATTATGCGAGAAAGTTATACTTGACAGACTGAACAAGTCTATCACGAAATTGAAATTGAAAGACACATTTCAGTTCGGATTTAAATCGAAACACAACACTACCCAGCAAATTGTGAGAATTGTGACAGATGTAACGAAAAACTTCAACGCAGATAGAAATACTGTCATGGTACTTATAGATATAGAGAAAGCCTTCGATAGAGTTTGGATCCATGGCCTCATATACAAAATGATGAAAAGTAAATTTCTAATTTCATTATCAAATTGATATACTCATACTTAACTGATCGTAAAATGTTCGTAAAAATCAATAACAGTAGTTCAACCATAAGACATATAAAAGCAGGTGTAACCCAAGGGTCTGTACTTGGACCAAAACTTTTAATATTTTCATACATGATATTCCACAATTCCCGAACACTAAAATAGCTTTATTCGCTGACGACACGGCAATTTATGCTCATTCTTTTTCCGCTCAAGCCGCTAACTCACTAATCAAACATCATTTAATATAAATTCAAGAATATTACGATACCTGGAAAATCCAAATGAATAAAACCAAAACAGAGCAGATAATTTTTACTCGAAAATTCACTAATAATAAGATATTAACTCCGATTATCATAGACAAGCATAAAATAGTTCCTAGCGAATCGGTCAAGTATTTAGGTGTTGAACTAGACAGCAGACTGAATTATAAAAGACATGTGAAAAATACCTTAAGGAAGGCATATGGGGTTACGAAGAACTTATATCCCTTATTAAATGCAAGAAGTGATTTAAGCAAGAAAAATAAAAACTTCTTTTCACTTCAATAATAAGACCGATCATTACTTATGCTGCTCCTGTATGGTGTGGGTTAAGTCGTCCTGTCTTACGTCCTCTTGAAGTATTTCAGAATAAAATTCTGAAACTAATAACTAAGATGGACAGATTTACAAGAATAGACTTGTTACATGAGGAAGCACGAATAGAACCACTCCGAGACTATATAGATAACATTTCGAATAAATTCTACAAAAACCAGCTTAATGTTAACGAATTGACCAGATCAATTACCGATATCAGAGCAAACGATTCTCTAAAGCTTAAGCATAGTATTCCATATCAAACGCTACCAATTTTTCAGGAAAGACTTTAAATAGAAAGAGCAAACGCAGAAATCATTTAATCGTGGTTCAAATATAACATACTGATGTATGACGCATGTTTTTGAAGCAGGTTTTTGAGTATAGTTTCCTGTATACTCTACGACAAACCTCTGTTAGTACTAAAATCAATGACTAGAACTCCAAAGTGTTAATTATTTAAAGGCATAACATGTAATCAAAGTATACTCATAGTAGCATATAACTAAATTGCATAAATGTCAAAAATACGATAAGTGTAGTAAAACCGTAAGGTAGGAACTGCAAACCATGTACTAATGAATAGATAGATAAAATATATATTTAGCATAGTAATTTTTCTTAGTTATTGTATATTTTATGTAATAATTTGTATTTGTATATATTCTTGTAAATAAAATTTTGTTGAGTTGAGTTGAGTTCTCGTCCGATCACTGAAGCCAAGCAGCGTCGGGCGCGGTTAGTACTTGGATGGGTGACCGCTTGGGAACACCGCGTGTCGTTGCTCTTTTGCATCATTTTAAAGTATTAGAAATCGAATGTTATGAATTTTCAAGTCTTAGTACAGTTCTCGATACTCCATCAACAATTACCATAATGAAAAGCGTTATCCTCAATCACTTTGAGAGAGCCTCGTAGCTAAGGTCATGAATTTTCTTCGAAATTTGACGGTAACGAACATACCATGCTGAAATAGCCACCGACAGTTTAATATCGAGTTTGTGAGATGTCGAATTTGTAAGATGAATTCCTCATAATACTTTAACGAACATTCTAATGGAAAGCGTTTTCCTCGTTCCGTTTGAGAAGGCCTCGTAGCTTAGTTCATGAATTTTCTTCGAAATTTTACGGCAACGACCATACCACGCTGAAAATGCCAGTTCTCGTCCAGTTCTCGTCCAGACACCGACCGAGAAGGGTGAATCGAGACCGAGCTACCCCGCTTCTACCTGCGTCAGCGCAAGCCAGGTTTAACGTACGCGTTGAGTACACTTAAGTGGGAAAGTGCGTAAAGTGAAATAGTAGTGATAGTGTTGAAAAAACAAACTTATAGTGATTAGTGAACACAATCACTAATAAAAAAGTGTTAATGTCAAGCGTCGAGGTAACTCAATGCGAGACTAACGAGACTAACGACAAAATGGCAGAGGTTTTAACTGCTCCGCCAAAATGTACGTTGAAATTCGTCAAAAACAAAAGACGAATTTACGACGAGGAAAACCCGGAGCAATCTCATCCAGTAACAAAGAGAATAAAAGAAAAAGAGAGCAGACTGGAACTACCGGTAAATAATAGGTATTCTCAGCTCTCAAGAGAGGAAATCACCGTCCCCATGGAAGAGCAGTCTGAGGAGGAAGAAGAAGACGAAGATTCAATAGGAGAAATCTCCAAAATAAAAAAAAAGAGAACCTCCAAGCCGCCACCGCTAGTGCTACACGGTAAAATGAGCGACCATAAAAACTGGTCGAAAAGCTCAATGAAATCGCCCCAAGGATTTCATCAAATATCACAAAAATACGAGCAGTATTTTTGTGAAAAACGAAAGTGATTGGGTTCAAGTGAACCAGTATTTAAAAGACAGCGAAGCTGAGTTCCACACATACACGTGGAAAAACGAAAAGACGCACGCGTTTGTGTTAGAAGGGTTAGATAGTGAACTGGCCACAGACGAAATAAAGGAGGAATTGAAGGGTAAATACCAAATATCCGTGCAACAAGTGTTTCGCATGAAAAACACTTCAAGGCCGCTTTACCTTGTTGTCACAGGTAAAGATATTATTCTGAAATATCTTCAGAAGAATGCCTACATAATCAATTATACCAAAGTAGTTTGGAAACGGCATTTCAATAAAAGAAAAATTACGCAATGCCATAGATGTCAAACTTGGGGACATGCAACAGCGAACTGCAACGCGAAACCAGCTTGCTTGAAATGTGCACGCGGACATTTAACTTCAGAATGCAAGCTGAAAAAGAAGAAAAAGCCAAGTGCGTAAACTGTGGGGCGCTCATCCCGCGAATAGTGTGGAGTGCTCAGTTTATGAGAACATCTTGAAAAATAAAATGACAAAAGTGACTGTACCAAAAACAAATGTACGAAACATCCGCTATGAACCAGCTCCGGCACCGAAAGTGAACGTGTGGGCAGTGAGAAACAGTGCAATGTTGCAGAAGCAACAAGAACAGAAACTTCCAGAAACTCTCGAAAACACAGCAAATCTACAAAGTAGCGACTTTGCGGAAATAGGTAAAGAATTCAAAACTCTCAATAGTTTGATAGACATAAACAAATTTCTATTAGCAATAAAAACGCTAAATATTAAGTTAGCTAGTACGAATGACAGAATGCAAAGATTCCAAATTTTCTTTGAATTCACACAAAATTTGGAATCTCATGGATTCTAGTCTGAGGTTTTCTCATTGGAATGCCAACGGAATTAAAAATAAAATGCCAGAATTAAGAAACTATCTACAAAAACACGCCGTAGATATCATGCTTATAAATGAAACCCGCCTAAAATCAGAGGATAAGCTTCGCTGCAGGGGTTACAATATTTTACGTAGGGACAGGCCAACTAATACCGGACACGGAGGCGTAGCACTATTAGTGAAACAGGGAATTCCGTTCTTTCAATTAGAAAACATTCAGTGCAGTATAGAAAACATTGGAATTGCACTGAATGATAATAAGATCATTTTAATGTCGGTTTATAACAGGCCATTAAATAAATTTAAAAAGGAATGTCTTCAAAAATTGCTGAATGTCGGGAACAGGGTTATAATAGTTGGAGATTTGAACGCCAAGCACTCTACCTGGAATTGCCGTATGAACAATAGAAATGGAAATACTTTGTTTGACTATATTCAAGAAAATGACGACTGCTCTCTCCTCTATACGGATGAGCATACCCATTTTCCTGAAAATAATACACATCCAAGCACAATAGACGTCATCATTAACAAAACGTACGAGATATCGATCAGCCGATATCGTACTCGGAATTAAATTCGGATCACAATCCCATTCAATTCACACTAAAGAACTGTACAAAAGAGAACGTACAGCGAAAAATATTCAGTTATAAAAATACAAACTGGGCGCAATATAGAGTTTTAATTACCCAAAGAATCAATATAATTGATAACATTGCCACCACAGAAAAACTAGAAGAAGAAGTGAGAAAATTCACGAAAATTGTCATTGAAACTAGAAACAGAGTCACGGAAAAGAAAACCATAAACATGAATAAAGAAAAACTTCCACAGGAAATCATAGATTTAATAAAACTAAGAAATAGACACCGAAAATTATGGCAATCAACGTTCAGATTGAATGACAAGAATATCATGCATGAATTAAACCGTAGGATAAAGGGGAAATAAACGCCCACAGAAACTCAACGTGGACGCAAAAATTACAAAAACTGAACCCGCAAGATAACAGCCTTTGAAAATGACAAAAGCTCTCAAAAGACCTTTCCGAGAAATACCATCATTCATCGAGAATGACGTAAAATACGTAACGGATGCAGATAAAGCCAATAAATTAGCTTCAAACTTCGAAAGCATTCACACATTGCCAGATGTGGAAACAGACGAACAAACAGATGTGACATTGCAAGTGGAAGAATTTTTACGTACACACAATAACAATTCTGATGATTTCCAAAAAATAATCACGAATCCGAAAGAATTAGCACTGATCATAAAACATTT
Source organism: Cryptolaemus montrouzieri (assembly GCA_013387265.2). NCBI lineage: Eukaryota > Metazoa > Arthropoda > Insecta > Coleoptera > Coccinellidae > Cryptolaemus > Cryptolaemus montrouzieri. The sequence continues at coordinate 156,138,032 of JABFTP020000185.1, read as the reverse complement.
GCCTAACAACAAAGCACCTGGTTTGGATGAAGTAGACAATAAGCTTATTAAGAATCTCCCTAGAAAGGGTATTTTACAGCTCATGTACCTGATAAATGCCGTCCTGAAATTACAACATTGGCCGGACACATGGAAAACAGCTGTTGTTATTCCTATTCAAAAGCCAGGCAAGGACCCTAAAAATTACAAGAATTATAGGCCAATAAGCCTGTTGTCTACTTTGAGTAAACTATGTGAGAAAGTTATATTAGTGAGACTCAATAACATCGTAAATAAATTAAAAATGAAAGATACGTTTCAATTTGGATTCAAACCCAAACACAATACTACCCAACAAATTGTAAGGATTGTGACCGACGTCACAAAAAATTTCAATGCGGATAGGAATACGGTAATGGTATTGATCGACATCGAAAAGGCTTTTGACAGAGTGTGGATAAACGGATTGATATACAAAATGATCAAACAAAAATTTCCAATCTATATGACTAAATTAATATATTCATATCTATCAAACCGAACTATGATCGTCAAAATCAATAACGGTTTATCAACAAAAGACAAATCAAAGCCGGTGTTCCTCAAGGTTCTGTGCTTGGCCCAAAGTTGTTTAACATCTTTGTTCACGATATTCCGCAATTTCCAAATACGAAAATTGCTCTTTTGCCGACGATACCGCGATTTATTGTCATTCTTTCTCAGCGCAAGCTGCGAATTCTCTAATTAAAGTTCACACATTGAAAATATCGGAATATTATAAAACCTGGAAGATACAGATGAACAATAATAAAACAGAGCAAATTATTTTCACTCGTAAATTCACAAATAACAAAATACTCACTCCCTTTTCCATAAGCAACCATAAAATAAAACCATCAGAATCAGTCAAATATTTAGGCGTAGAACTCGATTCTAGATTAAATTATAAACGGCACATAAAAAGTACTTTAAGAAAAGTTTATGGAGTTACAAAAAACCTGTATCCTCTTCTTAACTCAAAAAGCGAACTCAGTAAAAAGAACAAGAGACTAATATACACCTCAATTATCAGGCCTGTAATTACGTATGCTGCCCCTGTTTGGTGTGGAGTAAGTAATCCAATAATTAGACCATTGGAAGTCTTTCAAAATAAAATGCTGAGACTAATTACAAACATGGATAGATTCACGAGAATAGAGGTTCTTCATCAGGAAGCAAGAATTCAGCCCTCAGGCAATACATAAATGATATTTCAAACAAATTTTATAAAACACAACTCAATGTTAACGAACTAACCAAATCAATAACAAATATCAGAGCGCACAACGCCGATAATATCAAACACAAGCTTCCATATCAGACACTTCCAATTTTTCACGAAAGGCAATAAAATGAAATCACAATAACCAACTCGATGTGGTTTGAACATAAACATACAAAAGTATGATCAATGTTTTACAAGCAGGTTTTTGCAGATAGTTTCCTGTATATTTATGAAAATTCTCGGACGGCATTAGGACCAATGACTAAAACCCAAACTTATAATTATTATAAAACATAAATTGTAATCCACATATACCTTAAATGGTATATAAATAAGTTACTAAAATGTTAAATGAAAAAGCAAACTGTAGTAAAACCATTAGGTAGGAACTACAATCAAATATATGTATATGTATATTAAGAAAATTATTAAATGGAACGTAGTTTTAGCATAGCTCCTTATCTTAGTTAAAATTTTGTTCTATGTACTTATGATGTAAATATTTGTAAATAAAATTTTGTTGAGTTGAGTTGAGTTCTCGTCCGATCACTGAAGCCAAGCAGCGTCGGGCGCGGTTAGTACTTGGATGGGTGACCGCTTGGGAACACCGCGTGTCGTTGCTCTTTTGCATCGTTTTAAAGATATTAGAAATCGAATGTTATGAATTTTCAATTCTTAGAACAGTTCTCGATACTCCTTCAACAATTACCATAATGAAAAGCGTTATCCTCAATCACTTTGAGAGAGCCTCGTAGCTAAGGTCATGAATTTTCTTCGAAATTTGACGGTAACGAACATACCATGCTGAAATTGCCACCGACAGTTTAATATCGAGTTTGTGAGATGTCGAATTTGTAAGATGAATTCCTCATAATACTTTAACGAACATTCTATCGGCGAGACTTTTCCTCATTTCGATTGAGAAAGAGTCGTAGCTTAGTTCATGAATTTTCTTCGAAATTTTACGGCAACGACCATACCACGCTGAAAATGCCAGTTCTCGTCCGATCACTGAAGCCAAGCAGCGTCGGGCGCGGTTAGTACTTGGATGGGTGACCGCTTGGGAACACCGCGTGTCGTTGCTCTTTTGCATCGTTTTAAAGATATTAGAAATCGAATGTTATGAATTTTCAATTCTTAGAACAGTTCTCGATACTCCTTCAACAATTACCATAATGAAAAGCGTTATCCTCAATCACTTTGAGAGAGCCTCGTAGCTAAGGTCATGAATTTTCTTCGAAATTTGACGGTAACGAACATACCATGCTGAAATTGCCACCGACAGTTTAATATCGAGTTTGTGAGATGTCGAATTTGTAAGATGAATTCCTCATAATACTTTAACGAACATTCTATCGGCGAGACTTTTCCTCATTTCGATTGAGAAAGAGTCGTAGCTTAGTTCATGAATTTTCTTCGAAATTTTACGGCAACGACCATACCACGCTGAAAATGCCAGTTCTCGTCCGATCACTGAAGCCAAGCAGCGTCGGGCGCGGTTAGTACTTGGATGGGTGACCGCTTGGGAACACCGCGTGTCGTTGCTCTTTTGCATCGTTTTAAAGATATTAGAAATCGAATGTTATGAATTTTCAATTGGCGAGACTTTTCCTCATTTCGATTGAGAAAGAGTCGTAGCTTAGTTCATGAATTTTCTTCGAAATTTTACGGCAACGACCATACCACGCTGAAAATGCCAGTTCTCGTCCCAGTTCTCGTCCAGACACCGACCGAGAAGGGTGAATCGAGACAGCGCACCCTCACCATACTGAGTTCCAGTAACCCAGTTTATGCGTACGCACCTAACTCGCTTAAGTCGTGTGAATACGAACAGTGTAATAAAGTGATAAAGATTTTGATTTCGATAGCAATCGTTCAGCAATTGAACATAATTTATGAGTGAGACCAATAACACAAACTCATGTGAAAGTGTTAAAAACGAAAAATGGTTGGGGAAACATCAGCCCCGGCGAGCAGCGGATTGAAATTCGTCAAAACGAAAAGACGAATTTACGACGAAGAAAATCCTGAACAGTCACACCCAGTGACTAAAAAGTGAAAGACAAGGAGAGCAGACTAGAACTGCCGGTGAACAACAGGTACTCCCTGTTGTCAAAAGATGAAATTCAGCCCATGCAGGAAGATCCAGAGAGCGATGAGGAAGAGGAAGGTGCCGAAGAAATGACATCCCGACGGAGGAATATTAAACAGGGTAAACCACCTCCACTGGTTATGCACGGAAGAATGAACGATCATAAAAAATGATCGAAAAATGAAAGAAATCGCGACACACGGATTTCATCTAAAATATCACAAAAATACCACGAGTATTTTTGTGAATAACGAAAATGACTGGATGCGCGTTCATCAGTTTTAACCGAAAATGAAGCAGAATTTCACACATACACGTGGAAAAAGAGAAGACTCACGCGTTTGTTTTAGAAGGTTTAGATAACGAACCTGACGTCGATGAGATCAAAGAAGAGATGAAGGTCACACATCAAATTTCCGTGAAGCAGGTCTACAAGATGAAAAACACGAGGAGACCACTTTACCTGGTAATTACAGGTAAAGAAATTGTATTGAAATTTCTGCAAAAAACTGTCAATGTGTTAAGTTACACGAAAGTGAGTTGGAAAAGGCATTTCAACAATAAAACAATCACACAGTGCCATAGGTGCCAAATATGGGGCACGCGACGACAAATTGTAATGCAAAACCAGTGTGCCTCAAGTGTGCTAAAGGTCATCTAACCTCAGAATGCCCTTTGAAGAAGGAAGAAATAGCGAAGTGCGCGAATTGCGGAGGAATCATCCCGCCAATAACGCTCAGTGCCCAGTGTACATAAACATCGTGAAAAACAAAAATTAAGTGAAAGCCGTGTGAAAAAACCCCAGCCGAACCCACCTATATTCCAGCTCCTGCCCCCAGTGTCAACGTGTGGGAAATGCGTAAGGCAAATATGCAGAAGAAAAGTGCAGTGCAACATACGACAGAGACGAGCCAAGTAAAAATAATAAACGAACAAAGTGATTTCGTAGCATTAGGAAATGAACTGAAAACACTAAATAGTTTAATAGATGTAGGTAAGTTTTAAGTAGTATTAAGACTTTAAATGCACTATTGGCAAGTACCAATGACAAATTACAAAGATTCCAAATGTTCTTCGAATTCACGCAAAACCTAGGAAACAATGGGTTCTAGTCTGCGATTTTCTCATTGGAATGCTAACGGTATAAATAATAAAATCCAAGAATTAGGGAACTATCTGCGAAAACATGCCATCGATATCATGCTTCTTAATGAAACACGATTGAAATCACAAGATAAATTACGTTTTAGGGGGTACACCGTAATCAGAAGGGACCGACCAACAAACACGGGTCACGGGGGCGTAGCTATTTTAATAAAACAGGAATTTATTTCCATCAGATTGAGAACATACAGTGTAGTATAGAAAATATCGGTATTACACTGTATAATAACAAATTAACAATACTATCTGTGTACAACAGGCCACTTAATAAAATAAAAACGATTGCTTAAGTAGATTAAAAATGCTGGCAACAAAATTCTTATAGTGGGTGATTTGAACGGTAAACATGTCACATGGAATTGCCGTCACAATAATAGAAATGGTAATACAATTTTCGACTACGTACAAGAAAATGATGATTGCTCTCTCTATTCACAGATGAACATACTCATTTTCCAGAAAATAACGGCAGACCAAGTACAATAGACCTGATAATAAATAAAAACGTACGAAACATTAACCAGCCTATATCACAAGCGGAATTAAATTCAGATCATAATCCAATCTTTTTCACAATAAATAACTTTCCCAAAGAAAACATTCAACGTAAAATAGTGAGTTACAAAAATACAGACTGGGCTCGTTACAGAAACATATTGTCTCAAAAATAAATATATCTTATAATATCAATACCATAGATAAGTTGGAAAATGAAGTTAAAAATTCACAGATTTACTCATTGCAGCTAGGAATCAAGTAACTGAGAAAAAGTTATTAAATTCAATAAAGATAAACTTCCGGAACATATTATCGCTCTGATAAAATTAAGAAATCGATATAGAAAACAGTGGCAAACTAATTTCAATGTAATCGATAAAAATAATGTTCGCAATCTAACAGCTCGTATAAAACAGGAAATTATAAATCACAAAAACTCAAGCTGGTCAAAAAATTAAAACGACTTAACCCACAAGATAATACGCTCTGGAAAATGACGAAAGCCCTTAAAAACCGTTCCAACAGATTCCCACACTAACAGAAAATAATGAAAATATATAACTGATGCGGAAAAAGCCAATAAATTAGCCACAATTTTCGAAGAAATTCATACCCCAATAATATTGAAACAGCCGAACAGAAACAAATTACAAAAGAGGTTGACGAATATCTATGTGCAGGTAATATGGAATTTCCCAAGAATTTCTAAAAGCTTTTACAACCCCGAAGAACTAAGCAGAGTTATAAAAGCTTTACCGAACAATAAAGCTCCAGGTCTCGATGAAGTAGATCATAAACTAATTAAAACCTACCAAAAAAGGGCATAGTTCAGCTTATGTATATCATAAATGCCATTCTCAAACATCAACACTGGCCAAACATCTGGAAAACAGCAATCGTCATTCCTATACCCAAACCAGGTAAAGACCCTAAAAGTTTTAGGAATTACCGACCTATAAGCCTGTTATCTGCGTTAAGTAAATTATGCGAGAAAGTTATACTTGACAGACTGAACAAGTTTATCACGAAATTGAAATTGAAAGACACATTTCAGTTCGGATTTAAATCGAAACACAACACTACCCAGCAAATTGTGAGAATTGTGACAGATGTAACGAAAAACTTCAACGCAGATAGAAATACTGTCATGGTACTTATAGATATAGAGAAAGCCTTCGATAGAGTTTGGATCCATGGCCTTATATACAAAATGATGAAAAGTAAATTCCCTAATTTCATTATCAAATTGATATACTCATACTTAACTGATCGTAAAATGTTCGTAAAAATCAATAACAGTAGTTCAACCATAAGACATATAAAAGCAGGTGTACCCCAAGGGTCTGTACTTGGACCAAAACTTTTAATATTTTCATACATGATATTCCACAATTCCCGAACACTAAAATAGCTTTATTCGCTGACGACACGGCAATTTATGCTCATTCTTTTTCCGCTCAAGCCGCTAACTCACTAATCAAACATCATTTAATAAAAATTCAAGAATATTACGATACCTGGAAAATCCAAATGAATAAAACCAAAACAGAGCAGATAATTTTACTCGAAAATTCACTAATAATAAGATATTAACTCCGATTATCATAGACAAGCATAAAATAGTTCCTAGCGAATCGGTCAAGTATTTAGGTGTTGAACTAGACAGCAGACTGAATTATAAAAGACATGTGAAAAATACCTTAAGGAAGGCATATGGGGTTACGAAGAACTTATATCCCTTATTAAATGCAAGAAGTGATTTAAGCAAGAAAAATAAAAACTTCTTTTCACTTCAATAATAAGACCGATCATTACTTATGCTGCTCCTGTATGGTGTGGGTTAAGTCGTCCTGTCTTACGTCCTCTTGAAGTATTTCAGAATAAAATTCTGAGACTAATAACTAAGATGGACAGATTTACAAGAATAGACTTGTTACATGAGGAAGCACGAATAGAACCACTCCGAGACTATATAGATAACATTTCGAATAAATTCTACAAAAACCAGCTTAATGTTAACGAATTGACCAGATCAATTACCGATATCAGAGCAAACGATTCTCTAAAGCTTAAGCATAGTATTCCATATCAAACGCTGCCAATTTTTCAGGAAAGACTTTAAATAGAAAGAGCAAACGCAGAAATCATTTAATCGTGGTTCAAATATAACATACTGATGTATGACGCATGTTTTTGAAGCAGGTTTTTGAGGATAGTTTCCTGTATACTCTACGACAAACCTCTGTTAGTACTAAAATCAATGACTAGAACTCCAAAGTGTTAATTATTTAAAGGCATAACATGTAATTAAAGTATACTCATAGTAGCATATAACTAAATTGCATAAATGTCAAAAATACGATAAGTGTAGTAAAACCGTAAGGTAGGAACTGCAAACCATGTACTAATGAATAGATAGATAAAATATATATTTAGCATAGTAATTTTTCTTAGTTATTGTATATTTTATGTAATAAATTGTATTTGTATATATTCTTGTAAATAAAATTTTGTTGAGTTGAGTTGAGTTCTCGTCCGATCACTGAAGCCAAGCAGCGTCGGGCGCGGTTAGTACTTGGATGGGTGACCGCTTGGGAACACCGCGTGTCGTTGCTCTTTTGCATCGTTTTAAAGATATTAGAAATCGAATGTTATGAATTTTCAATTCTTAGAACAGTTCTCGATACTCCTTCAACAATTACCATAATGAAAAGCGTTATCCTCAATCACTTTGAGAGAGCCTCGTAGCTAAGGTCATGAATTTTCTTCGAAATTTGACGGTAACGAACATACCATGCTGAAATTGCCTCCGACAGTTTAATATCGAGTTTGTGAGATGTCGAATTTGTAAGATGAATTCCTCATAATACTTTAACGAACATTCTATCGGCGAGACTTTTCCTCATTTCGATTGAGAAAGAGTCGTAGCTTAGTTCATGAATTTTCTTCGAAATTTTACGGCAACGACCATACCACGCTGAAAATGCCAGTTCTCGTCCCAGTTCTCGTCCAGACACCGACCGAGAAGGGTGAATCGAGACAGCGCACCCTCACCATACTGAGTTCCAGTAACCCAGTTTATGCGTACGCACCTAACTCGCTTAAGTCGTGTGAATACGAACAGTGTAATAAAGTGATAAAGATTTTGATTTCGATAGCAATCGTTCAGCAATTGAACATAATTTATGAGTGAGACCAATAACACAAACTCATGTGAAAGTGTTAAAAACGAAAAATGGTTGGGGAAACATCAGCCCCGGCGAGCAGCGGTTTGAAATTCGTCAAAACGAAAAGACGAATTTACGACGAAGAAAATCCTGAACAGTCACACCCAGTGACTAAAAAGTGAAAGACAAGGAGAGCAGACTAGAACTGCCGGTGAACAACAGGTACTCCCTGTTGTCAAAAGATGAAATTCAGCCCATGCAGGAAGATCCAGAGAGCGATGAGGAAGAGGAAGGTGCCGAAGAAATGACATCCCGACGGAGGAATATTAAACAGGGTAAACCACCTCCACTGGTTATGCACGGAAGAATGAACGATCATAAAAAATGATCGAAAAATGAAAGAAATCGCGACACACGGATTTCATCTAAAATATCACAAAAATACCACGAGTATTTTTGTGAATAACGAAAATGACTGGATGCGCGTTCATCAGTTTTAACCGAAAATGAAGCAGAATTTCACACATACACGTGGAAAAAGAGAAGACTCACGCGTTTGTTTTAGAAGGTTTAGATAACGAACCTGACGTCGATGAGATCAAAGAAGAGATGAAGGTCACACATCAAATTTCCGTGAAACAGGTCTACAAGATGAAAAACACGAGGAGACCACTTTACCTGGTAATTACAGGTAAAGAAATTGTATTGAAATTTCTGCAAAAAACTGTCAATGTGTTAAGTTACACGAAAGTGAGTTGGAAAAGGCATTTCAACAATAAAACAATCACACAGTGCCATAGGTGCCAAATATGGGGCACGCGACGACAAATTGTAATGCAAAACCAGTGTGCCTCAAGTGTGCTAAAGGTCATCTAACCTCAGAATGCCCTTTGAAGAAGGAAGAAATAGCGAAGTGCGCGAATTGCGGAGGAATCATCCCGCCAATAACGCTCAGTGCCCAGTGTACATAAACATCGTGAAAAACAAAAATTAAGTGAAAGCCGTGTGAAAAAACCCCAGCCGAACCCACCTATATTCCAGCTCCTGCCCCAGTGTCAACGTGTGGAAATGCGTAAGGCAAATATGCAGAAGAAAAGTGCAGTGCAACATACGACAGAGACGAGCCAAGTAAAAATAATAAACGAACAAAGTGATTTCGTAGCATTAGGAAATGAACTGAAAACACTAAATAGTTTAATAGATGTAGGTAAGTTTTAAGTAGTATTAAGACTTTAAATGCACTATTGGCAAGTACCAATGACAAACTACAAAGATTCCAAATGTTCTTCGAATTCACGCAAAACCTAGGAAACAATGGGTTCTAGTCTGCGATTTTCTCATTGGAATGCTAACGGTATAAATAATAAAATCCAAGAATTAGGAACTATCTGCGAAAACATGCCATCGATATCATGCTTCTTAATGAAACACGATTGAAATCACAAGATAAATTACGTTTTAGGGGGTACACCGTAATCAGAAGGGACCGACCAACAAACACGGGTCACGGGGGCGTAGCTATTTTAATAAAACAGGGAATTTATTTCCATCAGATTGAGAACATACAGTGTAGTATAGAAAATATCGGTATTACACTGTATAATAACAAATTAACAATACTATCTGTGTACAACAGGCCACTTAATAAAATAAAAACGATTGCTTAAGTAGATTAAAAATGCTGGCAACAAAATTCTTATAGTGGGTGATTTGAACGGTAAACATGTCACATGGAATTGCCGTCACAATAATAGAAATGGTAATACAATTTTCGACTACGTACAAGAAAATGATGATTGCTCTCTCTATTCACAGATGAACATACTCATTTTCCAGAAAATAACGGCAGACCAAGTACAATAGACCTGATAATAAATAAAAACGTACGAAACATTAACCAGCCTATATCACAAGCGGAATTAAATTCAGATCATAATCCAATCTTTTTCACAATAAATAACTTTCCCAAAGAAAACATTCAACGTAACATAGTGAGTTACAAAAATACAGACTGGGCTCGTTACAGAAACATATTGTCTCAAAAATAAATATATCTTATAATATCAATACCATAGATAAGTTGGAAAATGAAGTTAAAAAATTCACAGATTTACTCATTGCAGCTAGGAATCAAGTAACTGAGAAAAAGTTATTAAATTCAATAAAGATAAACTTCCGGAACATATTATCGCTCTGATAAAATTAAGAAATCGATATAGAAAACAGTGGCAAACTAATTTCAATGTAATCGATAAAAATAATGTTCGCAATCTAACAGCTCGTATAAAACAGGAAATTATAAATCACAAAAACTCAAGCTGGTCAAAAAATTAAAACGACTTAACCCACAAGATAATACGCTCTGGAAAATGACGAAAGCCCTTAAAAACCGTTCCAACAGATTCCCACACTAACAGAAAATAATGAAAAATATATAACTGATGCGGAAAAAGCCAATAAATTAGCCACAATTTTCGAAGAAATTCATACCCCCAATAATATTGAAACAGCCGAACAGAAACAAATTACAAAAGAGGTTGACGAATATCTATGTGCAGGTAATATGGAATTTCCCCAAGAATTTCTAAAAGCTTTTACAACCCCCGAAGAACTAAGCAGAGTTATAAAAGCTTTACCGAACAATAAAGCTCCAGGTCTCGATGAAGTAGATCATAAACTAATTAAAAACCTACCAAAAAAGGGCATAGTTCAGCTTATGTATATCATAAATGCCATTCTCAAACATCAACACTGGCCAAACATCTGAAAACAGCAATCGTCATTCCTATACCCAAACCAGGTAAAGACCCTAAAAGTTTTAGGAATTACCGACCTATAAGCCTGTTATCTGCGTTAAGTAAATTATGCGAGAAAGTTATACTTGACAGACTGAACAAGTTTATCACGAAATTGAAATTGAAAGACACATTTCAGTTCGGATTTAAATCGAAACACAACACTACCCAGCAAATTGTGAGAATTGTGACAGATGTAACGAAAAACTTCAACGCAGATAGAAATACTGTCATGGTACTTATAGATATAGAGAAAGCCTTCGATAGAGTTTGGATCCATGGCCTTATATACAAAATGATGAAAAGTAAATTCCTAATTTCATTATCAAATTGATATACTCATACTTAACTGATCGTAAAATGTTCGTAAAAATCAATAACAGTAGTTCAACCATAAGACATATAAAAGCAGGTGTACCCCAAGGGTCTGTACTTGGACCAAAACTTTTAATATTTTCATACATGATATTCCACAATTCCCGAACACTAAAATAGCTTTATTCGCTGACGACACGGCAATTTATGCTCATTCTTTTTCCGCTCAAGCCGCTAACTCACTAATCAAACATCATTTAATAAAAATTCAAGAATATTACGATACCTGGAAAATCCAAATGAATAAAACCAAAACAGAGCAGATAATTTTACTCGAAAATTCACTAATAATAAGATATTAACTCCGATTATCATAGACAAGCATAAAATAGTTCCTAGCGAATCGGTCAAGTATTTAGGTGTTGAACTAGACAGCAGACTGAATTATAAAAGACATGTGAAAAATACCTTAAGGAAGGCATATGGGGTTACGAAGAACTTATATCCCTTATTAAATGCAAGAAGTGATTTAAGCAAGAAAAATAAAAACTTCTTTTCACTTCAATAATAAGACCGATCATTACTTATGCTGCTCCTGTATGGTGTGGGTTAAGTCGTCCTGTCTTACGTCCTCTTGAAGTATTTCAGAATAAAATTCTGAGACTAATAACTAAGATGGACAGATTTACAAGAATAGACTTGTTACATGAGGAAGCACGAATAGAACCACTCCGAGACTATATAGATAACATTTCGAATAAATTCTACAAAACCAGCTTAATGTTAACGAATTGACCAGATCAATTACCGATATCAGAGCAAACGATTCTCTAAAGCTTAAGCATAGTATTCCATATCAAACGCTGCCAATTTTTCAGGAAAGACTTTAAATAGAAAGAGCAAACGCAGAAATCATTTAATCGTGGTTCAAATATAACATACTGATGTATGACGCATGTTTTTGAAGCAGGTTTTGAGGATAGTTTCCTGTATACTCTACGACAAACCTCTGTTAGTACTAAAATCAATGACTAGAACTCCAAAGTGTTAATTATTTAAAGGCATAACATGTAATCAAAGTATACTCATAGTAGCATATAACTAAATTGCATAAATGTCAAAAATACGATAAGTGTAGTAAAACCGTAAGGTAGGAACTGCAAACCATGTACTAATGAATAGATAGATAAAATATATATTTAGCATAGTAATTTTTCTTAGTTATTGTATATTTTATGTAATAAATTGTATTTGTATATATTCTTGTAAATAAAATTTTGTTGAGTTGAGTTGAGTTCTCGTCCGATCACTGAAGCCAAGCAGCGTCGGGCGCGGTTAGTACTTGGATGGGTGACCGCTTGGGAACACCGCGTGTCGTTGCTCTTTTGCATCGTTTTAAAGATATTAGAAATCGAATGTTATGAATTTTCAATTTTAGAACAGTTCTCGATACTCCTTCAACAATTACCATAATGAAAAGCGTTATCCTCAATCACTTTGAGAGAGCCTCGTAGCTAAGGTCATGAATTTTCTTCGAAATTTGACGGTAACGAACATACCATGCTGAAATTGCCTCCGACAGTTTAATATCGAGTTTGTGAGATGTCGAATTTGTAAGATGAATTCCTCATAATACTTTAACGAACATTCTATCGGCGAGACTTTTCCTCATTTCGATTGAGAAAGAGTCGTAGCTTAGTTCATGAATTTTCTTCGAAATTTTACGGCAACGACCATACCACGCTGAAAATGCCAGTTCTCGTCCGATCACTGAAGCCAAGCAGCGTCGGGCGCGGTTAGTACTTGGATGGGTGACCGCTTGGGAACACCGCGTGTCGTTGCTCTTTTGCATCGTTTTAAAGATATTAGAAATCGAATGTTATGAATTTTCAATTCTTAGAACAGTTCTCGATACTCCTTCAACAATTACCATAATGAAAAGCGTTATCCTCAATCACTTTGAGAGAGCCTCGTAGCTAAGGTCATGAATTTTCTTCGAAATTTGACGGTAACGAACATACCATGCTGAAATTGCCACCGACAGTTTAATATCGAGTTTGTGAGATGTCGAATTTGTAAGATGAATTCCTCATAATACTTTAACGAACATTCTATCGGCGAGACTTTTCCTCATTTCGATTGAGAAAGAGTCGTAGCTTAGTTCATGAATTTTCTTCGAAATTTTACGGCAACGACCATACCACGCTGAAAATGCCAGTTCTCGTCCGATCACTGAAGCCAAGCAGCGTCGGGCGCGGTTAGTACTTGGATGGGTGACCGCTTGGGAACACCGCGTGTCGTTGCTCTTTGCATCGTTTTAAAGATATTAGAAATCGAATGTTATGAATTTTCAATTCTTAGTACAGTTCTCGATACTCCATCAACAATTCCCATAATGAAAAGCGTTGTCCTCAATCACTTTTAGAGAGCCTCGTAGCTAAGGTCATGAATTTTCTTCGAAATTTGACGGTAACGAACATACCATGCTGAAATAGCCACCGACAGTTTAATATCGAGTTTGTGAGATGTCGAATTTGTAAGATGAATTCCTCATAATACTTTAACGAACATTCTAATAGAAAGCGTTTTCCTCGTTCCGTTTGAGAAGGCCTCGTAGCTTAGTTCATGAATTTTCTTCGAAATTTTACGGCAACGACCATTCCACGCTGAAAATGCCAGTTCTCGTCCGATCACTGAAGCCAAGCAGCGTCGGGCGCGGTTAGTACTTGGATGGGTGACCGCTTGGGAACACCGCGTGTCGTTGTTCTTTTGCATCATTTTAAAGTATTAGAAATCGAATGTTATGAATTTTCAAGTCTTAGTACAGTTCTCGATACTCCATCAACAATTCCCATAATGAAAAGCGTTATCCTCAATCACTTTGAGAGAGCCTCGTAGCTAAGGTCATGAATTTTCTTCGAAATTTGACGGTAACGAACATACCATGCTGAAATTGCCTCCGACAGTTTAATATCGAGTTTGTGAGATGTCGAATTTGTAAGATGAATTCCTCATAATACTTTAACGAACATTCTATCGGCGAGACTTTTCCTCATTTCGATTGAGAAAGAGTCGTAGCTTAGTTCATGAATTTTCTTCGAAATTTTACGGCAACGACCATACCACGCTGAAAATGCCAGTTCTCGTCCCAGTTCTCGTCCAGACACCGACCGAGAAGGGTGAATCGAGACAGCGCACCCTCACCATACTGAGTTCCAGTAACCCAGTTTATGCGTACGCACCTAACTCGCTTAAGTCGTGTGAATACGAACAGTGTAATAAAGTGATAAAGATTTTGATTTCGATAGCTATCGTTCAGCAATTGAACATAATTTATGAGTGAGACCAATAACACAAACTTATGTGAAAGTGTTAAAAACGAAAAAATGGTTGGGGAAACATCAGCCCCGGCGAGCAGCGGATTGAAATTCGTCAAAACGAAAAGACGAATTTACGACGAAGAAAATCCTGAACAGTCACACCCAGTGACTAAAAAAGTGAAAGACAAGGAGAGCAGACTAGAACTGCCGGTGAACAACAGGTACTCCCTGTTGTCAAAAGATGAAATTCAGCCCATGCAGGAAGATCCAGAGAGCGATGAGGAAGACGAAGGTGCCGAAGAAATGACATCCCGACGGAGGAATATTAAACAGGGTAAACCACCTCCACTGGTTATGCACGGAAGAATGAACGATCATAAAAAAATGATCGAAAAAATGAAAGAAATCGCGACACACGGATTTCATCTAAAATATCACAAAAATACCACGAGTATTTTTGTGAATAACGAAAATGACTGGATGCGCGTTCATCAGTTTTTAACCGAAAATGAAGCAGAATTTCACACATACACGTGGAAAAAAGAGAAGACTCACGCGTTTGTTTTAGAAGGTTTAGATAACGAACCTGACGTCGATGAGATCAAAGAAGAGATGAAGGTCACACATCAAATTTCCGTGAAGCAGGTCTACAAGATGAAAAACACGAGGAGACCACTTTACCTGGTAATTACAGGTAAAGAAATTGTATTGAAATTTCTTCAAAAAACAGTCAATGTGTTAAGTTACACGAAAGTGAGTTGGAAAAGGCATTTCAACAATAAAACAATCACACAGTGCCATAGGTGCCAAATATGGGGCACGCGACGACAAATTGTAATGCCAAACCAGTGTGCCTCAAGTGTGCTAAAGGTCATCTAACCTCAGAATGCCCTTTGAAGAAGGAAGAAATAGCGAAGTGCGCGAATTGCGGAGGAATCATCCCGCCAATAACGCTCAGTGCCCAGTGTACATAAACATCGTGAAAAACAAAAATTAAGTGAAAGCCGTGTGAAAAAACCCCAGCCGAACCCACCTATATTCCAGCTCCTGCCCCCAGTGTCAACGTGTGGAAATGCGTAAGGCAAATATGCAGAAGAAAAGTGCAGTGCAACATACGACAGAGACGAGCCAAGTAAAAATAATAAACGAACAAAGTGATTTCGTAGCATTAGGAAATGAACTGAAAACACTAAATAGTTTAATAGATGTAGGTAAGTTTTTAAGTAGTATTAAGACTTTAAATGCACTATTGGCAAGTACCAATGACAAACTACAAAGATTCCAAATGTTCTTCGAATTCACGCAAAACCTAGGAAACAATGGGTTCTAGTCTGCGATTTTCTCATTGGAATGCTAACGGTATAAATAATAAAATCCAAGAATTAGGGAACTATCTGCGAAAACATGCCATCGATATCATGCTTCTTAATGAAACACGATTGAAATCACAAGATAAATTACGTTTTAGGGGGTACACCGTAATCAGAAGGGACCGACCAACAGACACCGGTCACGGGGGCGTAGCTATTTTAATAAAACAGGGAATTTATTTCCATCAGATTGAGAACATACAGTGTAGTATAGAAAATATCGGTATTACACTGTATAATAACAAATTAACAATACTATCTGTGTACAACAGGCCACTTAATAAAATAAAAAACGATTGCTTAAGTAGATTAAAAAATGCTGGCAACAAAATTCTTATAGTGGGTGATTTGAACGGTAAACATGTCACATGGAATTGCCGTCACAATAATAGAAATGGTAATACAATTTTCGACTACGTACAAGAAAATGATGATTGCTCTCTCTTATTCACAGATGAACATACTCATTTTCCAGAAAATAACGGCAGACCAAGTACAATAGACCTGATAATAAATAAAAACGTACGAAACATTAACCAGCCTATATCACAAGCGGAATTAAATTCAGATCATAATCCAATCTTTTTCACAATAAATAACTTTCCCAAAGAAAACATTCAACGTAACATAGTGAGTTACAAAAATACAGACTGGGCTCGTTACAGAAACATATTGTCTCAAAAAATAAATATATCTTATAATATCAATACCATAGATAAGTTGGAAAATGAAGTTAAAAAATTCACAGATTTACTCATTGCAGCTAGGAATCAAGTAACTGAGAAAAAGTTATTAAATTCAATAAAGATAAACTTCCGGAACATATTATCGCTCTGATAAAATTAAGAAATCGATATAGAAAACAGTGGCAAACTAATTTCAATGTAATCGATAAAAATAATGTTCGCAATCTAACAGCTCGTATAAAACAGGAAATTATAACTCACAAAAACTCAAGCTGGTCAAAAAATTAAAACGACTTGACCCACAAGATAATACGCTCTGGAAAATGACGAAAGCCCTTAAAAACCGTTCCAACAGATTCCCACACTAACAGAAAATAATGAAAAATATATAACTGATGCGGAAAAAGCCAATAAATTAGCCACAATTTTCGAAGAAATTCATACCCCAATAATATTGAAACAGCCGAACAGAAACAAATTACAAAAGAGGTTGACGAATATCTATGTGCAGGTAATATGGAATTTCCCAAGAATTTCTAAAAGCTTTACAACCCCGAAGAACTAAGCAGAGTTATAAAAGCTTTACCGAACAATAAAGCTCCAGGTCTCGATGAAGTAGATCATAAACTAATTAAAAACCTACCAAAAAAGGGCATAGTTCAGCTTATGTATATCATAAATGCCATTCTCAAACATCAACACTGGCCAAACATCTGGAAAACAGCAATCGTCATTCCTATACCCAAACCAGGTAAAGACCCTAAAAGTTTTAGGAATTACCGACCTATAAGCCTGTTATCTGCGTTAAGTAAATTATGCGAGAAAGTTATACTTGACAGACTGAACAAGTTTATCACGAAATTGAAATTGAAAGACACATTTCAGTTCGGATTTAAATCGAAACACAACACTACCCAGCAAATTGTGAGAATTGTGACAGATGTAACGAAAAACTTCAACGCAGATAGAAATACTGTCATGGTACTTATAGATATAGAGAAAGCCTTCGATAGAGTTTGGATCCATGGCCTTATATACAAAATGATGAAAAGTAAATTCCCTAATTTCATTATCAAATTGATATACTCATACTTAACTGATCGTAAAATGTTCGTAAAAATCAATAACAGTAGTTCAACCATAAGACATATAAAAGCAGGTGTACCCCAAGGGTCTGTACTTGGACCAAAACTTTTAATATTTTCATACATGATATTCCACAATTCCCGAACACTAAAATAGCTTTATTCGCTGACGACACGGCAATTTATGCTCATTCTTTTTCCGCTCAAGCCGCTAACTCACTAATCAAACATCATTTAATAAAAATTCAAGAATATTACGATACCTGGAAAATCCAAATGAATAAAACCAAAACAGAGCAGATAATTTTACTCGAAAATTCACTAATAATAAGATATTAACTCCGATTATCATAGACAAGCATAAAATAGTTCCTAGCGAATCGGTCAAGTATTTAGGTGTTGAACTAGACAGCAGACTGAATTATAAAAGACATGTGAAAAATACCTTAAGGAAGGCATATGGGGTTACGAAGAACTTATATCCCTTATTAAATGCAAGAAGTGATTTAAGCAAGAAAATAAAAACTTCTTTTCACTTCAATAATAAGACCGATCATTACTTATGCTGCTCCTGTATGGTGTGGGTTAAGTCGTCCTGTCTTACGTCCTCTTGAAGTATTTCAGAATAAAATTCTGAGACTAATAACTAAGATGGACAGATTTACAAGAATAGACTTGTTACATGAGGAAGCACGAATAGAACCACTCCGAGACTATATAAATAACATTTCGAATAAATTCTACAAAAACCAGCTTAATGTTAACGAATTGACCAGATCAATTACCGATATCAGAGCAAACGATTCTCTAAAGCTTAAGCATAGTATTCCATATCAAACGCTGCCAATTTTTCAGGAAAGACTTTAAATAGAAAGAGCAAACGCAGAAATCATTTAATCGTGGTTCAAATATAACATACTGATGTATGACGCATGTTTTGAAGCAGGTTTTTGAGGATAGTTTCCTGTATACTCTACGACAAACCTCTGTTAGTACTAAAATCAATGACTAGAACTCCAAAGTGTTAATTATTTAAAGGCATAACATGTAATTAAAGTATACTCATAGGAGCATATAACTAAATTGCATAAATGTCAAAAATACGATAAGTGTAGTAAAACCGTAAGGTAGGAACTGCAAATGTACTAATGAATAGATAGATAAAATATATATTTAGCATAGTAATTTTCTTTAGTTATTGTATATTTTATGTAATAAATTGTATTTGTATATATTCTTGTAAATAAAATTTTGTTGAGTTGAGTTGAGTTCTCGTCCGATCACTGAAGCCAAGCAGCGTCGGGCGCGGTTAGTACTTGGATGGGTGACCGCTTGGGAACACCGCGTGTCGTTGCTCTTTTGCATCGTTACAGTTTAAAGATATTAGAAATCGAATGTTATGAATTTTCAAATTTTACGTCTTAGAACAGTTCTCGATACTCCTTCAACAATTACCATAATGAAAAGCGTTATCCTCAATCACTTTGAGAGAGCCTCGTAGCTAAGGTCATGAATTTTCTTCGAAATTTGACGGTAACGAACATACCATGCTGAAATTGCCTCCGACAGTTTAATATCGAGTTTGTGAGATGTCGAATTTGTAAGATGAATTCCTCATAATACTTTAACGAACATTCTATCGGCGAGCCATTTTCCTCATTCGTTGCGATTGAGAAAAAGTACAGAGTCGTAGCTTAGTTCATGAATTTTCTTCGAAATTTTACGGCAACGACCATACCACGCTGAAAATGCCAGTTCTCGTCCAGTTCTCGTCCAGACACCGACCGAGAAGGGTGAATCGAGACAGCGCACCCTCACCATACTGAGTTCCAGTAACCCAGTTTATGCGTACGCACCTAACTCGCTTAAGTCGTGTGAATACGAACAGTGTAATAAAGTGATAAAGATTTTGATTTCGATAGCAATCGTTCAGCAATTGAACATAATTTATGAGTGAGACCAATAACACAAACTCATGTGAAAGTGTTAAAACGAAAAATGGTTGGGGAAACATCAGCCCCGGCGAGCAGCGGATTGAAATTCGTCAAAACGAAAAGACGAATTTACGACGAAGAAAATCCTGAACAGTCACACCCAGTGACTAAAAAGTGAAAGACAAGGAGAGCAGACTAGAACTGCCGGTGAACAACAGGTACTCCCTGTTGTCAAAAGATGAAATTCAGCCCATGCAGGAAGATCCAGAGAGCGATGAGGAAGAGGAAGGTGCCGAAGAAATGACATCCCGACGGAGGAATATTAAACAGGGTAAACCACCTCCACTGGTTATGCACGGTAGAATGAACGATCATAAAAAATGATCGAAAAATGAAAGAAATCGCGACACACGGATTTCATCTAAAATATCACAAAAATACCACGAGTATTTTTGTGAATAACGAAAATGACTGGATGCGCGTTCATCAGTTTTAACCGAAAATGAGGCAGAATTTCACACATACACGTGGAAAAAGAAGACTCACGCGTTTGTTTTAGAAGGTTTAGATAACGAACCTGACGTCGATGAGATCAAAGAAGAGATGAAGGTCACACATCAAATTTCCGTGAAACAGGTCTACAAGATGAAAAACACGAGGAGACCACTTTACCTGGTAATTACAGGTAAAGAAATTGTATTGAAATTTCTGCAAAAACAGTAAATGTGTTAAGTTACACGAAAGTGAGTTGGAAAAGGCATTTCAACAATGAAACAATCACACAGTGCCATAGGTGCCAAATATGGGGCACGCGACGACAAATTGTAATGCCAAACCAGTGTGCCTCAAGTGTGCTAAAGGTCATCTAACCTCAGAATGCCCTTTGAAGAAGGAAGAAATAGCGAAGTGCGCGAATTGCGGAGGAATCATCCCGCCAATAACGCTCAGTGCCCAGTGTACATAAACATCGTGAAAAACAAAAACAAAGTGAAAGCCGTGTGAAAAAACCCCAGCCGAACCCACCTATATTCCAGCTCCTGCCCCAGTGTCAACGTGTGGGAAATGCGTAAGGCAAATATGCAGAAGAAAAGTGCAGTGCAACATACGACAGAGACGAGCCAAGTAAAAATAATAAACGAACAAAAGTGATTTCGTAGCATTAGGAAATGAACTGAAAACACTAAATAGTTTAATAGATGTAGGTAAGTTTTTAAGTAGTATTAAGACTTTAAATGCACTATTGGCAAGTACCAATGACAAATTACAAAGATTCCAAATGTTCTTCGAATTCACGCAAAACCTAGGAAACAATGGGTTCTAGTCTGCGATTTTCTCATTGGAATGCTAACGGTATAAATAATAAAATCCAAGAATTAAGGAACTATCTGCGAAAACATGCCATCGATATCATGCTTCTAATGAAACACGATTGAAATCACAAGATAAATTACGTTTTAGGGGTACACCGTAATCAGAAGGACCGACCAACAAACACGGGTCACGGGGCGTAGCTATTTTAATAAAACAGGGAATTTATTTCCATCAGATTGAGAACATACAGTGTAGTATAGAAAATATCGGTATTACACTGTATAATAACAAATTAACAATACTATCTGTGTACAACAGGCCACTTAATAAAATAAAAACGATTGCTTAAGTAGATTAAAAAATGCTGGCAACAAAATTCTTATAGTGGGTGATTTGAACGGTAAACATGTCACATGGAATTGCCGTCACAATAATAGAAATGGTAATACAATTTTCGACTACGTACAAGAAAATGATGATTGCTCTCTCTTATTCACAGATGAACATACTCATTTTCCAGAAAATAACGGCAGACCAAGTACAATAGACCTGATAATAAATAAAACGTACGAAACATTAACCAGCCTATATCACAAGCGGAATTAAATTCAGATCATAATCCAATCTTTTTCACAATAAATAACTTTCCCAAAGAAAACATTCAACGTAAAATAGTGAGTTACAAAAATACAGACTGGGCTCGTTACAGAAAAATATTGTCTCAAAAATAAATATATCTTATAATATCAATACCATAGATAAGTTGGAAAATGAAGTTAAAAATTCACAGATTTACTCATTGCAGCTAGGAATCAAGTAACTGAGAAAAAAGTTATTAAATTCAATAAAGATAAACTTCCGGAACATATTATCGCTCTGATAAAATTAAGAAATCGATATAGAAAACAGTGGCAAACTAATTTCAATGTAATCGATAAAAATAATGTTCGCAATCTAACAGCTCGTATAAAACAGGAAATTATAAATCACAAAAACTCAAGCTGGTCAAAAAATTAAAACGACTTAACCCACAAGATAATACGCTCTGGAAAATGACGAAAGCCCTTAAAAACCGTTCCAACAGATTCCCACACTAACAGAAAATAATGAAAAATATATAACTGATGCGGAAAAAGCCAATAAATTAGCCACAATTTTCGAAGAAATTCATACCCCAATAATATTGAAACAACCGAACAGAAACAAATTACAAAAGAGGTTGACGAATATCTATGTGCAGGTAATATGGAATTTCCCAAGAATTTCTAAAAGCTTTACAACCCCGAAGAACTAAGCAGAGTTATAAGAGCTTTACCGAACAATAAAGCTCCAGGTCTCGATGAAGTAGATCATAAACTAATTAAAAACCTACCAAGAAAGGGCATAGTTCAGCTTATGTATATCATAAATGCCATTTTCAAACATCAACACTGGCCAAACATCTGGAAAACAGCAATCGTCATTCCTATACCCAAACCAGGTAAAGACCCTAAAAGTTTTAGGAATTACCGACCTATAAGCCTGTTATCTGCGTTAAGTAAATTATGCGAGAAAGTTATACTTGACAGACTGAACAAGTTTATCACGAAATTGAAATTGAAAGACACATTTCAGTTCGGATTTAAATCGAAACACAACACTACCCAGCAAATTGTGAGAATTGTGACAGATGTAACGAAAAACTTCAACGCAGATAGAAATACTGTCATGGTACTTATAGATATAGAAAAGCCTTCGATAGAGTTTGGATCCATGGCCTTATATACAAAATGATGAAAAGTAAATTCCCTAATTTCATGATCAAATTGATATACTCATACTTAACTGATCGTAAAATGTTCGTAAAAATCAATAACAGTAGTTCAACCATAAGACATATAAAAGCAGGTGTACCCCAAGGGTCTGTACTTGGACCAAAACTTTCTAATATTTTCATACATGATATTCCACAATTCCCGAACACTAAAATAGCTTTATTCGCTGACGACACGGCAATTTATGCTCATTCTTTTTCCGCTCAAGCCGCTAACTCACTAATCAAACATCATTTAATAAAAATTCAAGAATATTACGATACCTGGAAAATCCAAATGAATAAAACCAAAACAGAGCAGATAATTTTACTCGAAAATTCACTAATAATAAGATATTAACTCCGATTATCATAGACAAGCATAAAATAGTTCCTAGCGAATCGGTCAAGTATTTAGGTGTTGAACTAGACAGCAGACTGAATTATAAAAGACATGTGAAAAATACCTTAAGGAAGGCATATGGGGTTACGAAGAACTTATATCCCTTACTAAATGCAAGAAGTGATTCAAGCAAGAAAAATAAAAAACTTCTTTTCACTTCAATAATAAGACCGATCATTACTTATGCTGCTCCTGTATGGTGTGGGTTAAGTCGTCCTGTCTTACGTCCTCTTGAAGTATTTCAGAATAAAATTCTGAGACTAATAACTAAGATGGACAGATTTACAAGAATAGACTTGTTACATGAGGAAGCACGAATAGAACCACTCCGAGACTATATAGATAACATTTCGAATAAATTCTACAAAAACCAGCTTAATGTTAACGAATTGACCAGATCAATTACCGATATCAGAGCAAACGATTCTCTAAAGCTCAAGCATAGTATTCCATATCAAACGCTGCCAATTTTTCAGGAAAGACTTTAAATAGAAAGAGCAAACGCAGAAATCATTTAATCGTGGTTCAAATATAACATACTGATGTATGACGCATGTTTTTGAAGCAGGTTTTTGAGGATAGTTTCCTGTATACTCTACGACAAACCTCTGTTAGTACTAAAATCAATGACTAGAACTCCAAAGTGTTAATTATTTAAAGGCATAACATGTAATTAAAGTATACTCATAGGAGCATATAACTAAATTGCATAAATGTCAAAAATACGATAAGTGTAGTAAAACCGTAAGGTAGGAACTGCAAACCATGTACTAATGAATAGATAGATAAAATATATATTTAGCATAGTAATTTTTCTTAGTTATTGTATATTTTATGTAATAAATTGTATTTGTATATATTCTTGTAAATAAAATTTTGTTGAGTTGAGTTGAGTTCTCGTCCGATCACTGAAGCCAAGCAGCGTCGGGCGCGGTTAGTACTTGGATGGGTGACCGCTTGGGAACACCGCGTGTCGATGCTCTTTTGCATCATTTTAAAAGTATTAGAAATCGAATGTTATGAATTTTCAAGTCTTAGTACAGTTCTCGATACTCCTTCAACTATTACCATAATGAAAAGCGTTATCCTCAATCACTTTGAGAGAACCTCGTAGCTGAGGTCATGAATTTTCTTCGAAATTTGACGGTAACGAACATACCGTGCCACCGACAGTTTAATATCGAGTTTGTGAGATGTCGAATTTGTAAGATGAATTCCTCATAATACTTTAACGAACATTCTAATGGAAAGCGTTTTCCTAATTTCGTTTGAGAAAGCCTCGTAGCTTAGTTCATGAATTTTTTTCGAAATTTTCGAGGAAATGCTACTGTTGAAACTCAGTTTGAATTGGAGGAGTTTTTAAAAACTATAAAGCAAGAAAATTACAGAATTCTGTAAATCGTTGCTTGAAGCCTGAAGATAATAATTTGTGAATATGGTCAAAAATTTTTTATATATTCGTTTTTTGTTTTGTCAGCTAGGAACATATCTTTTAATCCCATATAAATTACCATTCCATATTCAAGGTTTCTGTAGTCGCAGCATAATTACGGAGCATATCAGCGCGAATAAAGAGCTCATACTGTATTTAAGTACTAACTAAGAAATCGAATGCACTGTATTAGAATTGCATACTTTTTTTGGTGATCCATTCTTCAGTTACATTTGAAATTTGAATGTGACTCATGTAGTCACGTTTTCATCATTTTTTTCCCTTGATTCTGTGCGTTGACATGAATTTGGAAATCATCGATCCGTGTCGTGTTGGAGGTACTCAAAAAGCTACAATTTGTTAAGTCATTCCGTTCAGTTCAAGCGTGGAAGTTAATTTACATTCGAAGTTTTAACGAGCGCGAATACGAGCGCTGTTAATGAATTTAGTTTTAACACCCGAACCTAACATTTGTTTAGAAGGATTTTCGGTTCGCTGTGAACACCGGTCGAACTAGCATTAATTCGGGCATGGAACAATATATTGTTGGTCGGATATTTCAACATGAGTTCAATATCTATCTGTTATTGAATGATACGTCACTATTTCGGGGAAAGATTAACAGGCAATCAGTTCTTATAGGCAAGGAAAAAATTGTATAATGTAGTGGAATTTATTTGAAAGCAATAAAAAGCGGGATGTGGGTACAAATTTATTCGTAAGACACATAGAGTTCATTGCCTCTCTTTCAAACTTAAACGACTATTTTTAATCACCATTTCCTTCACTTATTGATGTTGAGTTCAGTTAAAGATCTTGATGGCCGACCAGAGTGAAGCAATTCTTCCACATCTCAGCCGCTGTTAAATGCACCCTTATGCTCGTGTTATTGATGAAGTCGATTCGCGATAAGCCATCTGTAACATTTTCAGCGATTCGGTACACGAAATTCCATTTTCAATAAAAATTTGGGACAAATTCTTTGTTGGATATTTTGTTCCATTGTAACAAAATTTAATTTTGTTGGTTGAGTCCAGAGAAAATGAACAATGAGACTCTAATTCAATAATTGTCACTGAAATCTTGGAAGAAAATTCATATATATATATATATATATATATATATATATATATATATATATATATATATATATATATATATATTGTTTGCTGAAACAGAAGGCTTGGCAATTGCGATCCAGGATCACGTTGTTTTCACGAGGAATTATAGAAAACACATCATCAAACAAAATATAGATGATTCTTGCCGTAGATGTTTCTGTTCTTCAGAAACAGTTTTTCATATATTATCATCTTGCTCAGTCCTTGCTTCAACAGATTATTTAGAAAGACATAATGCCGTCGCTAATATTATTCACTTTAATCTAGGAATTAAACATGACCTAATTCCCAAAAGAAAAAAATTTCACAATTATGAACCTGAGATTATTTGTGAAAAGTACAAATATAAACTTTATTTTGATGAAACAATTCTTTGCAACAGAGCTGTAAAACACAATAGACCAGATATCGTTCTTAATGATAAACAGAATCAAATAACATATACAATTGATATTGCTATACCCGACACACATAATATACAAAATAAATACAATGAAAAATTTCTAAATATATGATGCTTGGCGATGAGATTAAAAAATGTGGAAAATGAAGAAAATATTTATTCTACCGATTATTATTTCTACAACAGGCGTTATTCCTAGAAATCTTCACAAAAGTATTGAGATTTTGGGTCTGAAGAAAAATTTGTTTCAACAGTTACAAAAGATAACAGTCATCAAATCTTGTAATATTCTTCGTAGGTTTCTTTCCGAAAATAATAATGAGGTAGAGTCATAGGTTTTCTTTAGTTTATACTGCTCAGAATCTCATTTCATATTTTATTTATTTGTTTATATAAATGTAATATAATTAACTGACAATTTTGTCATATTTATATTCAGAGCAGTATTCTATTCGATCGTTCACCACTTCACACAAAGGAAACTATTAATGAGTAACATTCAGTGTTTCTTGACTTGAAGGTCAATGCACTGGATTTTTCCGGGGAGAAAGCCTCTGACACTACTCGTTGGTACATTGATATCATTGTCTGATGATGCTATAGTATGTATATATTCTGGTAGATTGATATATTCTCATAACATTTAACGTTATCCTAATATATAATTACTCCAGGATATGTTTTGATTATAATCATTGCCTGGCAATGGTATTAATTACCGGGTGGTGAATTTATATTTTTTCATGAAATCAGTTTGATTGCATGAACAGATATATGGGCAACTCGTCGAATTTGAATAATCTTCATAGTAAACAGATTTTTCATTTACGTTCCCATTTTCATGATAAACAGAGAACGTCTAAATTACATGATACTGTTGTTACTTCAGATTATAATCTTACACGTCTGCACTTGATAATGCAGAAGGTAGATTTTGATATATTTGATGATAATTCTAAAAGAGAAAGTTGGATGCAGAAGGAATTACACGGAAAGCACCCTAAAGAATTGAAAAATGATTATATTGATGAAATCGCATCGAATAAATGGTTAGTTTCTGAAGAATTGTTAGCTGAAACAGAAGGCTTGGCAATTGCGATCCAGGATCTGGTTGTTTTCACGAGGAATTATAGAAAACACATCATCACACAAAATATAGATGATTCTTGCCGTAGATGTTTCTGTTCTTTAGAAACAGTTTTTCATATATTATCATCTTGCTCAGTCCTTGCTTCAACAGATTATTTAGAAAGACATAATGCCGTCGCTAATATTATTCATTTTAATCTAGGAATTAAACATGACATTATTCCAGGATATGTTCTGATTATAATCATTGCCTGGCAACGGTATTAATTACCGGGTGGTGGATTTATATTTTTTCATGAAATCAGTTTGATTGCATGAACAGATATATGGGCAACTCGTCGACCATTTAAGTATTTCAAAACAATCGTTAAAATCCGAAGTAATTTAAGTCAAAAGGGGCATTTTTCATTGAGTGCTCTTTGGTTTTGTCTTTGCCTTAATCCATTATCTCATGAATTAAATGCTACTAGTTTCGGCTTCAAAATAAAGAGTTTATCAACTGAATTCAAACTGAGTCACTTAATTTATTTAGATGATATTAAATTATACGCCGAAACTAGATCTCATTTGAAAATCTACTTGAGATTACTTTCAACTATTCCAATGATATTCATATGAAATTTGGGTTTCAAAATGTAAAAATCTTTCTATTGAAAAGGAAAGATCACCTTTGATTATATAAAGATTTCCAATATTGAAATCGAGCTAATGCATCAAGTAGATACATATAAATATCTTGGATTTTGTCAAGAGAAGACAATTAA
The DNA here is from genome assembly GCA_013387265.2 of Cryptolaemus montrouzieri. Lineage (NCBI taxonomy): Eukaryota > Metazoa > Arthropoda > Insecta > Coleoptera > Coccinellidae > Cryptolaemus > Cryptolaemus montrouzieri. The sequence goes on along the minus strand of JABFTP020000185.1, from coordinate 156,110,048 downwards.
CCATAGCAGCACTAAAGAAAATATTAGGAGTTCATATTACAAAAGACTTAGAATTATCATCAAGAGTCATTTAACTGGTAAAAACCTTTTCGGAGCTATCAACTCCTATGCAGTTCCTATTCTTACATCTTCTTTTGGAATTATTAAATGGTCTAAAACTGATCTAAATGAATTACAATGTCAAACGAGGAAAATGCTTTGTAAATATCATAAGCACCACCCAAAGTCAGCTGTTCAGAGAGTTACACTACCTTGACATCTTGGAGGTCGTGGATTAACTGATTTGAATAATCTTCATAGTAAACAGATTTTTCATCTACGTTCCCATTTTTATGATAAATAGAGAACGTATAAATTACATGATATTGTTGTTGCTTCAGATTATAATCTTACACCTCTGAACTTGACAATGCAAAAGGTAGATTTTGATATATTTGATGATAATTCTAAAAGAAAAAGTTGGATGCAGAAGGAATTACACGGAAAGCACCCTAAAGAATTGAAAAATGATTATATTGATGAAATCGCATCGAATAAATGGTTAGTATCTGGAGAATTGTTTGCTGAAACAGAAGGCTTGGCAATTGCGATCCAAGAGTTTTCACGAGGAATTATAGAAAACACATCACCAAGCAAAATATAGATAATTCTTGCTGTAGATGTTCTTGTCCTTCAGAAACAGTTTTTCATATATTATCATCTTGATCAGTCCTTGCCTCAACAGATTATTTAAAAGACATAATCCGTCGCTAATATTATTCATTTTAATCTACTAATTAAACATGACCTCATTTCCAAAAGAACAAAAATTTACAAATATGAACCTGAGATTACTTCTAAAATGAGAAATATAAACTTTATTTTGATAAAACAATTCTTTGCAACAGAGCTGTAAAACACAATAGGCCAGATATCATCCTTACTGATAAACAGAATCAAATAACATATATAATTGATATTGCTATACCCGACACACATAATATACAAAATAAATACAATGAAAAAATTTCTAAATATATGATGCTTGGCGACGAGATTAAAAAATGTGGAAAATGAAGAAAATATTTATTCTACCGATTATTATTTCCACAACAGGTGTTATTCCTAGGAATCTTCACAAAATATTGAGATTTTGGGCCTGAAGAAAAATTTGTTCGAACAGTTACAGAAGATAACAGTCATAAAATCTTGTAATATTCTTCGTAGGTTTCTTTCCGAAAAAACTAATGAGGTAGAGTCATAGGTTTTCTCTTTAGTTTATACTGCTCAGAATCTCATTTCATATTTTATTTATTTGTATATATAAATGTAATATAATTAGCTGACAATTTTGTCATATTTATATTCAGAGCAGTATTCTATTCGATTGTTCATCACTTCACACTATGAATGACGAACTTTCAGTGTTACTTGACTAAGGTCCGTACACTGGATTATTCCGGGAAGAAAGCCTTTGACACTACTCGTTGGTACATTGATGTCATTGTCCGATGATGCCATAGTTTGTATATATTCTGCTAGATTGATAAATTCTCATAACATTTAACGTCATCCTAATATATAATTTTTCCAGGATATGTTTTGATTATAACTATTGCCTGGCAATGGTATCAATTACCGGGTCGATTTATATTTTTCATGAAATCAGTTTGATTGCATGAACAGATATATATGGGCAACTCGTCGGGATTGAACCTCTTTATATATATATATATATATATATATATATATATATATATATATATATATATATATATATATATATATATATATATATATATATATACCCCGACGAGTTGCCCATATGTATATATAACTATATATATATATATAACTTTATCCTCGATCATTTTCGAAATATTCGATTATTTGTGAAAATTTTTGATGAAAATTCTACAAACTGTATCAAACTCGTCAATATTCATCATTATTCGCACAGAAGTGTTTTTTTTGTAATGATTCAAGTAGTAAAAAAACGAAACCTAAACAAGATAATTCTTTTAACGAATGATAAAATCAAAATGATGAGAACGTAAATCGAGTTATGTGTTTACATTTTTTTTAGTTGTGCCTTCTGTCAGGTGTCCGGACATATCATATGCTGCATTTTACAAGGTGAACTTATCAGTGTTTCGTTATTGAACATTGTTAAAGTGAGGTCTGAACCCAATTTTGTCAATTGACTGCCATGAAGTTCTCCAAAGAAGAAATGGTTGATATGATTTTTATTCTGAGTGTGATAGAAAATCTTTGTTGGCAAGTAGAGTTTATGCACAAAGGTTTCCTGATAAGAGGCATCCTGATGCAACATGCTTTGAAAAGCTTCTAATTAGATTAATCGAAACGGATAATATCGCTTACAAAACACATGAAAAACCAAAAACTGCTACAGCTGAAGACTACCAGTTATCAGTTTTGTTGACAGTGACAGAGGACCCATATAAGAGCCAAAGAGAGATTTCTCAGTTAACAGATATAAGTTAAACTTCCGTCCAGAGAATCTTGAAAGTGAATGAATTTCATGCATATCTTGTACAGCTGCACCAGGAACTGAACAGACACAACATTCATTATTACGCCACGAAAAGTCCACACCTCATGAGACAAATCGTTGGTCCTTGAATGTACGGGCTGCTATAGTAGATGGATATCTAATTGGGCTGAACTTTTTCGACGGGCACCTCAATAATGAAATGTATTCAGATTTTCTGCAAAATCATCTACCAATGTTACTTGCTGATGTACCAGAGCATATAAGACAAGATTTGTGGTTTCAACAGGATGGAGCACCGGCAAATTACTTACATCAGGTTAGGGAGCATTTAAATTATGTATTTCCAAACAAATGGATAGGACGTGGTGGTCCTGTTAGATGGCCAGCTAGGTCTCCGGACCTTAGAAGTCTAGATTTTTACTTTTGGATTTATATTAAGGGCATCGTTTACCAGATTCCTTCTACAACACAGTATTTCGGTATTTCCTCAGAAGGATTGAGTTGTGTCTACAAAGAAACGGGCAACATTTCGTACACTTATTGAAATAGTTCAACACCTTGTAGTTCATCTCACCTAAAACCAATCTATTATGTATTTCATACACGACTACCTTGAAACATCTCCATTTCTTTGATCAATTATAATGATATGTATTAATAAACTCTTCTTTCGCAATCTCTGATTTTATTATTTTAGTTTATTTTTTTTATTTCGAAAATGGTCGAAGATAAGATAAGGTTACTTCTGCAAAAATTTGGGACAATATTTTATGCGTTTACATGAATAATGAAATATAGGATGTTCCATTTGAAAAAATCAAGATATGATATTTTTAACATTACAATATTCAATAATTTTTTGAGTCACTCATGTATAAAATGAGAATAATCTATTTCAATTCATCAATAAAGCTATCCTTGGTCAATAATAAAACGAAAGGAAAGAATTATTCATCCACTCTGGCCGGAAGAGCATGCGATGATGTGAGAGCTTATTTTCATGAATTTCTACGGATAAAAAATATTGTGACGAAACTACTCACCAAAAAAACTTATTACTTAAAGACATTAAAGCAGAGTTTAGGACGCTCTTGAATCTTGAACAAAAAAGTGGTCTTCCAATCTGAAAAAACCACCCAAGATTTTTTTATAAAAATGGGGACATCCTATTTCTTCTTCTTCTTCAAGTGCCATGCAGATTCCTACGTAGGCGTCCATCCTTTCACTCATCATATGATTCTATTGATTGCAGCATTTTGTAGTGTCTGGAAGTCCTGTATTCCTGTCCACTGTCGTATGTTTCGTAGCCAGGATAGTTTTCTTCTACCTACTCCTCTTTTTCCTCCTTCTATTTTACCCTGGAGGATAAGACGCTGGAAGTGATAGCGTTCAAGGTAGCCAATTTTTCTTTTTTTGATGTTTTCGAAAAGTTCACGGTCTATCAAACCAGTTCTTCTCAGTATATCCTCATTCGTTACATGTTCAACCCACGATACCCTCAGCATCCGTCGTAGGGTCCACAATTTTATTTATAATTGCTGTTTTCAACGTCCATGCCTCGACTCCGTACAAGAGAACGGGCCAGACGTAACATTTTACTATTCTATATCTGAGATTGAGATTTAGGTTTTTGTCTGTCAAGAATTTTTTAAGTTTTATAAACGTTGTTCCAGCATGCTCGATTCTGCATTTTATTTCTTGATCTGGGTCCCATTTTTGGTTGATCATGCATCCCAAGTATTTAAATTGAGTGACTTGTTCAATGTTTTCTCCATTTATGGATATTATGGCATTTGGGGCATCGTTTCTGCTAATGTCCATACATTTGGTTTTACGGATGTTAATTTTCAAACCCCATCTCTGGCTTTCTTGATTGACCTTATCTAGTAGAGCTTGCAGGTCATTTGCACTATCTGCCAGTATCACGGTATCATCCGCGTATCGAATATTGTTGATGGGAATTCCGTTTACTTTAATACCCATGGGACTGTCGGAGATTAATTCGATGAAAGCTCTTTTCACATATAAGTTGAACAACATCGGAGATAAGATACACCCCTGGCAGACCCTTTTTTTTTATTTCAAAATCCTCAGTTGTTCCTGCATTTTGAATTCGGATTTCTGCTTTTTGGTTCCAGTATAGATTACCTATAAGTCTGATATCCTTTCCATCCAGCCCCAAGTCTCTAAGATATTATATGAAGAGGTCGTGCTTTACATTATCAAATGCCTTCTCGTAGTCGATAAAGCACAGAAAAACGTTCTTTCTTTGGTCTTGGCAATTCTGCACTAATGTTTGGAGACTAAATATGGCTTCTCTTGTTCCAAAACCGTTCTTAAATCCAAACTGACTGGCACCACTCACTTCCTCGCAACTCTTGTATAGTCTCGTGTGTAGAACTCGAAGGAAGAGTTTGAGGAAATGACTCATTAGACTAATGAGGCGGTAATCTTTACACGCTGTTGCGTTGTTTGTTTTCGGAAGTGCGACAAATGTAGAACGGAGCCAGTCCTCGAATTTGTCCAGTGTCGTAAATATTGTTAAAGAGTCGGACTATGATATCGAGGTTTTGTTCGCTAACTAAATGAAATGTTTCCGAGTACATATCATCAGGGCCCGGAGCTTTGTTGCTCTTCATCAGAGTTATAGCATGTTTGATTTCACTCTTTAGTATACTTGGTCCTGATAGCGTTGTTATTCCGTTTTCGGGGTTTCCTGGTCTGTCATCTAGGAAAAGACCAGTGGTGTATTCCCTCCATGTTAGTAGTAGTTTTTCGGTGTCCAATATTATTTTATTGTCTTCATCCCTGATGAAACTTACACTCTTATTGTTATATATTCCAGCGATTTCTTTGACTTTTTTATGGAGATGGAAACTGTCTCCCAGCTTGCTCAGATTTTCTGCTTCCAGACATCTTTCAGTCAGCCAACTTTCCTTTGCTGCTCTTATTTCATTTCGAATTTTTCTTTGGAGACTTTTATATTCTGTGTATTTTCTGTTGACTTCACATTGCCTTCGTTTCTCCATTAAATCTAGAATGTTTTCGGTCATCCATTTGTTCCTCGTTCGCCTTCCGGTGTTTGTAAGGAAGATTTCATTTGTTTCCGTAAAAGCTTCTTTGAGTTTGAGCCAGTGTTCGTTCGTATCATTTATACTGCGTATACTTTCCAATTCTTTATTGAGATGTTCTTCGTATAGTGATCTTCTTTCCTCGTCCTTAAGTACTTTTGGTTCTAATGTCTTTCTAACGGTTTTTTCTTTGGGTCTGGACAGGCGCAATATTATGTCGGCACGCAACGGAATGTGGTTAGATTCAATATCGGCACCTGGCATTGTTGTTACTTTAGTGATGAGATTTCTAAACCTTTGATTAATGATAATAAAGTCTATTTGGTTTCGGACAATGTGGTGTTTACTGTCTTGCGGAGATTTCCAGGTGTATAAACGTCTTGATGGTAGCGTGAACCGTGTATTTGTAATCACAAGATTGTTCTCTTCGCAATACTGAATTAGTCTTTCCCCTCTTTCATTTCTTTCACCTAAGCCGTAATCACCCACTACAGATCTCAGTCTACCCTTACCCACTTTAGCATTGAAACCTCCTAGAATTATGTTGACCTCGTTCGTTTTTGTAAGCTTTAGGGCACTGTCAAGTTGTCTGTAAAAATCCTCAATCTCTTCCTCTGACTTGTCTGCCGTTGGGGCGTAAAACTGTATGATATTGATGTTCATGGGTCTACCAAACAATTGAATTAGGAGTGCTCTCTCTGAAATTGGGATGAAGCTCCTTATTGACTTTTGTATGTTGTCATCCATTAGTATGCCTACGGCGTGCTGATGGTCTCGGCCGGAATTCTTGGTACCTGAGTAGTATAGTACTTTACCGTTTGATCTGATCATTCCATTTCCAGGCCAGCGGACTTCACTTACTCCGAGAATGTTTATTTCCATTCTGTTCATCTCTTGGATTAGGTTGTCGAGCTTTCCAGCTGCATACAAAGTTTTGACATTCCAAGTAGCTATGTTTGTTCTCTTATCTAGTTGAAACCGGGGGATTCTTCGCACCTCCTGACCACTTAAGGTCTGCCCGGGACTAGAGGCCATTTGTATTTGAGCTTCCAACATGATAAGAGTTAATCGGATGAATATCCTGGCAATATCCGTAGGATCTTTAATACAGTGGTTTTCCTTTACCTTCTGTATCCCCCTGCCGTTGGCCATTTGTTGGCTCTTCCGCCTTTAGAGACGATTTCTCATCTCACCAGCAAGAGGTTGCTCTCACTTCTGTTGGTTCCTCCACCCTGAGCTGTTGACCAAGAGGAGATGGCTGCTTATCCCGGCAGTCATTCGGCGCTAGTTTTGGTCCGCCCTGGGTATTTCATTTCCTCGGTACCACCCATATCTGGGAGGCATTCCCCTATCCGCCTTCTGGGGAGGCGCCCGATGGGTGACTAATAACCTCACACCCTATTTACTGCCACATTGCTTACTTTCTAAATATAATACTGCCCGAACAAAAATGGAATCTTCAAGAGTATACGAGTTACAGAGCACCGCGCCACTAGTAAATCACCCAGTATAAGTAAGTTCATTTCCCGTAGTTGACCACTAGAACGAAACCGGTCGTGTTTGTAAAAATAAAATTGTTGAAAGTATAAAATATATTTTTGTTCAACTTCGTTGAGAATGAATTTCCATGGAATGAATAAATCGACTCATTACAACAGCTTCTTTGTTAATTTCCTATACTTAGGAAACCACTCTCGTAGTATTCCTTCATTATCGCTTAAAGCAGATTCGGGGTAAAATGATCAGCTTTCGCGGAAAAACACGTTTAAATTTAACATAAACATTAAACACGGTCGACGAGACGCGTAAGGAATCGATCCGAGCGAGAGTAAAACAATTCCCCGATCGTCATAAAACGCCTGCGGTTCCTCGGCAGCCTCTTGAGTCTTTCATCCCGAAGATAAAGGAAGGGGAAATTACGAGAAGAAATCTGCAAACGTGGCTGAAATAAGGCCGTTGTTTATGAATGCGTCCGACTATTTATCCGTGAAAAGCATTTTCCGACTCACGTGCACACGGGAATTATCCGCTCGAAAGGGAAGATTCGCATTCATCTGAAGCTCTGAAGTTCTCATTATGAAATTCTTCTGGCCCTGGTTTTATTGTGCGATGAAACACGATAGGAAAAGGTCTCCCGTTTCACGGAGGAAAACTATGCGGGAAATATTCGCGTACACTTTTCATTTTAATCGGGCAAGGTTATGAAAATATTTGTTTTCGCTGTGTTTTCCGCTCGGAATGTTCGAGTGTCTCTTTGGAAAATTTATCTTATTTATTTTGGTTGTTTTTTTGGGCTTTCGGCTTATTCTGAATCTCTTTTCCTGGTTACTATAAATTGCAAATGTCGCAAAACGTTTTTGTTTGATAAGTCCAATTAAGAAATGTCATACGGTGAGTTTGGTTTACTTTGTAAAGAATATCACAACATAAAGTGGAAAAGATTTAAGCAATGAACATGATAGATAGCTATTTCGATAAATGAGATAAAAAACACAAGGTTTAACTTTAATCTACACTTTATTTGAAAAAATTCGACGACGTTTCGCTGACACAGCAGCTTTATCAAAAATGAAAAATAGAATGAAGAGTATGGTATTATAAACAAATCGTAGAACAAGTTGGATGAATAACAGGAAAATCCACACCGAGCCATTGTACAGTTAGTATGAAAGGTAATAAAAACTAATTAAACAAGTTAAGTAGGGGTGAATAATTCACATCTACCTGCTCATTCAAAAGCTTGTATGAATGTTTGTATCTATTTATTTCTGATGCTTCTAGGAGATCTAATTTTAAACTTTTGATTTTATATGTAATATGTCAAAGTTTTTATTGAATGAATGGTTTTCTTTTATTAAGTGGTTTGAATAATTTGAATCAGATTTATTTTTATTGAAGCTACGTTTATGTTCAGATGTTCTTATGCCAAAACTCCTATAGGTCCTACCGATATAAATTTTATCACAAGAACCGCAATTGAGTTTATAGATTCCTGATTTACTTGATTTTTCAACACGAGATTTATTATTTTTAATATGTTTACCTAAGTTATTAGAAGTTTTGAAAGTTATATTAAGATTTTGTTTGATGAGAAAGGATTTAATATTTGTACTTGCAGAACCGCAGAATGTTAAACTGTTGAATATTTTATAGTCTTTATGAATAGGATATACTTCATTTATTGCTTTCTGATACAGTTTTTACGAATGATTAGATCTATCATATCCGGATTATATGAATTATTAATGGCTATCTGTTTGATGATGTTTAACTCTTTATTATAATCTTCTACTGATAAAGGTAAATTGAGTAACCGATGTACCATGCTGTTTAAAGCTGCAACTTTGTGTTGAATTGGATGTAATGAGTAGTTATGTATAATTGTATCAGTATGTGTTGGTTTACGAAAGACCGAAAAAACATGATTATTATTTCGTTTAGTGATTTTCAAGTCCAAAAAATTAATGGAATCGTTCTGTTCAATTTCTATCGTGAATTTAATGTTCAAATGGATGGAATTAATGAAATTAAGAAATAAGTCTGATTGACGAGTAGTTCCAATGAAATATACTAAGATGTCGTCATCATATCTATACCAATAAAGAAATTTGGAAATGAGTGGATGTGTATGAATTTCTATTTCGATATTTCTATCATCAGACGTTTACAAATTGTGAGTTAAAAAAAACTGAGGTACATTTGTACAATTTGTCTTAGATGTAGAATGTAGAATGTTTCAGGAATAGGCAAACCTGTTACAACACAGAATGGGCGCCTGGTAAGAATTGGGGTATCTGTTTAATCGCTACCAAATTGTAGGATGTTGAAAGATGTTGGACGGAAGCGAGTTCCACAACTCACCGACCCTGTAAACAAAAGAATTCTTATAGAGAGAGGTTCGAGGGGTCGTTAAATGTACCGCCATATGACTCCTTGCCAGCCTAGTGTTGCAGCAAAACATGAGTTTTCCCGGAACAAGGTCTTTTAGCTCCTTGGAGCATCTTCCTTGGGAGTATCTGTGAAACAGAGAAAGGTCAGCAACTTGTCTTTTGAGAGCCAATGGTTGGAGATCGCGGGTGATCGATGAGGAACATAGCCCGTTTATGTACACTATCCAACATCCACAACGAATGTTTGGGTGCAGATCCCCATTGAGACGACTCAGAACCGGGGTCTATTTTTTTTTGTGTTCATTTGCTAAAACTATCCATATTTTTCTTGGTTTTGATCTAATTGAGTTTTATTATCAGTTGTGATAACTCTATTTTGTAGATCTACCTGCACAACATTTCATATTGTTCATCTGAATTCACAATTACAGTGAAAAGACGGTCATTTGCCAGAATGATTCAATAATTTTATTTTAAATTCTCAATATAGTAAAATATTACGTATCTTTAAAGCAGCTTAAAATCACCCAAACGCGTAAATATCGAGGCGAATGAATTTATCTAAACTCAGATAAGAAATCCAGCGAAAACAATATTCGACTTTAAAATCCAAGGAAATTAAGCACCCTTTCGTATATCTACGATTCCACATCTGGTATTTTCTAAAACAGCAATTCCCATGTCGCGACGAAGGAACGCGTCTGTGAAAGACTATGTAACAGGTACTTGAGTACCAAGGGCAGAGGGAAGTGAGGGGGTAATGGCTGCTGGGTCACGAATATTTAAGTATCACGATCGCGACGTTAAGGAATCATTATCATTGTCATTATTATTATTGAGTTATTTTTCTCTTCTGAGGGGCAGTTATTCTCATTATTCAGTTATTTAGTTATCGAAGCTCAGTGAATTTACTCATTCGTGTGAATCGGAATTAAATTTGAGTTAATTAATCGTGCACAACATGAGTCCAGAAGAATGGAAGACGCAGATTGTTCCTCTCCGAGGAGCCGGACAGGGGAAGAAGAAGCACCGTTCCCGCTGTGTCCCACAGATGATTACTTCCTGAATTTATTTCAATATTTCTGCTCACTATTTGATTTTCACGAATTTCTTGAAGTATATGCTACGCGATTTCTAAACGCACTGAGGACGAGTTGGAATAATCACTCCTCAAATTCCAAATTACTTTCACATATTTTTTTTTCTTCTTGGCAAATGATCTATTTGAACTGCACTGACATTTTCTAATATTTATTTTGAAGAGTTATTTTCATAGACATATTTAAAACGTTTGTTCCGTAACTTGGTAAACTTGTATTGAATTTATTTTATATTGATTTACACAGTTATTTTAACTTGACACATTATTTTGAATTATACTCAGATTCTTTAGTATTGATTTCAACATTTGTTTATCAAACTTGCGACATTATTGAAACGTAATTAAGCTATTGTGTACTGATTCCAATAACTTGATAACTATTTGAATTTGAAATGTTATGAAGTTTAATATTGATGTGAAATTTTACTTTTATAACTCAGAAAATTGATCTCAGTGAAATGTTACTTAACCATTTTGCCAATCCAAATCTTTTGTTTATAATCTGATGAACGATACGTTCGAATGTGAGAACATTTAATATTGATTCTTATCTTTGCTTCTATAAATGGGCCAATTATCTATTTGAAAAATCATAATCCTTTTATTCCACATTTTATAACTAAGCAGAACATACTTAACTGTAACGAATATGTTTATATTTCATCGTATCCAACTATGGGGAAGATCTTACTTTCAAATTATCGATTTGATGTCCGATACTCTTAAGCTCAATAAGGGAACTTTCCCTGCCTTCAGGTGTAATGATCACCTACGAATAATATCATAACTCATTAGTATAAATAAATGGCTTTAGGGGCGATACGCATGTATGGACCCACAGACATTGAGGCTTGTATGTTGTCGGTATGAAAGTTTTGAAGAATGTCTGAGTTGGTGGAATGATTGTGACGTTTGTGGTACTTACAGGTGTATGATCAGAGGGCATGATTCCCTGGTTGGCAAATCCGCGATATGGGAATAAAATATGATCCGCAGTCAGTGACACAATAAAATAATAATAAAACTGCCCGTTGGCGCTCAGTTGAGCAAAAAGAATCACGCATGGCTTTACGGGCTTACCTCTAGTTCCATATATAACGTTTTAATACTATACGAATTACTGAATTCCATTAAAAATACGCGAGCGAATTAACGCTTGTTGTCAGTTGTCAGCTGTGGACGTGTTCCTTAGAATTTTAAAAGTAAATCTTTCAGAGTTTGGAGTATCAGGGCAACGACCTCGTCAGAAAACATGATATCATATTACCAAAACCCTTCGATCGGGTCAGTTACCACTCATAAGATGGGTGAGGGCCGGTTAGGCCTGTCTATAACATCTCATACCCGAATTCCATCCAGAATATGGATGAGGGCCGATTTAGCCTGTTTATAATAATTAAATATTCCAACTTCCACTCGTAATATGGGTGAGGACCAATTAGGTCTGTATATAATAATCTAATGTATCAACTTCCACTCAAAATATGGGTGAGGGCTAATTGGGCCTCTATCTAAATGATCATATTTCATTAAATTCATTAAAAGACGCCCAAGAATACAAGGATAAGAATTTAATTCAAATGCTACAAAGATCAAATGGACATTGTTACCGAATCTGTTTTTGATTCTCTAATTTCCTTACCTATGGTTTAAGCGACGAAGAATTGGTCGTATCACATCAAACCTTACATAAAAGAACTTGAGTAGGTTACTACAAATACACAACGCAACAAAGAAAAGGTCCTATTTTATAAAAAGAACTTCAAGGCAAGTTCAGGTACTAGACGATCACATGGCTTTTCATTTGACCGATTTCAGTCGATCACAGGTGTAATTAATATGGGGAAGAAAATAAGATAATTCAGGTATTGCAATTTACGTAAAAGCGATGCATTTTGCATCGTCTTTCATACACTGGGGTTGGGGGTGTTTCACCATACATGAGAACAATATTCCAAAGCAGGTCGAATCTCCGCCTTATATAAAAGCAGCAGTTGAGATGACGTGAAGTATCGCTTGGCTCTGAAAAGAAAACAAAGTTTAGCTGATGCCGACTTAGCTATCGCTGAAACATGTTCATGCCAGCAAAACCCGGAGTTGACCGTAATTCCGAGAAGGTGCATCGAATCTTTGTATGCAATTTGTTGGCCTTGCATTATTAGAGGAAGTTCTCCACCTTTCTAGAAAACGTAGTTGCTTTGCGTTGAAGCTCACCAGGTTCAACTGACCCCACCCAGATATCCTCTGTAAATCAGAGTTTAAGTTAATAATTTGTTGATCTCTTTGACACTGAGGTTCCGCAGCTGTAATCGGCCGCAGACTACTGAAAGACGAAACCAGGGTGCAATCGTCTGTAAAATCGAAGATCTTGTTCTCTGTAGATGACAGAAGATCGAGACAAGGTTGGCGAGAGAATGAATCCCTGAGGAACTCCTGCTTGCAACTAGAAACAATCAGATGTTATACCGTCGACCAGAACTTGTATTGATCAATTCGAAAGACAGCTACTTATCCAACTCGGCAATTTTTCGGGAAGCCCATATGTAGTAAGTTTATTACAAAAGGCTGCATGACAAACCCTATCGAAGACTTTAGAGATGTTGAGGGCTATTGCTCGTGATTCCCCATGCTTTTCCATCGTTGATGTACAGGCAAGCAGATCTCCTGTCGATCTTTGCCTGCGAAAACCATACTGGTGGTAGTTAATAATTCCTTGCAACCGAAGATATTTGATGTGTTCATTATTCATGACTCTCTCCATCCCTTTGGACATAATGGAAAGAAGTTCAACAGGGAGGTAGTTTTAGGGTGAAGACTTCTTTCCTTTCTTTGGGATCGCTTGAATTCTCGCTATTTTCCAGCTGTTCGGAAAAGACGGTTAAGAATGGGTGCCAGTTCGGGAGCACACTTTGTCAGGATTGGCGGTATTTCGTCTAGATCAACCTTCTTGCAGTTCAGCAGCTCGAGAGCCCCGTCTCACAGTGCGAACTCTGAACCTGATTTCTGCCATGGAAGAATTTGTAGGTGGAATGTTCCGTGGTATTGCGTTAGATGAATCTAGCACAGAATTCCTTGAGAACAAGAGAGCAAAGAGATCGGCTTTCTCTTTCGGAGATGATGCTGTACTTCCGTCTTCTCTAAGAAGAGGCAGAAACGCAAATTTGCAGAAATTAGTACTGACAGTCTTAGCCACAGACCAGAACTGTCTAGTCCCGCTTACCTGTCTTACCTGTTCAAGGAGTTTATTAGTTACCCCTTCGTTGAAATTGGCTTTTGCTCTTGTAGCTGTCAGGTTGCATACGTTCCGTATTCATTCTTGTTTCTTCTATTGGATTTATCTTCCATGACTTGCAAGCTCTGCTCTTGGCTGCGGAGGCTATTTTGCAGTCTTTGTTGAACTATGTCTCTTGCGCTGTTGTTCTTTTCATAGAATGAGGGATGTAGAGATCCATTCCTGCATGAATGATTTCTGTAACAGATTCAGTGCACACATTGATGTCAGGATCTGAAAGGCAAACATCACTGATTGGGAAGCACGAAAAGAATTCATGCAGCTCTTCCCAATTAGCACGGTTATTAGGTTCTTGGTTTAGTGGCAGCAAAATGGTTTCAGCAGCAGATATAATCCTCCAAATCCACTCCAAAATCATCTGGATCTGAAATCAGAAAGAGATTCAAGGTGTTCGAGTCGGTTGGGTATTGGTATTGGAGTGGCGGAGCGAGTTGGTGTTGTGAACGTTGAAATCACCCAGTACAATCACCTCAACTGTCGGATGATGTGTCTGAATCCAATCCACCTTATCACCTAGACACTGAGACAGTTTAGGGAAGTCAATATCATTTGGCGAGCGATATAGACAGCATAAGAACAGTGTTTTATCCTGCAAACAGATTTCAAACCAAGCAAGGTCGAAAGCGTCGTCCTCCACTGTGTCCTCTCTCTCGCGTGCAACATCCGGTCTGGCAAAAACATGAAGGCTCCCTTTAAACCCAAATCTCGTATGTAACTCATACCCATCAAAACGTAAATACGTTGTGTCGGTTGTTTGACTCATTTGGGTTTCGGTTAGGGCCAGCACATGGGGTTGTGCGTTTTGAAGATGCTGATGGACTGCATTGACGTTCATGTTGTTGTGCCTCAGTTCTCTGATATTGCAGAACTCAATCAAGACTTTGCTTTTTTTTCAAGAACGTGAATTAATTAGTGAATTCGTCGGAGGAGTGGCCCATTTACTCGCATCATGAACCCCTCGAGGCAGTTCCACCTGGAGATCCGAATGGAAAACTATTTTTACTCCGGATGATTTTGTCCCAGAAGAGCTTATTATTATCTTATTTTCTTTCCCATATTAATTAGCGAATGAGATCGGTCAAGCTAGGGCCATGTGATCGTTTAGTACCTGAACTTGCACTAAAGTTCTCTATATAAAATAGGACCTTCAGTTATGGTGTGTTTTTGTAGTAACATTCTCTCCCAAAACTTGTAACGGATGTTGAATAGTATGCAAAAACGGGATGTGCTCCTCATCGATCATCCAGAGATTACCCGCGTTGACAAGTTGCTGACCTTTCTCTGTGTTACAGATACTTCCACGGAAGATGCTTCACTGAGCTGAAAGACCTTGTTCTGAGAAAATTCATGTTTTGCCGCAACACTAGGCTGGAAAGGAGTTTTCATCATATGGCGGTACATTTAATGACCCTTCAAACCTCTCTCTATAAGAACTCCTTCGTTTACAGGGCCGGTGAGCTGTGGAACTCGCTTCCGTCCAACATTTTCCCAACATTCAACAATTTGGCCCTCTTCAAGAAGCGAGTAAACAGACACCTCAATTCAACCCAGGCGTCTACTCATGTGGTGTAACAGGTTCGCCTATTACTGGGAAGCAGGCAAAAAAAATTCAGGTATTGAATTCAATAATAAGAAACAAGTACTGTGTTTTAAGGAATTTTACTTAATAATTGCGATTCGTAACGCGTTTCACTACACCGTAGCTTCTTCAGACGAATGAATATACAGAAAAAATATAAATGAGAATATAACTATAAATGTTCTTGAGTAATTAAAAGCTTATTGGGTTGCTTCTTCTTAAGTGGTTATTTATGACAGGTATATCCAATAAAATTAAGGAATAGATTGCTTCCCGAAGAGATTCAATAGAGGTGAAGGGCTTAAATCGACTTGTTCATTGATGAGTAAACCTGAGTGTTTTTATTTATTGATTTCTAAAGTTTCCCAAAGATCTACCTTCCAATATTTATTATCTGTATGCAAAATTTCAAACTGTGGGTCGAAAGAGTGATTATTTTCTAAGAGATGATTCGCGTAATTTGAATCTGATTTTTTATTTGAAAAACTGCGTTTATGTTCCGATATTCTAATATTAAAATTTCTATGTGTTCTACCAATGTAGAAATTATCACAGTCATTGCAATTCAATCTATAAACACCTGATTTATTGTTTTTACCTGGTTGGGTTTTATTATTTCTTATATAGTTGCCTAAATTTATATTAGTTTGGAAAGCTATGTTGAAATTATTGCTACTTAAGAATGATTTCAGTTTCTCACTTGTAATGCCAATGTAGGTTAAGGTGTTGAATTTTTGTTTCAATTTATCGACAGGGTAAACTTCATTCAATGCGATTCTACTTTGTTTTTTATTTAAAATATTATTTATTAGTTTGGGATTGTAACCATTATTTTGGCTATTTGTTCAATCAAATTTAGTTCTTTGTTGAAATTTTCTGGTGATAACGGGATGTTAATCAATCTATGAATAAAACTATTGAACGCTGACATTTTATGTTGATATGGATGACACGACGAGTTATGTATTATAATATCTGTATGTGACGGCTTATGGTAAATTGCGAAAACATGTTTTCCATTTTCTTTCGAAATTGTTACGTCTAAGAAATTTATCGAATTATTGCTTTCTATTTCGGTTGTGAATGCAATTTTTGGATGTAATGAATTTATATGATTTTCGAAAATTTTTAACTGTCTATCTGTTCCTGTGAAGCAAATAATGATATCGTCTACATAGCGATACCAGTATAAACAATATTTACTGAGTGGATGATTATGAATTAATTTCTCTAAGTTATTCAAGAATATTTCTGCTAACAAAGCACGGATTGCCCATAATCAAGCCGTCTTCAATAGTATAATATTTGTTATTGAAATGGAAATAATTTTGATCTAAACAAATTTGTAATAATGAAAGAATATCTGATTTAATGATAGTATTGACATGATTCTTTTCTAATAATTCTTCAACTAAGTAGTACGTATCTTTCGGAGGAATGTTAGGAAATAGATTCTTAACATCGAAAGAAATTAGTTTGGAATTAGGTGGTATAATGGTATCTTTGATATTGGCAATAAGTTCGTATGAATTTTTGACGTTGCCAACATATATTTGAAGGTAATCCATGCGGAATTGTTTAAATTGCACCCTGTTGAGTTTGATATTTTAGACTCTGAATCCAGATACGATGTCAAAATTTTAATTCATAGTTTCAGCAACAACAGAAAAAGTTGAATTCACTTAAATTCAAAATTATAAAAATAATAAAACCCAACCAGATAAAAACAATAAATCATGTGTTTATAGATTGAATTGCAATGACTGTGATAATTTCTACATTGGTAGAACACATAGAAATTTTAATATTAGAATATCGGAACATAAACGCAGTTTTTCAAATAAAAATCAGATTCAAATTACGCGAACCATCTCTTAGAAAATAATCACTCTTTCGACCCACAGTTTGAAATTTTGCATACAGATAATAAATATTGGAAGGTTGATCTTTGGAAACTTTAGAAATCAATAAATACAAACACTCAGGTTTACTCATCAATGAACAAGTCGATTTAGGCCCTTCACCTCTATTGAATCTCTTCGGGGAGTAATCTATTCCTTAATTTTATTGGATATACCTATCATAAATAACCACTTAAGAAGAAGCAACCCAATAAGCTTTTAATTACTCAAGAACATTTATAGTTATATTCTCATTTATATTTTTCTGTATATTCATTCGTCTGAATAAGCTACGGTGTAGTGAAACGCGTTACGAATCGCAATTTTTAAGTAAAATTCCTTAAAACACAGTACTTGTTTTTTATTATTGATAATGGAATTTTACCAAGTAGAAGCCTCCCAAATTCAAATATTGAATTCACATAAAAGCGATGCATTTTGCTTCGTTTTATATCTGGGGTATGGGTTGTTTCACTACATATCAGAGAAAATGTTTGCAACCCCAGAACTAACAAAAATTATAACTATATACAATAAGCAGTCAACCCCAACTTATACAATAAAATGTAACGGCTGGAAATTCTATATTTCCTTGTTTTTAGAATAATTAAATGTAGCCATTTATTGTATTGAAGCACGAGTTATCTAAGTACGTGTCTTAGAACATCTTTATATTGACTTGGTGTCAAATTTCTCAACCAGATGTCTCTAGTAGTATACACACACCACGAAAATTGTCGCATCACCTGGTATTCTGAATTACACAATCGATTAAGCAGCTCCATTGCAGTTTCTTTGTCAACATATGTTTTTGGACATATGAGGGGAAAAAAAATCTTATCTATGTAGTAACATTTATTTCCATATAATCTCAAACACGGTTGAAACAAGAATGAGTTTATTTGACTATCAGTATTCATTCAATTTCTCTTTAGTTTTCACGCTAAATTAATGCAAGTTTTCTGTGCTTCTTGTTGATTTTCGAATCTTTGAATTTATTGTTATGGCTGCTGAACGTCCTGGACGCTATTTGAGTGATCATTTTATTTTATTTATTTATTTATTTATTTAAGTACAATATAAGGAATGTCCACAGCCGAAGCCAAAATGACATGAATATTAGTTACATAGAATCTAGTATTCTAAAAAAAAAGTATTACATAAGACATTAATAGTGAGTTGTATTCACAGAAAGAATGAAAAAAAGAAATACAAAATGAATATTACAAAAACGAACGATTGAATGAATTTTATATCAGTCAGTAAAGAGCAAGCGTAATGTTCTCTTCAAAGAGGCCAATGTGACCCCAAACAAATTGATACTCCTATGCGTGTTGCAGACACGTAGCATCCTATCGATAGGGGAGTTCTGTGCACTATTAGTTTTTATAAAGGTTATAGAGAAGAGGTCGTGGTGCCTCAATGATTTCATAGGAACATTGAAAGTAACCATGTGCAAGATCTCAGGTACCTGAAATACGCAGTTCAATATTTTAAACAAAACCAAAATATCAGATATAGTTCTACGATTTTCAAGTGACAATAAATTGAAATATTTACGGGCAGGAGCGTAGTCGTGGTTCAGGATAACAAAGTTAGTTTTGAAGCATATGAACCGTATGAGTCTATTCTGAATGCGTTCAAGTCGGTTGGAATAACAATCATAACGAGAGTTCCAAATACATGAGGCAAAATTCAATTTACTGTAGATGTAAGCATAATATAAAGTGATAAATGATTTTACATATTTAAATTACTTACTTTTCCTGAAAATATAACCCATCATTCGACTTGAACTATTTGCTATGCGATCTATGTGTGCATCGAAGAGCAACTTCGAATCGAAAGTGACACCCAGATCAAAAGCCGTGGACACACGTCGCAGCAATGAATTTCCAATTGAGTACTGAAAAGTGATAGGGGAATGGTTTCTAGTAAAAGTTATCGTGAAACATTTATTTAAATTCAAAAATAATTGGTTTTCTCTACAGTACTCAACCAAGTTATTCAAATCTAGTTGAAGATCAAGGCAGTCCCTTAAGCATGTGATAGATCTAAAAACTTTCAGATCGTCTGCATAGAGCAAGAATCTGGAATGCCGGAAACATTTATCTATGTCATTTATATAAATTATGAAAAGAAGAGGACCGAGATGAGTTCCCTGCGGTACCCCAGAAGTACTAATGAAAGATTCAGATTTAAAACCATTTAAACTAACGAAATGTGACCTATTCAGTAGATACGATTGGATCCACTCAAGCAACCAACCACTTACACCTGCTTCGGCTAGTCTAAAAATGAGAATATCGAAACTTATTTTGTCGAAGGCTTTAGAAAAATCTGTGTAAGTAGCATCAGTCTGAATTTGAGAATCCATTGCACTCTGTAGGTACTCACTATAAACGATCAAATTAGTTTCCAGAGTCCTACCCTTAAAAAATCCGTGCTGTTGTGGGATAATGAAATTTTTCACATGAGAGAAAAGATACTTATAAATTATACGTTCAAATACTTTAGCAATGATCGAAAGCTTGTTAATAGGTCTATAATTAGAAATATCATTTTTATCTCCACTTTTGAAAGTTGGACAACGGCGGACTCCTTCCACTTTTTTGGAAATACATTATTAATCAGAGACTGATTGAACAAAATATGCAGTGGTTTACTTAATTTGTGAGCGCAATTTTTGAGAAAAATTGGTGGAATGCTGTCTGGACCTGAACCCTTCGACATGTCAACTGATAAGAGGACCTCTCGAACCTCTTCCTCTTCAATGTGAATATTTGATAGTACATCATTGTTGCAGTTTTTAACAGTTACACTACGACTACGCTGCTGACTTACAGGAACATATACACTCTCGAAATAACGGGCAAAAAGATTGCATATCTCTTTTCCATCTGATGAAGAAATATCCCCATACCTCATTTCATTAGACAGTTTAGAGCCGCCCCGTCCCAGAGACACATATTTCCAGAATGATTTGCTGTTCGTTGGCAGTTCCCGCTCAATGTTAGAGGTGAATCTATTCAAATCAAGTTCAATAAGTTCCTTCGAATGAGCACGAAGCTGTTTGAATATATTGAGATCATTGACATTTTTACTAATTTTCCATTTTTTATGAAATTTTTGCTTTTCTCTTATTGTAGCAACAGTAACTTTCGAAAAGAATGAAGGAAAACACTTAGTGACTCTTTTCTTAGGAACAACAGAACCGATTATGTCATTGATTCTCTCATAAAAAATATCCAGATTTTCATCAATTCCCTCAGAGCTGCTGTTGAGCAGAAACTCCCAATTCACCAGCGATAATGAAGCATTACCAGCTTCATAATTTGCATTTCTAAAATCGTAATAAAAACTTTGAATTTTCGAATTTTTCATCATCTTCTCTTTAGACAAGGCAACTATAAACTCCAGTGTGGGATGATGTGTATCCTCGTTTACAAACGGATGAGCACTTTTATGTATATTCGAGACAATTTCTTTATTACACAAGACTAAGTCAAGAATTTTATCGTTACTATTCTTCACATGATTATATTGATTCAGTTCGACAAATGCAAGTGTATCTAATATATTTGAATATTTATTTTCAATATTAGTAGGTATTAAGTAACTCTTATCAGAGCTCATCCAATCAACCGATGGACAATTAAAGTCACCACACACAAGAAATGGACATTTTATGTTCACTATATTGCTCTCCAACACATGACTTGCCACAGAATCCCCAGGAGGCAAATACATACAGCAAATATATAACTTCGAACTATTCACGTTCAGAGATACCCAGATATCCTCCGCGTCACTTCTGAAGTCATCCAAGAGCCGTGGGCCGAATTTTTTGCGAACGGCAATGAAAACTCCACCCCCATCCTTCTTAGAAGACACCGATGAATCTCGGTCGCGATGAAACACAGAATATTCACAAGTATCGACCAATTCATTGTCGAAAACGGTATCGTTCAGATCATGAAGTGATAAGAATGGTAACACTTCTAGAGTAGGGCTAAAGCCAACGTTACGTGGGTAACTTGTTGAATGTTAACCAAAGCACTATTTCAAGAGCAATTAATCGGTACCACGAAACAGGGGAATATGGAAAAAGGGCCGGACAGGGAAAAAATCGGATAACAACACCTGTTGATGATCGTTGGCTTCGTTTAACTGCTCTAAGAGTTCGGCACTGTACGGCTACAATGATACAAAATGAACTTGCAATTTCTAGAAATGTGCATATTTCATTGCAAACTGTTAGGAACAGGCTCAGAGGAGACGAGCATCGAGTTGCAAGACTTTAGTTTGCGAGGGAACATGCAAATTGGGGTATTCCAGAATGGTCGAATGTTCTCCGACGAGTCCAGGTTTTGTCTAGTATCAAATGATAGACGCATGCCTGTATACAGACGACCTGGGAACGGTATCAGCAATGCAATATCCGGCAAACCGAAAACTTCGGAGGGGCTCAGTAATGGTGTAGGGAGGCATTTCTTTCTATGGTCGCACTGAGTTAGTCCTAGTGAATAATGAAAGAATGGCAGCG
Source organism: Cryptolaemus montrouzieri (assembly GCA_013387265.2). Taxonomy (NCBI): domain Eukaryota; kingdom Metazoa; phylum Arthropoda; class Insecta; order Coleoptera; family Coccinellidae; genus Cryptolaemus; species Cryptolaemus montrouzieri. Next base: position 156,088,173 of record JABFTP020000185.1, on the reverse strand, counting down.
GCCAGATATATCGCAGATATCCTTGAACCCCATGTTGTACCCTTTGGCCCATTGATTGGCGAAAACTTCATATATATGCATGACAATACTCGACCTCATGCAGCTAGACTAGTTACAGAATTTTTGCAAAATGCCGAAATTGAAATTTTGAGATGGCCAGCCAGAAATCCCGACTTGAACCTCATAGAACATTTGAATTGTGAAGGCCGTTACTTGATGTAGATCCATGATATAAATGAGATAAAAAACACAAGGTTTAACTTTAATCTACACTTTATTTGAAAAAATTCGACGACGTTTCGCTGACACAGCAGCTTTATCAAGAATGAAAAACAGAATGAAGAGTATGGTATTATAAACAAATCGTAGAACAAGTTGGATGAATAACAGGAAAATCCACACCGAGCCATTGTACAGTAAGTATGAAAGGTAATAAAAACTAATTAAACAAGTTAAGTAGGGTGAATAATTCACATCTACCTGTTCATTCAAAAGCTTGTCCGAATGTTTGTATCTATTTATTTCTAATGCTTCTAGGAGATCTGATATTGAACTTTTTGATTCTATATGTAATATGTCAAAGTTTTTATTGAATGAATGGTTTTCTTTCATTAGGTGGTTTGAATAATTTGAATCAGATTTATTTTTATCGAAGCTACGTTTATGTTCAGATGTTCTTATGCCAAAACTCCTATAGGTCCTACCGATATAAATTTTATCACAAGAACCGCAATTGAGTTTATAGATTCCTGATTTACTTGATTTTTCAACACGAGATTTATTATTTTTAATATGTTTACCTAAGTTATTAGAAGTTTTGAAAGTTATATTAAGATTTTGTTTAACGAGAAAGGATTTAATATTTGTACTTGCAGAACCGCAGAATGTTAAACTGTTGAATATTTTATAGTCTTTATGAATAGGATATACTTCATTTATTGCTTTCTGATACAGTTTTTACGAATGATTAGATCTATCATATCCGGATTATATGAATTATTAATGGCTATCTGTTTGATGATGTTTAACTCTTTATTATAATCTTCTACTGATAAAGGTAAATTGAGTAACCGATGTACCATGCTGTTTAAAGCTGCAACTTTGTGTTGAATTGGATGTAATGAGTAGTTATGTATAATTGTATCAGTATGTGTCGGTTTACGAAAGACCGAAAAACATGATTATTATTTCGTTTCGTGATTTTCAAGTCCAAAAATTAATGGAATTGTTCTGTTCAATTTCTATCGTGAATTTAATGTTCAAATGGATGGAATTAATGAAATTAAGAAATAAGTCTAATTGACGAGTAGTTCCAATGAAACATACTAAGATGTCGTCAACATATCTATACCAATAAAGAAATTTGATTTAATCATTAAATTGCATAAAGTAAATAACCCCGTTAGACCAGTCGTATCTTACGTTACAGCCCCAGCCGTGAAATTGTCGCACTACCTTATAGATATCATTAAAAATTATTGTTCTTTCAAATCAGAATTTTCTATAAAAAATTCTTTCGAATTAATAAATAACATAAAAAACGTTAACCTACCACCTAACGCAAAACTTATTTCGTTTGATGTTGAGAATTTATACCCAAGTGTTCCTCCAGGTGATGTCAAAATATTAATCGAAAACATGTTGAATTCGAATCATGTTAACCACATAATTAAATCAGAAATATTGAATCTCTTGGACGTTTGCATTGAACAAAATTATTTTTCTTTCAACAACATCTATTACAGTAGTGAAAATGGTTTGATCATGGGAAATCCTTTGAGTCCACTTTTAGCAGAGATTTTATGAATAATATTGAACAGAAAATATATACACATCCACTCATTTCCAAATTTCTTTATTGGTATAGATATGTTGACGACATCTTAGTATGTTTCATTGGAACTACTCGTCAATTAGACTTATTTCTTAATTTCACTAATTCCATCCATTTGAACATTAAATTCACGATAGAAATTGAACAGAACGATTCCATTAATTTTTGGACTTGAAAATCACTAAACAAAATAATAATAATGTTTATTCGGTCTTTCGTAAACCAACACATACTGATACAATTATACATAACTACTCATTACATCAAATTCAACACAAAGTTGCAGCTTTAAACAGCATGGTACATCGGTTACTCAATTTATCTTTATCAGTAGAAGATAATAATAAAGAGTTAAACATCATCAAACAGATAGCCATTAATAATTCATATAATCCGGATATGATAGATCTAATCATTCGTAAAAACTGTATCAGAAAGCAATAAATGAAGTATATTCTATTCATAAAGACTATAAAATATTCAACAGTTTAACATTCTGCGGTTCTGCAAGTACAAATATTAAATCCTTCCTCGTCAAACAAAATCTTAATATAACTTTCAAAACTTCTAATAACTTAGGTAAACATATTAAAAATAATAAATCTCGTGTTGAAAAATCAAGTAAATCAGGAATCTATAAACTCAATTGCGGTTCTTGTGATAAAATTTATATCGGTAGGACCTATAGGAGTTTTGGCATAAGAACATCTGAACATAAACGTAGTTTCGATAAAATAAATCTCATTCAAATTATTCAAACCACTTAATAAAATTCAATAAAAACTTTGACATATTACATATAAAATCAAAAGTTCAAAATTAGATCTCCTAGAAACATTAGAAATAAATAGATACAAACATTCGGACAAGCTTTTGAATGAACAGGTAGATGTGAATTATTCACCCCTACTTAACTTGTTTAATTAGTTTTTATTACCTTTCATACTAACTGTACAATGGCTCGGTGTGGATTTTCCTGTTATTCATCCAACTTGTTCTACGATTTGTTTATAATACCATACTCTTCATTCTGTTTTTCATTCTTGATAAAGCTGCTGTGTCAGCGAAACGTCGTCGAATTTTTTCAAATAAAGTGTAGATTAAAGTTAAACCTTGTGTTTTTTATCTCATTTATATCATGGATCTACATCAAGTAACGGCCTCCACAATTCAAATCGGAAATTATTGATATTTTTCATTATAAACTCATCTCTTTTGAATGATATCTTCTTATTTTACACTTTTGAAAGTTACCAAGCAACTCTTGGAAGACCAACCTAAAAGTTTATATAGTATTGCCGTAAAAGTGGGGTGATGCGACAATTTTTGTGGGGGTGTAATTTATGAATTGTCCCCATTCGAGTACAGTGGAAACAAATGGGTTAAGGCGCGTTTAAGAACTTCTTTCCAAAAATCTTGACACAATGCAATTAAGATTCGTGATGGCCTGATTTTACTTCACGTGATTTCTATGTCTTCAATCGACGCAAGAATCATATCGGTTTGAAAGTAGAGAGAAGGTAACGAAACTAGTCATCTTCCATCTCGGAATAGAAACGGTAAAATCTAATTCTTACATTTCGGGTAGATGAAAGCGTAGCAGTTGGCAATTCGAACATATCCCATTATCGAAGAAACTCGCTTGTTATTCGAAAAGTGATCGGGAATACGTCTTCTAAATGCAATCGAATCTCGAAGTCGGACGCGCTCCACTCCAAGAGATCCGCTCAAGATCCAGTCGGCTCTAATGAAAACCGCGAAAGGTGGGCGAAGGCCTTTACGGCAAAATTTAATAAAAAGAACTGAGAATTTCATTACGGCATGAAGACGCGAACGTCTCTGCTTTTCGGGGGGTCGGTCGGAAACGCCCGACGAGTTATTTTTCCGGAGTGGTATTTTCATGTGCAATTAGGCATGTGAAACCCTTTCGTGTTGGCGGAAATTGCAGCTCCGAGCATAATGCTAATTGGAATCCTTTGAATCGACCCTGGGCGGCAAAGTAGAATTTTTTATCAGATACAAACTTGGAAAGTTACTGGAAATTACTGCAAGAGATCGATGGTAATTTTCAGCCTTCTGTTGCCTGGAATGCTATGTTTAAACGTGAACAAAAAGAATTTTTTCGTTAACAGTAATCGTTTTTCTCGAACTGCGAAAATTATGATATTTACAGTATACAGTGAAGCTCCTTATTCGGGCTTCTTACATTCGTGTTTTCGCTATTCGCGGATAAAAAGAATGTGACCCAATTCCTATATTCGTGGTTGAAGATTTCTTCATTCGCTGATCTAATCGGTACATCGGTACAACAATATGTATGAATAAGTATTATAACAACATGTTTTCAATGAAATAAAACTAAAATATTTAGATTTTCACTATACAGGGTGTTTCCGAATAAGATGTCATAAATGAAGGATGCGAATCCCTGAATGATTTGAGCAAGAAAGTTCGATGAACCAATGGTCAAAAAATGCTTCGTTGCCGAGATACAGGGTGTTAAAGTTGAGAAAATTTTTCGATTTTCTCTCGATAAGACCTAGACTTCTCAAGATTTCGGGCTCAAATTTTCCACATAAGCTATTAAACACAATCTGAATCACCAGGTGAGGCCAAATTTTGAAACAGTATACAGGGTGATACTTTTTCATGGGCCATGTTCCATTTTTACCCTCGGAACTTTTTTTTGGTACGCCACTGGCACTAACAAAAAATAAAATCGAATAGATCATTCAATTTGAAATTTTTTTGTCCTTGCATTTGATCGTAACTATCACCGTTTCTGAGATATTAATTATTGAAAATAATCCAATAGTTTTCCATATCGAAGCCATGGAGATATTATCTTAATAACTGATGCAATTTTTCAGGAATTGAGCTGAAATTTACATCAGATATCTCCTTATTGTATGTTTATAACAAAATGAGGCAGAAATTCCTGACAGTATACAGGGTGTTATTTTTTCACGTGCATTTTCCTCTTTTGCCCCTGAACTTTTTGTGGTGCGCTACTAGTATATTCTGAAAACAGAATCAAACAGATTATTCAAAGTGAAAACTTTTCTGTTCCTTGTATTTTTCCGTATCTGCCACCATTTTCGAGATATTAATCAAGAAAAAGTAATCGTATAGTCCTTCCGTATTGAAAGCTTGAAGATATTTTTCATGTTATTTCGGCAATTTGTGAAGACCTTGAGCTCGAATTTCAAACGAAGTTCATATTTTAAGATCTGCACCACTAGATTGGTAGGATTTATGAGAAAGTATAAAGGGTGATATCATTTCCTGATCATTGAATTCGAATTCAAAAAGTGTTTTATTGAGTGTATAAATCGGAAGTAAATGAATAAACAACATAAATAATCGCGAATGATTTCAATAACAAAAACTCATAATGATGAAAACAAAAATTGAACAAACAGAACAAATCAAAGAAGATGTTGAAAATGTCCTCCACCTGAAAGAATACATGCTTCTGCTCGTCTCCGCATATTAGTGCGCACCCTCTGAAATATTCCTGGGGTATTTCTGATGACGTCACATGAAGCTGTATTTCTATTCCTCAATTCTTCAAGTGTATTCACGGGAGAGCTATAAACCAAAGTTTTCAGATGTCCCCAAAGAAAAAAATCCAAACTGTTTAAATCTGGCGACCTTGGAGGCCAAGCTTCTGGTCCACCACGCCCTATCCAGCGGTTATTGAATGTCATATTCAGATATTCTCTAGCTTCCATGCTGAAGTGCGGTGGTGCTCCGTCATGCATAAACGACATTCTATTTCTAGTTTGCAGCGGCACATCTTCTAGCAACACAGGTAAAATCTTTTCTAGAAAGTGGCGATATAAGGCTCCATTCAGCCTGTCTGGCAACAAAAATGGCCCGATCAGGAAATCCCCAATTATTCCAACCCAGACATTAACCGAAAATTGTTCTTGATGGTGACATTCCTCAATCATATGGGGATTTTCTTCAGTTCAATAGTGATTGTTATGAAAGTTCCTGATTGCATTTCTCGAGAAGGACGCCTCATCTGTGAAGATGATTTCGCTATCGAAAAGGGGATTTTGAGCAATGTTATGAAGGAACCATCGGCAGAAATTGAGTCGCAGAGGAAAATCGCGGGGTAGTAGAGCTTGGACGCGTTGAATATGGTATGGGTAAAGCAAGAAATCATGGAGAATTTTCCAGACCAATACAAATGAGATATTCAACTCTCTTCCAATTTTTCTTGTACTCAGCTGAAGATCCTCATCTATACAATTTAGGACTGACTCTTCGATTTCCGGGGTCCTTATTGTCCGATTTGCCCCTTTCAAGTCATGATTCGGTTTGAATGTACCCCGTTCTCTCAATCTTCTGCGGATGTCAGAAAACGTACGCCTATCAGGAATGATTCGATTAGGGAAGCGTTCTTGATACAAACGCCTTGCGTGCACTGCGTTTCCTTCAGCCACACCGTACATGAAATGTATATCGGCCATTTCTGCATTAGTGAAAACCATTTCAAAGATTATTGGTTACTACTTACAGCTGTTTCAAATGTAGGCACAACAAACTGAATGACAAAACTTACAATCATTGAAGTGTCAAGTTTTTTCTATGATTTCATTTGCAAAATTGTATCAGAGCCTACTAAGCCTTTTGAAATCACCAACGTGTTCTGATATGAGGAAGACACGATAAATTCTGATGATTTTCAATTCAAAACGGTGAAAGACATGAGGATCAAGATGAGCACAAAATTATCCGAATTGAATGAAAATCCGTTTCTGATTACGAAAACGTCAGTTATGCACCGAAAAAATATACGGAGGCAAAGGGGTAGCCTGTTCGGGCGTTGTTGATTAATTTTTCGAAAATGGTGGCAGATACGGAAAAATACAAGGAACAGAAAAGTTTTCACTTCGAATAATCTGTTTGATTCTGTTTTCAGAATATACCAGTAGCGCACCACAAAAAAGTTCAGGGGGCAAAAAGAGGAAAATGCACGTGAAAAAATAACACCCTGTATACTGTCAGGAATTTCTGCCTCATTTTGTTATAAACATACAATAAGGAGATATCTGATGTAAATTTTAGCTCAATTCCTGAAAAATTGCATCAGTTATTAAGATAATATCTCCATGGCTTCGATATGGGAGAACTATTGGATTATTTTCAATAATTAATATCTCAGAAACGGTGATAGTTACGATCAAAATGCAAGAGTCAAAAAAAATTTCAAATTGAATGATCTATTCGATTTTATTTTTTGTTAGTGCCAGTGGCGTACCAAAAAAAAGTTCCGAGGGTAAAAATGGAACATGGCCCATGAAAAAGTATCACCCTGTATACTGTTTCAAAATTTGGCCTCACCTGGTGATTTAGATTGTGTTTAATAGCTTATGTGGAAAATTTGAGCCCGAAATCTTGAGAAGTCTAGGTTTTATCGAGAGAAAATCGAAAATTTTCTCAACTTTAACACCCTGTATCTCGGCAACGAAGCATTTTTGACCATTGGTTCTTCGAACTTTCTTGCTCAAATCATTCAGGATTCGCATCCTTCATCTTATTCGATATATATATATATATATATATATATATATATATATATATATATATATATATATATATATATATATATATATATATATATATATATATATATATATATATATATATATATATATATATATATATATATATATATATATATATATATATATATATATATATATATATATATATATATATATATATATATATATATATATATATATATATATATATATATATATATATATATATATATATATATATATATATATATATATATATATATATATATATATATATATATATATATACGATATATATATATATATATATATATGCATATGATGCAATAAACGAGTGAAAACCAGTTTTCCTGTCGCTATTGCACTAGCAATAGCTTGTCTGTTTATGTTGTGTTAGTGTCATGTGTACATAAAGAGTACCAAAGATTTTTCTGCTCAGCCTCTTCATTCTCTCTTGCATTCCATGATTTCCAAATGAAGACAAGGGTGAAAGGAAGGGGATTTGGGACAGGAATCTATAACAATGGAAAAGAATACCAGGAGAAAAATATTTCAACAATCATACCTCTTATATATATAAACAAATCTAGAAACAGATTTTACATAGCAAGCAAGGTCATAGAAAGGACTAAGGAGATAATCAAAAAGTACATAACCTGCGATATTTCCTCTTTCGCGGAGATGTTCTTCCGTCGCAGTGTGAGTCTCCTTTAGCATAATCACTTCCTTGTTCTTGCTTGCCAATTTTGAAGTATAATCTCAAAAAACCCTTCAATATTCAAATTCAACAAAACAATTCCCTCTCTGTTTGACCGTGAGAGCCCCGATGAGTAGGTTCAGTCTTCCAAGTGATGCCGATTATGATCTTTAGATGTTTTAGAATCATTATGGACCCAATAATTTGGGTTGACATCGCCCATATATTATTTCTTCGTGGATATTGTTTAATTTAAAGAAAAATTTGCGAAAAAAATTTTGACAGGCTTTCGAAAAATATAATAGAAAAAATATATATATATAATATAATAATATAATATATGATTGACAGACATATTTCTATGCTCGGGAAATCCCACTTCATGAATTATAGGCCTATTGTATTGCGTATTGTGTTGTAGTCGCAACAACCGTTTATATTAAAAACAATATTTATAATGTTTTGATAGAATGAGTAGTGATTCTTTGACTGAGAAAAGAAGAATGTGAAATATGAACATAAATTTGTGGTTAAAAGATGATAGATTCAAAGGCTGGTTAAAAAAAACACTAAAGGTGGGACCTATTTTTATTGTACCGCGGATAATTCCAACAGAAAATGCGGTATACACGAACTGTTACCACACAAAATTCAACAAAATACGCGCAAAATAGTTTGAAAATACGAAAACAACAAAAACTGTTTTCATAAGATACAAGAATTACAGCCGATGCGGTAGAAGTAAAAATGGGCTGCTTTATTGCTGAGCACAATCTGTCTTCAAATATAGCATCTCATTTGAATAAATTGATTTGCGCTAAATGTCCAGAAAAAAAATTGCGGAACAATTTTCAATGAGCTGCAGAAAAGCTAGAGCTATCACATAGGTCTACATTGATTTTGGTACCGCTAAAAGTAAAACTGTTTTCAAGTATTTCCGATATTCTAATAAAATTTTGATACTTTATATAAGCTATTATTCACTTTGAGAGAGCCTCGAAGCTTCATGAATTTTCTTCGAAATTTTACGGCAACGACCATACCACGCTGAAAATGCCAGTTCTCGTCCAGACACCGACCGAGAAGGGTGAATCGAGACCGAGCTACCCCGCTTCTACCTGCGTTAGCACAAGCCAGGTTTAACGTACGCTTAAGTGAGAAAGTGCGTAAAGAGTTAAATAGTAGTGATAGTGTTGTAAAAACAAACGTATAGATTAGTGAACAAAATCATTAGTAAAAAAGTGTTAATGTCAAGCGTCGAGGTAACTCAATGCGAGACTAACGAGACTAACGACAAAATGGCAGAGGTTTTAACTGCTCCGCCAAAATGTACGTTGAAATTCGTCAAAAACAAAAGACGAATTTACGACGAGGAAAACCCGGAGCAATCCCATCCAGTTACGAAGAGAATAAAAGAAAAAGAGAGCAGACTGGAACTACCGGTAAATAAGGTATTCTCAGCTCTCAAGAGAGGATATCACCATCCCCATGGAAGAGCAGTCTGAGGAGGAAGAAGAAGATGAAGATTTAATAGGAGAAATCTCCAAAATGAAAAAAAAGAGAACCTCCAAGCCGCCACCGCTAGTGCTACACGGTAAAATGAGCGACCATGAAGAACTGGTCGAAAAGCTCAATGAAATCGCCCCAAGGGGATTTCACATCAAATATCACAAAAATACGAGCAGTATTTTTGTGAAAAACGAAAGTGATTGGGTTCAAGTGAACCAGTATTTAAAAGACAGCGCAGCTGAGTTCCACACATACACGTGGAAAAACGAAAAGACGCACGCGTTTGTGTTAGAAGGCTTAGATGGTGAACTGGCCACAGACGAAATAAAAGAGGAACTGAAGGGTAATTACCAAATTTCCGTGCAACAAGTGTTTCGTATAAAAAACACTTCAAGGCCGCTTTACCTTGTTATCACAGGTAAAGATATTATTCTGAAATATCTTCAGAAGAATGCCTACATAATCAATTATACCAAAGTAGTTTGGAAACGGCATTTCAATAAAAGAAAAATTACGCAATGTCATAGATGTCAAACTTGGGGACATGCAACAGCGAACTGCAACGCGAAACCAGCTTGCTTGAAATGTGCACGCGGACATTTAACTTCAGAATGCAAGCTGAAAAAAGAAGAAAAAGCCAAGTGCGTAAACTGTGGGGGCGCTCATCCCGCGAATAGTGTGGAGTGCTCAGTTTATGAGAACATCTTGAAAAATAAAATGACAAAAGTGGCTATACCAAAAACAAATGTACGAAACATCCGCTATGAACCAGCTCCGGCGCCGAAAGTGAACGTGTGGGCAGTGAAAAACAGTGCAATGTTGCAGAAGCAACAAGAACAGAAACTTCCAGAAACTCTCGAAAACACAGCAAATCTACAAAGTAGCGACTTTGCGGAAATAGGTAAAGAATTCAAAACTCTCAATAGTTTGATAGACATAAACAAATTTCTCTTAGCAATAAAAACGTTAAATATTAAGTTAGCTAGTACGAATGACAGAATGCAAAGATTCCAAATTTTCTTTGAATTCACACAAAATTTGGAATCTCATGGATTCTAGTCTGAGGTTTTCTCATTGGAATGCCAACGGAATTAAAAATAAAATGCCAGAATTAAGAAACTATCTTCAAAAACACGCCGTAAATATCATGCTTATAAATGAAACCCGCCTAAAATCAGAGGATAAGCTTCGCTGCAGGGGTTACAATATTTTACGTAGGGACAGGCCAACTAATACAGGACACGGAGGCGTAGCACTATTAGTGAAACAGGGAATTCCGTTCTTTCAATTAGATAACATTCAGTGCAGTATAGAAAACATTGCAATTGCACTGAATGATAATAAGATCATTTTAATGTCGGTTTATAACAGGCCATTAAATAAATTTAAAAAGGAATGTCTCCAAAAATTGCTGAATGTCGGGAACAGGGTTGTAATAGTTGGAGATTTGAACGCCAAGCACTCTACCTGGAATTGCCGTATGAACAATAGAAATGGAAATACTTTGTTTGACTATATCCAAGAAAATGACGACTGCTCTCTCTCTCTATACGGATGAGCATACCCATTTTCCTGAAAATAATACACATCCAAGCACAATAGACGTCATCATTAACAAAACGTACGAGAAATCGATCAGCCGATATCGTACTCGGAATTAAATTCGGATCACAATCCCATTCAATTCACACTAAAGAACTGTACAAAAGAGAACGTACAGCGAAAAATATTCAGTTATAAAAATACAAACTGGGCGCAGTATAGAGTTTTAATTACCCAAAGAATCAATATAATTGATAACATTGCCACCACAGAAAAACTAGAAGAAGAAGTGAGAAAATTCACGAAAATTGTCATTGAAACTAGAAACAGAGTCACGGAAAAGAAAACCATAAACATGAATAAAGAAAAACTTCCACAGGAAATCATAGATTTAATAAAACTAAGAAATAGACACCGAAAATTATGGCAATCAAAGTTCAGATTGAATGACAAGAACATCATGCATGAATTAAACCGTAGGATAAAGCGGGAAATAAAAAACGCCCACAGAAACTCAACGTGGACGCAAAAATTACAAAAACTGAACCCGCAAGATAACAGCCTTTGGAAAATGACAAAAGCCCTCAAAAGATCTTTCCGAGAAATACCATCATTCATCCAGAATGACGTAAAATACGTAACGGATGCAGATAAAGCCAATAAATTAGCTTCAAACTTCGAAAGCATTCACACATTGCCAGATGTGGAAACAGACGAACAAACAGATGTGACATTGCAAGTGGAAGAATTTTTACGTACACACAATAACAATTCTGATGATTTCCAAAAAATAATCACGAATCCGAATGAATTAGCACTGATCATAAAACATTTGCCTAACAACAAAGCACCTGGTTTGGATGAAGTAGACAATAAGCTTATTAAGAATCTCCCTAGAAAGGGTATTTTACAGCTCATGTACCTGATAAATGCCGTCCTGAAATTACAACATTGGCCGGACACATGGAAAACAGCTGTTGTTATTCCTATTCCAAAGCCAGGCAAGGACCCTAAAATTACAAGAATTATAGGCCAATAAGCCTGTTGTCTACTTTGAGTAAACTATGTGAGAAAGTTATATTAGTGAGACTCAATAACATCGTAAATAAATTAAAAATGAAAGATACGTTTCAATTTGGATTCAAACCCAAACACAATACTACCCAACAAATTGTAAGGATTGTGACCGACGTCACAAAAAATTTCAATGCGGATAGGAATACGGTAATGGTATTGATCGACATCGAAAAGGCTTTTGACAGAGTGTGGATAAACGGATTGATATACAAAATGATCAAACAAAAAATTCCAATCTATATGACTAAATTAATGTATTCATATCTATCAAACCGAACTATGATCGTCAAAATCAATAACGGTTTATCAACAAAAAGACAAATCAAAGCCGGTGTTCCCCAAGGTTCAGTGCTTGGCCCAAAGTTATTTAACATCTTTGTTCACGATATTCCGCAATTTCCAAATACGAAAATTGCTCTTTTTGCCGACGATACCGCGATTTATTGTCATTCTTTCTCAGCGCAAGCTGCGAATTCTCTAATAAAAGTTCACACACTGAAAATATCGGAATATTATAATACCTGGAAGATACAGATGAACAATAATAAAACAGAGCAAATTATTTTCACTCGTAAATTCACAAATAACAAAATACTCACTCCCTTTTCCATAAGCAACCATAAAATAAAACCATCAGAATCAGTCAAATATTTAGGCGTAGAACTCGATTCTAGATTAAATTATAAACGGCACATAAAAAGTACTTTAAGAAAAGTTTATGGAGTTACAAAAACCTGTATCCTCTTCTTAACTCAAAAAGCGAATTCAGTAAAAAGAACAAGAGACTAATATACACCCCAATTATCAGGCCTGTAATTACGTATGCTGCCCTGTCTGGTGTGGAGTAAGTAATCCAATAATTAGACCATTGGAAGTCTTTCAAAATAAAATGCTGAGACTAATTACAAACATGGATAGATTCACGAGAATAGAGGTTCTTCATCAGGAAGCAAGAATTCAGCCCCTCAGGCAATACATAAATGATATTTCAAACAAATTTTATAAAACACAACTCAATGTTAACGAACTAACCAAATCAATAACAAATATCAGAGCGCACAACGCCGATAATATCAAACACAAGCTTCCATATCAGACACTTCCAATTTTTCACGAAAGGCAATAAAATGAAATCACAATAACCAACTCGATGTGGTTTGAACATAAACATACAAAAGTATGATTAATGTTTTACAACAGGTTTTTGCAGATAGTTTCCTGTATATTTATGAAAATTCTCGGACGGCATTAAGACCAATGACTAAAACCCAAGTTTATAATTATTATAAAACATAAATTGTAATCCACATATATCTTAAATGGTATATAAATAAGTTACTAAAATGTTAAATGAAAAAGCAAACTGTAGTAAAACCATTAGGTAGGAACTACAATCAAATATATGTATATTAAGAAAATTATTAAATGGAACGTAGTTTTAGCATAGCTCCTTATCTAAAGTATTAGAAATCGAATGTTATGAATTTTCAAGTCTTAGAACAGTTCTCGATACTCCTTCAACAATTACCATAATGAAAAGCGTTATCCTCAATCACTTTGAGAGAGCCTCGTAGCTAAGGTCATGAATTTTCTTCGAAATTTGACGGTAACAAACAGACCATGCTGAAATTGCCACCGACAGTTTAATATCGAGTGTGTAAGATGTCGAATTTGTAAGATGAATTCCTCATAATACTTTAACGAACATTCTAATGGAAAGCGTTTTCCTCGTTCCGTTTGAGAAGGCCTCGTAGCTTAGTTCATGAATTTTCTTCGAAATTTTACGGCAACGACCATACCACGCTGAAAGTGCCAGTTCTCGTCCAGACACCGACCGAGAAGGGTGAATCGAGACAGCGCACCCCTCACCATACTGAGTTCCAGTAACCCAGTTTATGCGTACGCACCTAACTCGCTTAAGTCGTGTGAATACGAACAGTGTAATAAAGTGATAAAGATTTTGATTTCGATAGCAATTGAACATAATTTATGAGTGAGACCAATAACACAAACTCATGTGAAAGTGTTAAAAACGAAAAAATGGTTGGGGAAACATCAGCCCCGGCAAGCAGCGGATTGAAATTCGTCAAAACGAAAAGACGAATTTACGACGAAGAAAATCCTGAACAGTCACACCCAGTGACTAAAAAAGTGAAAGACAAGGAGAGCAGACTGGAACTGCCGGTGAACAACAGGTACTCCCTGTTGTCAAAAGATGAAATTCAGCCCATGCAGGAAGATCCAGAGAGCGATGAGGAAGCGGAAGGTGCCGAAGAAATGATATCCCGACGGAGGAATATTAAACAGGGTAAACCACCTCCACTGGTTATGCACGGAAGAATGAACGATCATAAAAAAATGATCGAAAAAATGAAAGAAATCGCGACACACGGATTTCATCTAAAATATCACAAAAATACCACGAGTATTTTTGTGAATAACGAAAATGACTGGATGCGCGTTCATCAGTTTTTGACCGAAAATGAAGCAGAATTTCACACATACACGTGGAAAAAAGAGAAGACTCACGCGTTTGTTTTAGAAGGTTTAGATAACGAACCTGACGTCGATGAGATCAAAGAAGAGATGAAGGTCACACATCAAATTTCCGTGAAGCAGGTCTACAAGATGAAAAACACGAGGAGACCACTTTACCTGGTAATTACAGGTAAAGAAATTGTATTGAAATTTCTGCAAAAAACAGTAAATGTGTTAAGTTACACGAAAGTGAGTTGGAAAAGGCATTTCAACAATAAAACAATCACACAGTGCCATAGGTACCAAATATGGGGGCACGCGACGACAAATTGTAATGCCAAACCAGTGTGCCTCAAGTGTGCTAAAGGTCATCTAACCTCAGAATGCCCTTTGAAGAAGGAAGAAATAGCGAAGTGCGCGAATTGCGGAGGGAATCATCCCGCCAATAACGCTCAGTGCCCAGTGTACATAAACATCGTGAAAAACAAAAATTAAGTGAAAGCCGTGTGAAAAACCCCAGCCGAACCCACCTATATTCCAGCTCCTGCCCCCAGTGTCAACGTGTGGGAAATGCGTAAGGCAAATATGCAGAAGAAAAGTGCAGTGCAACATACGACAGAGACGAGCCAAGTAAAAATAATAAACGAACAAAGTGATTTCGTAGCATTAGGAAATGAACTGAAAACACTAAATAGTTTAATAGATGTAGGTAAGTTTTAAGTAGTATTAAGACTTTAAATGCACTATTGGCAAGTACCAATGACAAATTACAAAGATTCCAAATGTTCTTCGAATTCACGCAAAACCTAGGAAACAATGGGTTCTAGTCTGCGATTTTCTCATTGGAATGCTAACGGTATAAATAATAAAATCCAAGAATTAAGGAACTATCTGCGAAAACATGCCATCGATATCATGCTTCTTAATGAAACACGATTGAAATCACAAGATAAATTACGTTTTAGGGGTACACCGTAATCAGAAGGACCGACCAACAAACACGGGTCACGGGGCGTAGCTATTTTAATAAAACAGGGAATTTATTTCCATCAGATTGAGAACATACAGTGTAGTATAGAAAATATCGGTATTACACTGTATAATAACAAATTAACAATACTATCTGTGTACAACAGGCCACTTAATAAAATAAAAACGATTGCTTAAGTAGATTAAAAATGCTGGCAACAAAATGCTTATAGTGGGTGATTTGAACGGTAAACATGTCACATGGAATTGCCGTCACAATAATAGAAATGGTAATACAATTTTCGACTACGTACAAGAAAATGATGATTGCTCTCTTTATTCACAGATGAACATACTCATTTTCCAGAAAATAACGGCAGACCAAGTACAATAGACCTGATAATAAATAAAACGTACGAAACATTAACCAGCCTATATCACAAGCGGAATTAAATTCAGATCATAATCCAATCTTTTTCACAATAAATAACTTTCCCAAAGAAAACATTCAACGTAACATAGTGAGTTACAAAAATACAGACTGGGCTCGTTACAGAAACATATTGTCTCAAAAATAAATATATCTTATAATATCAATACCATAGATAAGTTGGAAAATGAAGTTAAAAATTCACAGATTTACTCATTGCAGCTAGGAATCAAGTAACTGAAAAAAAAGTTATTAAATTCAATAAAGATAAACTTCCGGAACATATTATCGCTGTGATAAAATTAAGAAATCGATATAGAAAACAGTGGCAAACTAATTTCAATGTAATCGATAAAAATAATGTTCGCAATCTAACAGCTCGTATAAAACAGGAAATTATAAATCACAAAACTCAAGCTGGTCAAAAAATTAAAACGACTTAACCCACAAGATAATACGCTCTGGAAAATGACGAAAGCCCTTAAAAACCGTTCCAACAGATTCCCACACTAACAGAAAATAATGAAAAATATATAACTGATGCGGAAAAAGCCAATAAATTAGCCACAATTTTCGAAGAAATTCATACCCCCAATAATATTGAAACAGCTGAACAGAAACAAATTACAAAAGAGGTTGACGAATTTCTATGTGCAGGTAATATGGAATTTCCCCAAGAATTTCTAAAAGCTTTTACAACCCCCGAAGAACTAAGCAGAGTTATAAAAGCTTTACCGAACAATAAAGCTCCAGGTCTCGATGAAGTAGATCGTAAACTAATTAAAAACCTACCAAGAAAGGGCATAGTTCAGCTTATGTATATCATAAATGCCATTCTCAAATATCAACACTGGCCAAACATCTGGAAAACAGCAATCGTCATTCCTATACCCAAACCAGGTAAAGACCCTAAAAGTTTTAGGAATTACCGACCTATAAGCCTGTTATCTGCGTTGAGTAAATTATGCGAGAAAGTTATACTTGACAGACTGAACAAGTTTATCACGAAATTGAAATTGAAAGACACATTTCAGTTCGGATTTAAATCGAAACACAACACTACCCAGCAAATTGTGAGAATTGTGACAGATGTAACGAAAAACTTCAACGCAGATAGAAATACTGTCATGGTACTTATAGATATAGAGAAAGCCTTCGATAGAGTTTGGATCCATGGCCTTATATACAAAATGATGAAAAGTAAAATCCCTAATTTCATTATCAAATTGATATACTCATACTTAACTGATCGTAAAATGTTCGTAAAATCAATAACAGTAGTTCAACCATAAGACATATAAAAGCAGGTGTACCCCAAGGGTCTGTACTTGGACCAAAACTTTTAATATTTTCATACATGATATTCCACAATTCCCGAACACTAAAATAGCTTTATTCGCTGACGACACGGCAATTTATGCTCATTCTTTTCCGCTCAAGCCGCTAACTCACTAATCAAACATCATTTAATAAAAATTCAAGAATATTACGATACCTGGAAAATCCAAATGAATAAAACCAAAACAGAGCAGATAATTTTACTCGAAAATTCACTAATAATAAGATATTAACTCCGATTATCATAGACAAGCATAAAATAGTTCTAGCGAATCGGTCAAGTATTTAGGTGTTGAACTAGACAGCAGACTGAATTATAAAAGACATGTGAAAAATACCTTAAGAAAGGCATATGGGGTTACGAAGAACTTATATCCCTTATTAAATGCAAGAAGTGATTTAAGCAAGAAAAATAAAAACTTCTTTTCACTTCAATAATAAGACCGATCATTACTTATGCTGCTCCTGTATGGTGTGGGGTAAGTCGTCCTGTCTTACGTCCTCTTGAAGTATTTCAGAATAAAATTCTGAGACTAATAACTAAGATGGACAGATTTACAAGAATAGACTTGTTACATGAGGAAGCACGAATAGAACCACTCCGAGACTACATAGATAACATTTCGAATAAATTCTACAAAAACCAGCTTAATGTTAACGAATTGACCAGATCAATTACCGATATCAGAGCAAACGATTCTCTAAAGCTTAAGCATAGTATTCCATATCAAACGCTGCCAATTTTTCAGGAAAGACTTTAAATAGAAAGAGCAAACGCAGAAATCATTTAATCGTGGTTCAAATATAACATACTGATGTATGACGCATGTTTTTGAAGCAGGTTTTTGAGGATAGTTTCCTGTATACTCTACGACAAACCTCTGTTAGTACTAAAATCAATGACTAGAACTCCAAAGTGTTAATTATTTAAAGGCATAACATGTAATTAAAGTATACTCATAGGAGCATATAACTAAATTGCATAAATGTCAAAAATACGATAAGTGTAGTAAAACCGTAAGGTAGGAACTGCAAACCATGTACTAATGAATAGATAGATGAAATATATATTTAGCATAGTAAGTTTTCTTAGTTATTGTATATTTTATGTAATAATTTGTATTTGTATATATTCTTGTAAATAAAATTTTGTTGAGTTGAGTTCTCGTCCGATCACTGAAGCCAAGCAGCGTCGGGCGCAGTTAGTACTTGGATGGGTGACCGCTTGGGAACACCGCGTGTCGTTGCTCTTTTGCATCATTTTAAAAGTATTAGAAATCGAATGTTATGAATTTTCAAGTCTTAGTACAGTTCTCGATAGTCCATCAACAATTACCATAATGAAAAGCGTTATCCTCAATCACTTTGAGAGAGCCTCGTAGCTAAGGTCATGAATTTTCTTCGAAATTTGACGGTAACGAACATACCATGCTGAAATAGCCACCGACAGTTTAATATCGAGTTTGTGAGATGTCGAATTTGTAAGATGAATTCCTCATAATACTTTAACGAACATTCTAATGGAAAGCGTTTTCCTCGTTCCGTTTGAGAAGGCCTCGTAGCTTAGTTCCTGAATTTTCTTCGAAATTTTACGGCAACGACCATACCACGCTGAAAATGCCAGGTCTCGTCCGATCACTGAAGCCAAGCAGCGTCGGGCGCGGTTAGTACTTGGATGGGTGACCGCTTGGGAACACCGCGTGTCGTTGCTCTTTTGCATCATTTTAAAAGGATTTGAAATCGAATGTTATGAATTTTCAAGTCTTAGTACAGTTCTCGATAGTCCATCAACAATTACCATAATGAAAAGCGTTATCCTCAATCACTTTGAGAGAGCCTCGTAGCTAAGGTCATGAATTTTCTTCGAAATTTGACGGTAACGAACATACCATGCTGAAATAGCCACCGACAGTTTAATATCGAGTTTGTGAGATGTCGAATTTGTAAGATGAATTCCTCATAATACTTTAACGAACATTCTACTGGAAAGCGTTTTCCTCGTTCCGTTTGAGAAGGCCTCGTAGCTTAGTTCATGAATTTTCTTCGAAATTTTACGGCAACGACCATACCACGCTGAAAATGCCAGTTCTCGTCCAGTTCTCGTCCAGACACCGACCGAGAAGGGTGAATCGAGACAGCGCACCCCTCACCATACTGAGTTCCAGTAACCCAGTTTATGCGTACGCACCTAACTCGCTTAAGTCGTGTGAATACGAACAGTGTAATAAAGTGATAAAGATTTTGATTTCGATAGCAATTGAACATAATTTATGAGTGAGACCAATAACAAAACTAGAATTTTTTATTTGTGCTTACAACAGAAACAAAGTGCTAACTAACTGATTTCAAACACTGAATACATAAAATGATTATAAAGCAGCGTCGCATCTGCTGTACTTTTAGTTTTTTATAAAAAAAAAACTGAAATCTGTTGCGGCACTCTACATAATTTGGTGAGAAATTGATGCAAGTGTTTATTTCTGAAAAAAAATCATCCATATTGATCGTTCTGGATACGATATATCGATATTCAGAAGTGTTCCCTAGACTTTTTTGAGATGTTTATATTGTTTTTTTAATTTGGTCACCTAGGAACGTATTCCCTTTAATCCCATACAAATTACCGTTCCATATTCACGGTTTTTATATTCACTGCATATTCAATATATTGAATATTAAGAAATAAATTGATAATTCTAGCGAATAAACGGAAAATAGACCTCGGTTTTGGGTCGATTCACACATTCGATCCATTAACGAAATATTTTTATTGAAAACTCCTGGTGGTGCACCCTGTATAGTCATTGAAGAAAATTTATATGACGTCATAATTTTGGCAGGTGTCATGGAAGAAAAATAAATTCTATTAGAATGTGAAATGCTTTAACGATCGAATATAACATTTTCCTTACACTTCGTTTACTCCAGTGATAAAAGAACAACGTTATAATTTTGAAAAAGCACTCTCGATTCGAATAATGGCTAAGGCGAAGTCGAACTCAGTCAAAGTCAACATCGAACGGAGAAATATGAAAACCATTTTTTCTCGTGACGAATGGGGAATAATATTTACCCATTGCAGAAGCAAAGTATTGACTTTTCATCAACACACACCCGTGTGTGCTTGTTTGCACGAAGATTGTACTTTTTCTTGTACAGTTTCGATGTTCGCAATTTATTTTGCGCGATGTTTCTCCAGACTTATTGAACGATGAGCGCTGTATCTACAGTGTGTACTATCACTAATGATTCGGGGGCGAAATACTAATTGTTTATGTACACGAACTTCATTGTTTGGTTTTCAAATAAAATCGAAATAGTGTGTTGTAGTCCGATAAATTTAGACCAAGGGTGCTCGAACGGTCGATCGCGAGTGGTTTTTAAGTAGACCTCGAGAAGAAAAAATTTTTAATAAGTAGGTAACTGAACAACAAAAATTTATTACGTAATAAAATAACACTCTGCTATCGGCAAAAGGCGGCTTTATCAAAGGAACGCGCGGTACTTGCCAAAGAAAAGCCGCGTTTTTATTCTTGTCGCTTTTTTAGAAATTTCGGGTGGCGCTTTTGACATAAACATAAGAGACTTCCGTTCACGCCGATATAAATGTTGCGCCTGCAGGAATTGGAGTCATTCTGAATTGTAACTTGACAGCAATACTACGTCGATACAAAGTTTATTATTAAAGAGTACAAAATGAGTGCAGCGAAGAAATCTAAAACGTATCATTTTAATAACGATTGGGAGGAAGAATTTTTCTCTTGTGTGATGAAGGATAAGTGCATTTGTCTTATTTGTCGTGCGTCAGTTGCAATACATAATCTTATATATTGGCGAAATACAAGAAACCATCCGAAGATGGATCGGTTGTGAAGAAAGCATTTATTGAAGCGGGTGTTATTTGAAAATTTCAAAAACAAAACAGAAATCATATCTGCTATTAGAGAACTTCAGTTATTTCGTCCGACTCTCACAAAGCATATTGAAGTCATGAGTCAGGACATGGCAGATAAATTAAAACATGAAATGCACATACTTTTCTTTATAGTTCGACGAATCCACCGATATGACAGACACTGTCCAGATGTGTATTTTTTTCGGATGGTATTCAATGATATGTTGGCTGAGGAAGAAATTTTGACAATCATTCCCATTCTTCAAATTTGTGAAAAACTACAAGCTATCAATATACAGGGTGCTTCAACGAAAACTAAACAGAGGCTATATCTACCAAGATATTTATTTCTGATCAAAACGCACAAACATGTCAATTTTTGTTTCAAGGAGAACATCGTTTTGGGGTACAATACTCGCCGGAAATATCAACCCCCTAAGCGGGGGTTGCAATCCTTGAACATTTTGAATAGGGAAGATGGGTCGAGTGATAACTCAAAAGAAAGGTGGTATCTTTGTCTACATTGCCTTGAACGAATTTCCATTTTTAATTGAAAACTGTAAAAGATACAAGGTGAGCAACTGAAAGAAAAGGAAGACTATTTCCCTGAGACTATTCAAGTTTCAGAGAGGTAAAATGGAACAAATCCATGCTGATCAATGGCAGTCATCATCAAGTACCATCCTCATCTCGAATTTCAGATGTTTATAGATTGAATTGTAACGACTGGGATAATTTCTACATTGGTAGAACACATAGAAATTTTAATATTAGAATATCGGAACATAAGGCAGTTTTTCAAATAAAAAATCAGATTCAAATTACGCGAATCATCTCTTAGAAAATAATCACTCTTTCGACCCACAGTTTGCAATTTTGCATACAGAAAATAAATATTGGAAGGTAGATCTTTGGGAAACTTTAGAAATCAACAAATACAAACACTGAGGTAGACTCATCAATGAACAAGTCGGTTTAAGCCCTTCACCTCTATTGAATCTCTTCGGGGAGCAATCTATTCCTTAATTTTATTGTCATAAATAACCACTTAAGAAGAATCAACCCAATAAGCTTTTAATTACTTAAGAACGTTTAAATTTATATTCTCATTCTTATCTTCTGTACATTCATTCGTCTGAAGAAGCTACGGTGCAGTGAAACGCGTTACGAATCATAATTATTAAGTCTTCTTCTTCTTCTTCAAATAGGACGATGTCTTGTTTTTCTGTTACAGCCCCTGCTGCGAACCGGAGCTCCAGCACTCATGCCATCGCTTTTACGGCCTTCCTATGGGTCTTCTAGTGTGGGGTTTTTGTGTTTTTGCCTACTTCGCCATACGTTCGGGGCCCATTCTGTCTACGTGATCTCTCCATAGGCGTCGACGTGCTCTTGTCCACCTCACCACATCCTGGACACCAGCTCCCCTAGCGTATCCTCATTCCTTATTCTATCTCTGCGTGTAATACCTCTTATAGCTCTTAGTGTTCTCATCTCTGTTGTCCTCATTAGTTGTTTTGTTTTTGTTGTCTCAGCTCTTGTCTCAACCGCATATGTCATCACGGGTCTCACACAGGTTTTATAGATTCGGACTTTGCTTTCTGTGCTTATGTACTTATTCCGCCAGATTACATCTCTCAGGAAGCCAAATATTCTCGATGCTTTCATTGTCTGCTGTTTTGCTTCTTGTAATACTTGCCTATCGCTCGATACTTCTACTCCTAGGTATTTAAAGTGTAAAACTTGCTCTATGATATGGTCGTTCATAACTAGTTTGCATCTAATTGGATCTTTCGCTATTACCATCGATTGGGTTTTCTGTGTTGATAGCCTTGGTTCATTTGGTTAACACCTGCTATTATTTCATCCATGATTAAATTAAATAGACATGGGCTGAGGCTGTCAACTTGTCTAATGCCTGCGTTAATTTTGATCTCGCTTGTAAGTCCCTGTGTAGTTTTTACTTTCGTCTTATTAGAGTTATTTAGTTCTTTGATTATGTTTATGTATTTATTGCTTACGTTTTTATTTCTAAGGATAGTGATCACATCGTTCATTCGAATTCTGTCAAATGCCTTTTCCAAATCTATAAAACATATGAACATCGGTTTGTCAAACTCTATGGACTTCTCCACCAGTTGCCGCAATATAAAAATTGCATCCGTTGTTGATCTATTTGGTCGGAATCCCTGTTCTTCTTCAGACACACCTACTTTGTCATATATCTTTTGCGATAGAATTTTAGTGAGTAGTTTCGATGCAGAGTTAAGGAGTGTGATGCCTCTATAATTTGCTGGGTTTGTCTTCACGCCTTTTTTGTATATGGGTATTGTTATGCTCTCTATCCATTCTTCTGGTATCTTCTTGTTGTTTTCAATTTTTTGGAATAGTTTTGTTATTGCTTTTGTTATTTCTGCTCCCCCATATTTAATTAGTTCGTTATTTATGTTGTCCGGACCGGGTGATTTTCTATTTTTAAATTTATGGATTACTTGTTGTACTTCTTCTAGGCTGATAATGTCATTTTTTGTTTCTTCCTAGAGTGTGTTTTGTTGTTCGATTTCTCGTTCCTCATTGTTACCGTTATCATTATCTCCCAGGTATAAGTTCTGGAAATATTTCACCCACTCTTCTGTTTTTATTACATTGATCTGCAGTTCTTCGGTGATTGGTTTTTTCGTGTTTCTCAACATGTTCCATACCTTTTTCTGTGCTCCTCGCAAGTCGTGTTCCATGTCATTTGTAAATCTTTCCCAATATATTTTTTTTAATTCTTTAATTTTGTTCGTTGTTCTATTTCTTTCTGTTTTATATCTTTGGTACTCTTCTGGTGTTCTGTGATTGACATATCTGATATATGCGTTCTTCTTTTCTTTTGCTAAATCTTTGATTTCCTGTGTGAACCATGCTTTATCTTTTCTATGACTGTTTATATTGATTCTTCGTTCTCCAATGGCTTCTTTTGCGCTGTTAATTATGTTGTTTTTCACTTTATTCCATGCGGCGTTTATGTTGTCTGTGTCTACTATAGGGTTAAGGTTGATCTTTTCCTCGAATCGTGTTTGGTATAGATTCTTAGTACTTTCGTTTCACGATTCAATGTTGAATTTAGTGATGTAGTTAGGCGGTTTTTTTCTCTATTCTATATGACAGGCGGTACTTGCAGATAACCATTCCGTGCTGTGTTCCAACATTCGCAGTGTCCGTACGTCAAGTATTTCTCGTGGGTGAATTTCCCTATTGGTGATCACAAAGTCAATCATAGATTTTTGTCCTCTTGTGTTGGTGAATGTGTATTTGTATTGTTCTTTGTGGTCAAAGTACGTGTTATTTATTCGGAGTTCATTATGTGCACATATCTCGAGAAGTATGTCTCCATTTTCGTTTGCCGCCGCTTCATTAAACTTCTGCATAATTCTCGGGAGGGGAGTATTCCCTATTCTCGAGTTAAAATCTCACATTATAAATATTTTTTCTGTTTGTGGTATTCTGTCTAGTGTGTCTTGAAGTGTTTCAAAAAATTCTTCCCTTTCATTCTTTGGTTTACTTATATCTGTCGTGTAAATGCTGATAACATGGGTTTTTTTTCCGTTAGCTTCATGGATAGGTGAAGTATATTTTGATTGATGTAGTTTACCTCTTTGACTGCGTTTTCAAATTTCTTATGCCTTAGTATACCAACACCCGCTTGAGCTCTTAGGTCCTTGTCTACTCCACTGTAGAATAGTGTGTAGTTTTGGTATCTCATGCTGCCTTTGCCCTTTTTCTTTGTCTCTGCAATTGTACCTACGTCTATTTTGTGTTTCTCTATTTCCAATATTACTTCCTGGTCTTTTGTGTTCCACGATGTAGTGTTCCAGCATGCAAGTCGCATGACGTTTTTTCTTTTTTGATAATCGTGTATACCGTTTTCTTGCCATGTTGTTATCGTTAATCCGTCCGTCATCCGAGGCTGTTGTAACAGTTCTTGGAGCAATTTTAGTTTTTTATAGAATGGTAGGGTGCTAACCTTGCCCTTCAACCCTCCTCTTTTATCCGGGCTTGGGACCGGCAGTGAAGTCGACTTTTGGTTACTCAATCCACCCATTGTCGAGAACCCAGGCGGAGTTATAATTATTAAGTAAATTTCAAAAAACTCTTTACTTGTTTTTATTATTGGTGAATTTTTTATCAAAAATCTCAACAACATTCACCTTATTCACCTGATATGGCTCCGTGCGACTCTCTGTTCCCTAAACTCCATTTGTCGTTGAAAGAAAAACGGCACGATTCGATTGGGGCCATTGAAAGTGCGATGACCGACGTGCTAAAGACCACACAAAAAAGGAGATAGAGAAATCGTTCGACAACCTGTTGGCTCGTGAAAATTTGTGTATCAATTCAGACGACGAATACATTGATTAAAAAAAATGATTTGTATTAAAATTAATACTGGTTATTTCTATCTTCGAAAAGTTCGGTTACTTTTGGAATGGGTGTATTTAAGCCAATAGACCAAGTTCGAAAAATCTCTTCTACTAAAAGCTCTAACTACATCAGATAATAATTAACATAGTTACAGATACTGTAGGAATCCCCATGGAACGTAACATCTTGCATGAAAAATTGCATCCAAGAAAGTATGAAGAACTATTCGTAGTCGTTAACGAGTATTTCACCAACTTGAAGTTGAAAACACTACGGATCAAGTATAGCCTCGAAGAGAAATAAAGACGATCTTTTCCGAATAAGCGCTTTTTACTCACTTTTTATCAGATTTATCAAACTCTTGTATATTAACGGGATAACTGGGAAATAACATCTGTTGGCAGGCGTTATATGTATTTGGAACTTCAAGAAAGAATTCTACGAATTTCATTGTAACTCAGCCACGGGAATTCGTTCAGAAGAAGAGAAAATATTGATTTTGAGTTTATCATTTCAACAACTTTCAAATCACATAGACACTCAGAGTTTTTCGTATGGAATGTTATGAGAAACTGTTAAATTTTGTCTTGTCGTTATCTTTAAAGTTGCGGTTGTACTGATTACGATTTCGTGAACATTTGAATCAATTTTCTAGTACATACATAGATGTACTAGGTTAGCTGATAAGTTAGTAGGTTGACATGTTGTTTGAAACCAATTTGTAAATATTGTAACGTATCTTAGTTTTTGAAATTATTGGTGGGTTCAAATTAAACACTTCAACGTTACAAAAACACTAACTAAATTATTAACACGTAGATTGAATAATTAAAGCACTAAACTAAACGATTAACTTCTATAACTTATTTATACAACACAATTTTCCAACACTTTTCCACCTATTCGCGCTCTGTATGCAAACTGAATTCCCTGCGCTTCGCGCTCTCTTTTTATATACAGGCATGAGGGTTCCAGAATCTTCCGCTTTGTTCCAAATCTTCGTTCGAGAACCTTCTCTGAACAATACACTGGTTTCTCAGTATTTCGGCGCTTTGGTAGTTTTCAAATCTTTCTCGAATTCTATAGAAAGTGCGTCATTCTGCCGGGCAGTGACAGGGTTGGCTTCAAGGACGATTGGATATCGTGACAATATTGTAAAATATAATTTTAAGCAGTTAGATAGTTCATAAGTATAGGAAAAACCAGATCCTTTCTTTTGAAATGGTCTAAGGTTTGCAAGTCTTTTGTTCTGGCTTTACTACCGCCCTCAGAATTTCCGGCTTAGTTGTATATTAGTATTTCATTGCAATTCATTCTATAAACACCTGATATATTGTTTCTACATGGTTTGGTTTTATTATTTTTTATATATATATCAGGTAGACTCATCAATGAACAAGTCGATTTAAGCCCTTCACCTCTATTGAATCTCTTCGGGGAGCAATCTATTCCTTAATTTTATTGGATATACCTGTCATAAATAACCACTTAAGAAGAAGCAACCCAATAAGCTTTTAATTACTCAAGAACATTTATAGTTATATTCTCATTTATATTATCTGTACATTCATTCGTCTGAAGAAGCTACGGCGTAGTGAAACGCGTTACGAATCGCAATTATTAAGTAAAATTCCTTAAAACACAGTACTTGTCTTTTATTATTGATAATGGAATTTTACCAAGTAAAAGCCTCCCAAATTCAAACATTACGATAAGTATGAGGCTGAACTATCAAATATTTTGGGACAATTCGTAATGCGTTTTTATGATTGAAGTAAATTGGCAAATATAGCATCATTTATGAGTTTTTCAAGTAAAAAATTAGCTACTGAGTTAGCAAGTTTGTTCAATATGAACTCATGAATGAGTTGGTGCAGATTCTATCAGTTATACATCTCAAAGCTACAGCATCTAATACAAATTTCTGATGTTTTATATCTGGAGATAAATATCCGAATCTAAGGCAAATCGCCCTTCAACTGACGGCAATGTTTGGGTCATTTTACTTGTGCGAGTCTGCAATTGACAATTGAAGATAATTAACTCAAATATCGCAATCGACTAACTGACCATCATAAGTCATCATGCTTGCAATTAGCACTCAGTGATTACGTACCATCTTATGAAAAGTATGCTACGGTACCCAACCTAGGTAGGTAGGTAGGGTGTATCGTGTATGTGCGACAACCCTGCATCACACATACTTGCAGCCTCTCAGAGTCGATCGTAAGTAGTCTAAAAATATTGAGTATTGAGGTAGATCTCCAGCAGTTCAAGTTTGAGCCCCCCTGGTGTTTGCCATCTCCCATTTACCACATTTTTACCAGACTATCTTGAAAATGGACCCATGGGTATGCATAATTAACTAAACCTTCCCTGAAAATCCGTCTTGCTGCTAAAAAAATTTATAGTTCATTCCTTTAGTACCTCAACTATATAGTCAGGTTGGAACTTTCAGAGAAGCTCGCTTCTGTCTCTAGACATGTTGACCTCATCGAATGTAGGTCAATCTATTAAAAAAACCACCAAACTATCTGCGAACCTTGGTGCCTGACAACAGATGTTATTTCCCAGATATTCCCAGTAATATACGTGATGTATTTCAAATAATCGTAGCTATTTATTGACGAAGAAATGGAAGATATAATTTTGCGGCGGAGTGGCGGCCATAAATCGCCGATCGAAGTCGTAAATTGAAATTTTATGAGTACTCTGGATCATTTTAATACCAGCTGACCCATGAGGGGATCTGCGATAAATCTATTAATGGCGGACCGTATGATTTACCGATGTATTTTCGGTGTCAGCATTCGTTTATTTCTGGTCGATGCCTGCTCATCCCGAACATTTATTTCTCGCTAGTTCTCGAACTACAAGAATAATATCGTGCTCTTCGATTTCGATAAGAAGATTCCTTTTTAATTTAGACGAAAATTCCGAAAATTCGATAGAGTTCAATGAACCGTAACTTGAGATGTGCGCTTCATTCGTTGTCTACACGTTTGTTGAATTATTTTTAAGTTTGTGTTTCCCAAAAGAAAAACGGAACCTTTATAGGTCACTTTGTTATCCATCTATTTGTCTGTTTGCCTGCAATACTGTTTTCTCGGGAACACGTAACTTTAATCTTAACTCTCGATGCGCGTTTCACTAAGTTAACATCATCAGGAGATGATAATATACATGGGTAGCATTTACTTCATTAGGTCTGTTCAACGTAATTGTTTTTTTATAGTAGTGGTAGGACTTCCAAAAGTTCTTTTCATGGTCACACACCATAACAACACCCTGTATACAGGATATCCCAAGTTGAGTGGCGTATAAGACTTTTATGGGGACTAATAATACTATCGTTCTGAAATGTTGGTAGTTGATTCAGCTGGTCCGAAACTCTATTTCTAAAATATTTTCATCTTAATGGAACTTCCGGTTATACCGAAAGTGCGTACCAAGTTTGTTATTTGATGTAATATAATATATAATATAATAACTCTAGTGGGCCCGAAAGAAAGATTGTTATACAGGGTGATGATAAGGCAAAGGGCGTAAATAAAATTTCGAGTCGCTGTTTTTAGGATCTTACCGTTACCACCATAATAATAAGGCCTGAGCGCTCGGACCGCACTTCAACTGTTATAAACATTGAAAAGATTATTTTATTTGGGTTTTTGGATTTTTATAATTTTTGTTATTTTCTGTTATAAACATTGAAAAGATTATTTTATTTGGGTTTTTTCGGCGTATTTTTCTATTTTTATAATTTTTGTTATTTTCTAATTTTTAGCGATTCTTGTTTTGAAAAAACATTAACACAAAAGACCTAGATTGCCTTGGAAAATATAGAAAAAACTCTAGCAACCTGTTCTGACGTCTTCCCAAAATATGTTGGAGACATAAATTTTTCGGGTTTTTCTCTCTTGGATTGGGGATATATCATGAAGAATGTGTTGTTGCGTATTTTTCTATTAATCAAACTCTCTATTGCTTTTATAACGAAGCCGTTGTTCCCTGCTATTAACATAATGGTGTTAAATTCTGATTTTCGGTCAGGTTGCTAGAGTTTTGTCTGATAGTAAAAAAGTTCATATTGCATTTAAACCAATTAGCAAATTGTCAGGCCTCTTTTTCAACACAAAAGATAAAACCGATAAATTCGAAAAATCAGGAGTATACCAATTAACATGTTCTGAGTGCAATTCCTTTTATATAGGTCAAACAGGACGCTCTTTCAAGGCTAGATACAAAGAACATTTCCGGTCATTCCTACATCAGAAAAATGATTCTGCTTTAGCTGCACATTGTCTGAATGAATGTCATCCTTTTCCAGAACTTCAACAGCTAAAAATTATTCATTCCAGTGATAAATCTTATAAACTCAATTTTTTTTTCTGTACTACTAGATTTATTAGCCTTTGTAGTTCTTCCAGGGTTTCTGCTATTAGTACTGTGTCATCCGCGTATCTAATGTTGTTTATAACCTTCCCATTAACTCTTACTCCTGTTGTTTTTTGATTTTGCAGTGCTTCTTGTACTATATCCTCTGAATACAAATTGAAGAGTAATGGTGAAAGCACGCATCCTTACTCTTACTTCGCGTTTTATTTTTATATCTTCTGAAAGTTCATTTTGCACAGAAACTTCTGTCTGGTTAAAATAGAGATATGTTATTATTCTGATATCATTCCTGTCAATGTTTTTATCCCTCATGAGTTTTATGAGATGATTATGGTGGACTTTGTCGAAAGCTTTGTTATAATCGAGGAAGGCTACAAATATTGGCTGCTTGACGTCCATGAGTCTTTGAGACAACACATTAAAAGCAAACAACGGCTCCCTATCACCCATTGCATTTCTGAAACTAAATTGTGTTTCGCTAACATCTTGCTCAATCTTTCTAAAAATTCTTCGATGTATAATTTTGAGGAATATCTTAAGCGTATGGCTCATTAGGCTGATCGTCCGGTGATCCTTGCATTCCTTAGCGTTCGATTTTTTTAGTAGTGTAATAAATGTTGATTTGAGCCATTCTCTAGGGATGATTCCGGTGTTATATACAGTGTTGTACAGATCTACCAGTACTCTAATTTGATCTTCTGAAATTAATTTGATAATTTCTGTTGGTGTTCCATCAGGTCCTGGAGCTTTATTGTTTTTAGCTGTTTTAACGGCATTTATAACTTCTCCTTTTGTTATATTTGGGCCCTGTTCCTTATCTGTGTCTCCATCCATTGTTTCCTGTTGTCTCTCATCTTCGAACAATTCTTCAATGTACTCTTTCTATCTTTCTAGTTTCCCTTTGGTGTCTGGAATAATCTTACCGTTATCTAGTAGAATATTGCTTTTGTTTGTTCTTTTAATGCCCGCTAGTTCTTTAATCTTTTTATGGAGATTGAAGTCATCATGTATTGCTTGGAGTTCTTCTATTTCTACGCATTTTCCTTCGGACCATTTTTCTTTGGCGTGTCGTATTTTCTTTCTAAATATACGACCTTCTGATTTCCATTAACTGTAATATGTCATCAGTCGTCCATGATTTTCTCTTGTTTGTATCCTTGATTGTTGCTAATAGGTCTGTTGTTGGGGCCATAATTGTAGTTTTAAGATTTTCCCATTTTATGTTTACATCGGAGCTCGGGGTTGAGTCAATTTTGCTTAGTTCTTCATTTATTTTTTCTGTAGGTTGTTGTTTCACCATTGGGCTTTTCAGATGTGAAACTGGGAGCTGCTTTTTGTTACTATGGCTGGTTATTTCTTGAGACGGATTTCCATTTCAACTATCACTGAATTGTGGTCTGACCCGATGTCCGTACCCGGGTAGGTTTTGGCCGATTTGATGGAATTCCGATATCTCTTCTTTGTCAAAACATAGTCTATTTGATTTTTTCTAATCTTGTTGTCTTTATCAGCTGGCGATTTCCATGTATATAATCTTCTTTCATGCAGCTAGTAAAAAGTGTTTGTGATTGCCATATCATGTTCTTGGCAGAACTCTGTCAATCTATCTCCTCTTTCGTTCCTTATGCCTAGTCCAAAATCCCCAATAATATCATCCATTTTACCTTTCCCTATTTTTGCATTAAAGTTCCCCATAATGATTGTAATATCTCTGTTTTTCGTGATATCTAGAGCTTGTTGTACGTCATCATTAAATTGATCAATTTCTTCTTCGACTTTATCAGCCGTGGGAGCATATACTTGAATTATGTTTAGTGTTCTTTGCGCTGTTTTCATTCTTATCATAATTACTCTATCTGATATGGGTGTGAAGCTGGTTACTAAATGTTTGAGATTTTTGTGTACCACTATTGCTACTCCATTTCTATGTTGCTGTTCGTTGTTACCTGAAGAGTATAGTTCTGATTGTTCAAATAGCATTTCACCATGGTCTGGCCATCTGGTTTCGCTCAGTCCCATTATGTTAACTTCAAGTCGTTGCATTTCTTGGAGCACATTATGAATTTTTCCTCCTTCATACAAGGATCTAACGTTCCACGTAACGATCCTCATTCCTTTATTCTTTCTCGCTTTTTTCATACCACGTCTGAGCTAGCTAAAATGTACAACCCACAGTTAGAGAAGCCGAGTTCTACATAAGCAATTCAGCCCACTTTGTCGAGAAGCTGCAAAATATCTCTATCGACCAAGACGACATTTTAGCTAG
Source organism: Cryptolaemus montrouzieri (assembly GCA_013387265.2). Taxonomy (NCBI): domain Eukaryota; kingdom Metazoa; phylum Arthropoda; class Insecta; order Coleoptera; family Coccinellidae; genus Cryptolaemus; species Cryptolaemus montrouzieri. Next base: position 156,055,781 of record JABFTP020000185.1, on the reverse strand, counting down.
CTTAGACGTGGTATCGCTATTCCCCAACATCCCTATCGAAGACACTTTGGACATCCTTTGCACCCACTACGACTTCCCATCATACATAATAGATCTAACTGCTTAAAAACACATACTTCAGCTACAAAAAAGAATTGTATAGAAAAAATGGATGGAGCACCCATGGGGTGACCAATATCACCAGCAATAGCGAATCTGTTTGTGACAAGCCTGGAAAGCAAAGCCTCAAGAAACGCAAAACTCGCACCGAAGATCTGGCTGAGATATGTCAATGACATATTCATAATTTGGCAACACGGAGAAGAAAAACTCAACGAATTCGTACATCATATGAACCAACAACACAACAAGATAAAATTCACTGTCGAACTGGCATCCAACAATCAACTCCTCTTCCTGGATGTTATGATACAAAAACACTTGGCAATTTAATCATCGATGTCTACAGAAAACAGACACATACCAACCGATATTTGAACGGAAATTCGCATCATCATTCCGCACAATTGAACTCAGTGATTAAGACGCTCGCTCATCGTTCGAAAACTCTATGTTCTCCAAACAACATCCACGGAAAATTAGAACGACTAACAGACATTCTTCAGAAAAACGGACATGACAGGAGAGCAATACGAAGAGCCATCACAAATAAAAAACGCCATAACGAGGAAACCGACGAAGAAACCAAACCTATAAGCCTTGCCATCCTACCATACGTCAAAGGAGGAACCGATAAGATAGGAAAAATTCTTCAGAAACACAACATCAAGCCTATCTACAAACCGCACAATACCATCCACAACAATCTGAGAACACCAAAGGACCAAACACCTCTCGAAAACCAAGACGTCTACAAAATTCCGTGCATGGGCTGTGATCGCCTCTACATTGGGGAAACAAATAGAAGAATAGAAGTTCGGATAAAAGAACATAAGAATTCAGAAAAACGACAAGTACCTTCATCAGCAATCTCAACATTCGAGCTCAACTGGTCACAAACTCGACTACCGGAACACAAAACAGGTAGCCAACATAAAACAACTACGAAAAAGAAAAATAAGAGAAGCCATCGAGATAGAAAAACTATGAACGAGAATATGAACAAACGGGATGACATCATAAATTTACCAGCGACTTGGAAGACAGTATTAAAACATATGCCACCGGGAACACAGAAAAAGGACGACACAACATCGGAAAAATTTATCAACACAAACAATATGTATATATATATATATATATATATAATTTGATGTGTTACGGGTTTTATTTCGTGGTCCGTTTTGATTGTGGCGACGTTTCGACAAGTTGTCCCTTGTCATCTTCAGGCGTCCACAACGAGGACATAAAAGTAGAGCCACCGACGAACCGCTATCAGTTACGCTCGAGACATCGAATAAAACCCGTAACACATTAAATCATAGATACTTCAGTGAAAATTTAAAATTCAACATAATAAACCTCTACCGGGAGGAAATTTTTCATTAAACCAAAAGGTACGAGAAAATGCGTATCAAGATAGCCAAACTCCTAGCGGAACATTCATTCCTGAAGAAGGTTCCACATGAAATCGCCAACAACAGAACGAATTCTACGAAAAGCCAGTGAAGCCCTACTTAGGAACACCATGTACGATAAAAGAAGAGAAAACAACAGATGCAACACTGTCCTAGGGGACCTACATCTGAAATTAAGTAACATAATACACCCAGCACTATGGATGCGAATAGAGACCGCTGCCTTTACCGAATCTGAAATACATTACGAAGAGAAGACGACCAATTTAGAAAAAAAAATCGTAAAACTGACAGACCAACAGAATGACATAGTCGTCATGAACGCACAATCACAAAAAGTCATGAACTCAACGTGCTTCACAATACATCAAACTACCACCTGTCAGAAACAGAAAAAATCAATATTGTTCAAAGGTTTCAATTTTGCAACAACTCCGAAGAACATCTCAATAGAAGATGTCGTTAGTAGCGTAGAAACATCCATCATTGCTCTACCAACTAATGATGCAGAAATGATAACGCCCTTAACAACTCAAATTTAAGAAACCACAAACTTCCTACCACTAACGTTAGCAGAGAAGAGAAACAGGCCATTAAACGATTAAGATCCAATCAAGAGATTATAATACTACCTGCTCATAATGGAAACGCTACAGTAATCATGAACACAAAGGGTTACGAAGATAAAATGGCAAAGATCCTGAATGACGAATGCTTTAAGGAAACAAACACTTACCCTACCACCTATTTAGAAAAGAGAACAAAGAAATTGATAGAAAGTTCGTCAATTCCTATGGAGATCAAAAAGGACCTGATTCCCAGAAAAAAATCCTATAGAATTCCCAAACTATATGGTTTGCCGAAAATCCACAAAACCGACATCCCGTTGAGACCCATTGTTAGCGCAGTCAATCCACCGACACACAACTTAGCCCGATATCTTGCTAAACAATTACAGCCGGAAGTAGAAACAACGAAATCATATGTCAAAAATTCGAAACATTTCAAAGAACTCACAAAAAATATCATTCTGGACCCCACAGATATCATGGCGAGCCTAGACATAGTGTCAAGGAAAATTTCCATGAAGACATTGTACTCCCTTCCGAACACTGCCTGAATTCTACATATTTTTTTATAAACACAAACGTTATAAGCAAACATCGGGAGAACCCATGGGAAACAAGCACAACAAAAATTCAACTTGAATCCCAAAATATGGCTGAGATACGTCGATGACATTTTTAACATATGGCCCCACGGTGAAGAATCCCTAAGCGCGTTTACAGCTCACCTGAATTCAATCCATGCGAACATAGCATTCATTGAAAAAGAATCAAACAGACAGTTGCCATATCTGGATCTCCTCTTAACAAAGGTACAAAGCGGACATTCACAATTAGTAAACAGTACACAGAAAATCAACCCACACAAATGGATACTTACATGACTCATCATCCAGCTCAATTAAAATCAGTGGTCAAAACGCCCATAAGCAGATCGGTAGCACTCACAAATGACCACAGAGAAGAAGAGTTTTCTACAATAACACACGCTCTTGAGAAATATGGATATAACAAAAAACAATAAAAGCAGCTATAAGGGACACTCTCACTGGGCGAAACACGATATGCACGGAAAAACAAAAAAACACAACTGTTTTACCATATATCCAAAGAGTAACAGATAAAATATGAAGAACATTGAGGAAATACAAAATCAGAACGGCATACAAACCATACTTAACTATTGAAAAAATTCTCTGAAACCCGAAAGACCACATTCCTTTAGAAAATCATCGGCCAAACTAATAGACGAATAAAAGAAAGAATAGAGGAACATAAAAGAGCACTAAAATATAAATCCATCTCATCCGCCATTTATCTACATAAATTACATACAGGTCATACAATAGATTTCGATAACTCAAAACAAATCAGCACCGCACAACAACTTAAGAAACTTCTTATCAGAGAAGCAGTGGAAATTGAAAAAGGTGGAACAATGAACAAAAGAGACGAAACCCTCATCCTATCAAAGGCTTGGAAAGTTATTTTATCACCTAGGAAACCGGCATCATTAATAGATAATAATGAAAGCATCCCCACCACCAGGTCCACCGACGCCCACAACGAGGACATAAAAGTAGAACCACCGACAACTATCAGTTACGCTCGAGACATCGTCTACCGAACGCCTGAAGGTGACAAGGGATAACTTGTCGAAACGTCGCCACAATCAAAATGGACCACGTATATATATATATATATATATATATATATATATATATATATATATATATATATATATATATATCTTGGTGTGAAGTTCTCTACCCAGTTAATGAAATTATCTACGATATTTTATCTTTCGCTGGGATGTTTTTCAATCGCAGTATGAGTCTCCTGAAGCATAATCACTTCCACCTTGTTTTGCTTGCCAATTTTGAAGTATAATCGTATTTATAGCAGGTAGCAGGTAGACACTCTTTGTGGTCCTGACAGAGTATAGGTTTACTACAGGGACGCGACCCTGCCTATGCGAGCCGTGACTCCACCCTCATCTCCAAACCCCCGAGGGAAGCCACGTCCTAACCCCTTCATCCCATCTTTAAGAACCACATCCTAAACCTATCCTACCCATCTTCCAACACGTTTGGCCAGCGTGGAAGATCAAGGCCATTATACCCCTAAAATGGCGAATATTAAAACGTATGGAACTGTACCCCAGGTGGGTAGGGCACCTAGCCCACAATCCCACACCTCTCAGCAGGTCAGCCTCATGGATTCTGGGGGAGGCAAACATTCGCTCAAACAATCTACGAATACCAGTCGACTATCAAAAACTTCTCTCAATGTCGCCACATTTAACATCAGAACCTTAAAATCAGAAGATCGTTTAGTCGAGCTAGAAGAAGAACTTCAACACATCAAATGGGACATCCTGGGTCTATGTGAAACTCGTTTACCAGGTGAAAAGTGCACCACACTCAAGTCAGGACATCTAATGTACCAACGAAATACAGAAAACAACGCACATGTTGGAGGTGTTGTAATCCTAGTAAATAAACGGCTTGCACACAAAGTGATTAAAATGAGATCAATTTCTAACAGGGTAATATACATAACTATAAAGATATCACAACGTTACAAATCTCAAGTAATCCAAGTATATGCCCCTACTTCGACCGCAGAGGATGAGGAAATAGAGAGTTTTTATGATAGATATCTCAATGGCTCAGAAGGATGAAAAAGCCCACTTCACTCTAATAATAGGTGACTTTAATGCAAAAGTAGGCGATGCTAAAATAGATAACCTACCGAATAGAGGAAAACATGGATTGGGCACGATCAACGAACAAGGAGAAAGATTATTAGACTACAATCAAAGTCAAAACCTATACTGTATGAACACTTTCTTCCAGAAACAAAGACAGCGGCGATGGACATGGCAGAGCCCGGACGGGAATACTAGGAATGAGATCGATTATATACTAACGAATAAAAAACATATTGTGAAAGACGTAGCAGTTATCAATAAATTTAAAGTCGACAGTGACCATAGGTTATTAAGAGCAAAAATAGAAATCGTGACCAAAAAAGAAAGAAACAAGCTGATACGTCCAAAACGCTTGCCAACAAATGAAGACCTAAAGCAAAATATTGTTCAATATCAATCAGAACTAAGCAAAAAACTAACATCTGAAGAAAACTCAACTCGACTAGACATTAACAGTCTTGAAAGAAAGATAACGGAAGACAAACAAGTGGCAACAAAGACCATATGCTACAGGGCAAGAACAAAATCTAAAAAATTAAGCCAAGGCACGCTAAGGTTAATGAAAGAAAGGAAAGTAATGGATAGATTTAATCCAGAATACAGGGAACTGAATAGGGCTATAAGACGAAAGACTAGAGAAGACATACGAAATTACAACACAGACTATATACAACAAGTCATAGAAAACAACAGTAACATGAAAGTCTTAAAGAGAATTACTAACACCGGTGGACCCAGAATACATCAATTGAAAAACAACCAAGGTGAAATAAAATATGAAAAAACGGAGATAATACAGATTGTTGAAGGCTTCTATACTGACCTGTATTTGTCTAAGAAACCCAAACCTGAAACAACGAATCTTAGTAACATAACAAATGTCGGTTCCGAGGACATGCCTGAGATTAACATTGATGAAATACAACTAGCCCTCAACCAGATGAAAAACGGCCGGGCACCAGGCGAAGATAACATTACAAGCGAAATGCTAAAATTGGGAGGACAAGTCACTTTGGAAGCAATAGAAATATTACTAAATAAATGCCTAACAGAAGGTAGTGTTCCGGAAGGATGGAACAATGCACACGTTGTATTGTTGTACAAAAAAGGTGGCAAATTTAAGATAGATAATTACCGACCTATTAGCCTTTTACCACACCCTTATAAATTGTTATCAAAAATTATCACAATCAGATTGACAAACAAATTTGACAGCTATCAACCGGCAGAACAAGCAGGGTTTGGCAGAGGATAAAGCACAACAGAACACCTACAAACTCTTCGTACACTTATTGAAAAATGTCACGAATACAAAGTGCCAATACACCTAGCCTTTGTAGACTATAACAAAGCCTTCGATTCTATAGAACTGTGGGCAGTATTTCAAGCCCTCGATAATGCTAGAATAGATTCGAGATATAGAAACATCCTACAGAATATATATGAACGAGCGACTATTCAGGTGAGACTAGACGATGACATGCAAACCAAAAAATCCCGATAAATAGGGCGTGAGACAAGGCGATGTGATATCGCCAAAATTGTTCACACTTGCAATGGAGGACGTGTTTAAGAAGTTGGAATGGGAAAGAAAAGGTATAAATGTTGATGGAAATTTCCTGAACCATCTCCGGTTTGCAGATGATATAGTTCTAATAAGCGATAACCTAGAACAACTCCACGAAATGATGCTAGAACTCAAAAGAACATCGGAAGAAGTAGGATTGGAAATGAATCTGACAAAAACTAAAATAATGACAACGGAGGACGCAATATTGGAAGTCGACGGCAATGTTATAGAGAAATGAATGAATATCTATACCTTGGACACACTATAAAGATAGGTAAAGACAATCAAACTGCAGAATTGTCAAGAAGAATAAGAATGACTTGGGCTGCTGTTGGAAAACTAGGATTTGTGTTGAAAAACAAACAAATCCCCATTAAAAGTTTTTAATATGTGCGTTCTCCCAGTGTTAACGTATGGCATGGAAACCATGACTCTCACAATAAGATCTGCTAACAAACTTAGAACCACACAACGCGCAATTGAAAGAACTATGCTTGGAGTGAGCCTGCGGGATCACATACGTAATGAAGAAATAAGAAGGAGAACAGGCGTAGAGGACGTAATCACGAGAATAGCTGCATTGAAGTGGAGATGGGTTGGACATGTAGCAAGACAACAGGATGTAAAATGGACTAAGCGAATAACTCAATGGAGACCACGCTTATACAAAAGGGGAGTGGGGCGCCCCCAGAGAAGGTGGCTGGATGACATAAAGGAAAAAGTAGGAAGAGGATGGTATAATACAGCACAGGACAGAGAGAGATGGAAGCTAGAAGGGGAGGCCTATGTTCAGGAGTGGACAGAGAAGGGCTGAAAAAGAAGAAGAAGAAGAGTCGTATTTATCCTTGTAAATCCTTTCAATATTCAAACTCAACAAAACAATTCCCTCTCTGGTACGTCGGCAAGTAACATTGGTAGATGATTCTGCAGAAAATCTAAATACATTTCACCAATAAGGTGCCCGTCGAAAAAGTGCGGCCCAATTAGATATCCATCTATTATAGTGGCCCCTACAATCAAGGACCAACGATGCTGGTGATCTCTTTTAAACACCCTGTATAATTCGTTTCTAGAGTCCCTGAAAACTTGAACCATTACATTTTGATATCGACGATAGATCTCATTTCACTTTTAGGTATCCAAACTAGGAAACCCATACGATAATAGAATATTTTTGCCAGTCATTCCGATGATGAAAATACGTTATACTAAAGCCTGTAGATGACTTAACTCCAACCTGATTTTCCCTATTACGCCGCGCCATTTTGTTATTAGAGCCGAGAAGCGACGAAGTCACGGATATTCACGTAGAAAACGGGGTAATTACGTTAGTTTATGAAAAGCGGCAAGCTTCGTCGAAACGCTGAAAATCGGGATGATAATTCAATAAAAACTCGAATTTCCTCTCTAGTGGTCCCGATCTAATTCACTTGTCGTTTCATTCGCCGGACGCAAACTTTCGCGGGGGTGTGGGAAGACTTCTTGTTGTTCTTTTTCATTTTCTCGGATCGAGGTTCGACTCGAGGATCACAGATATAAAATCAATTACATGTAATCGTGTTAGATGTCGGTCGGTCGCTATCTCATATCGCTGTTCAAATGGAAAAGACAAGCGTTGAATGTAAATAACACAGATATTTCATCGAGTAGGTTTGTTTGAAGTGTGGAAGAGAGTATGAACTACCACCAAACAGTCGGTGAACAGATTTGATAAAAAACTTCAATTGACGAGACTTTTACGTGATAGAAATCCATTTTCACAAATACAAGTAATCGATGATTTCTACTTAATATATTATTGAATGCTCGACGTGTTTCGATACACAGTATCTTTATCAAGAGCGAATGAATACTTCAAATATATCTTTCTTACAAATTTTTATATATAAATATATATAAAGTGGAAATCCACTCAAAGCTATCCGTACATGAACTAATGTTTAGGAAATAAATTTAATAAGGTCGAGTTATTTATGTCTACCTGATCATTAAGGATATCCGGTGAATACCTAAATCTGTTAATTTCAAATACTTCCAGAAGGTTGAGTTTTATACCTCTCTTCTCAAAATGTAGGATTTTAAATTCTGAATTGAAAGAGTTACAATTTTCCCAAAATGATTTGAATAATTTGAATCGGGTTTTCCATTGATGAAACTGCGTTCATGTTCAGAGATTCTGACATTAAAATTTCTTCCTGTTCTACCTATATAAAAACAATTGCAATCTGCACAATCCAATCTATAAACACCTAATCTATTTTCTTTATTGATTAGAGATTTATAATTCCTGATAAATGAACGTAAATTTGTAGATGTTTTGAACGCTATATTTAAATTTGAATTTTTAAGAAGGTATTTCACATTATTGCTAATATTGCCTATATATTTTAAACTATTGAATTTCTTGTTTTAGTGTTTACCGATTGGATATATATTTTATAAAGCTAACTTTTTTTTTCTTCTGTAGTATGCTGCTAACTAAATTTGCATCATAACCATTATTTATTGCGATCTGTTTTATTAAATTCAATTCTTTGAAATAATTATCATTCGACATCGGTGTGTTCAAGAGCCTATGTATATAGCTGTTAAAAGCTGCAACTTTATATTGGTGAGGATGTGCCGATGTACAATGAATAGTGATATCTGTATGAGAAGGCTTTTGATAAATTGAAAACTGGTGTTTATTATTTGACCTTGTTATTGTTAGGTCTAGGAAATTGATCGAATTGTTCCTAGACCTAACAATAACAACGTCAAATAATAAACACCAGTTTTCAATTTATCATAAGCCCAAATTGAATTTGATAAAACAGACCGCAATAAATAATGGTTATGATGCAAATTTAGTTAGCAGCATACTACATAAGAAAAATAAAATTAGCTCTACAACATATATATCCAATCGGTGAACACCAAGACAAGAAATTCAATAGTTCAACATATATAGGAAATATTAGCAATAATGTGAAATCCATCCTTGAAAATTCAAAATTAAATATAGCGTTCAAAACATCAAGAAATTTAGGTTCATTTATCAGAATTATAAATCTCCAATTAATAAAGAAAATAAATCAGGTGTTTATAGATTGGATTGTGCAGATCGCAATTGTTTTATATAGGTAGAATAGGAAGAAATTTTGATGTTAGAATCTCTGAACATAAACGCAGTTTCATCAATGGAAAAACCGATTCAAATTATTCAAATCATCTTAGGGAAAATGGTCACTCTTTCAATTCAGAATTTAAAATCCTACATTCTGAGAAGAGAGATATAAAACTCAACCTTCTGGAAGCACTTGAAATTAACAGATTTAGGTATTCACCGGAAATTCTTAATGATCCGGTAGACATAAATAACTCACCATTATTAAATTTATTTCCTGAACATTAGTTCAAGTACGAATAGCTCTGAGTGGATTGCCTCTTGATAAAGATACTGTGTATCAAAACGCGTCGAGCATTTAATATTATATTTTAGTAGAAATCATCGTTTACTTGTATTTGTGAAAATAGATTTCTATCACGTAAAAACCTCCTGTTCTGTTACTCACTTAGAGCTATGAGGGTACTGAAGGTACTGAAGAGGTGGGGGCGCTGACAGTCTCCGTGTTTTTCTGATGCGCAATTGAATAACACTCTGGGTGATTTCAACCCCACCACACCAACGCCGGGTTTAAACAAATTGTACAATTGTGCCTTAGTTTCAACTCAATTTTTAAACGTTTGATGAGAGAAATATCAAAATAACTATTACGTTTGTTAGTTAAATATTTATTTATTATCGTGGACTTATGCACTATCTCAGCTGTTAGCTGGATATAATTTACCTTTCCCAGATTTAGCAATTAAAGGGAATAGGCTCGATTACAATATACTTGATATAAATTTCCTAACTATCCTACATGTATTAAGAATTACAGCTTTTTGCATTTCTATATAGGTATTCTTATGCAATTCTAATTTCTTAAGGCTATCATGCAAAGTTTTGGGTATTAAACTAGTCGAGGATACGATGACAGGAACAATATCTATTTTATCGAGGTGCCACATTTGCTTGATATCAATAGCAAGGTCTGTGTATTTGGACTTTTTCTCCTGGAACTTGTTCAGCACGTTGTTATTATTCGGTATGGCGACATCCACCAGCATTGCTCTTCTGGCTCCCTTATCATACACCACTATGTCCGGCCTATTATTCGTCACCATTCTGTCAGTGATAACAGGCCTATCGTAGTATAATCTGATAGAGTCATTTTCCAATACCGACGCAGGCTGATACTTGTAATATGGCTGGAAGGTATTCAGAAGTCCGTACTTGTGTGCAAGTTTCTGGTGGATAATGTTGCACACTTGATTATGCCTGTGAAGATACTCCGTATTGGCCAGTTGTTCGCATCCGGACGTATTATGCTGTATAGTTTCCGATCTTGTATGGCATTTTCTGCACTTATCTGTTTGTAATGTTGCGTCCTTCATTATAAATTTTTTGTAGTTGTTTGTAGCGATCACTTGGTCTTGGATGGCCATAAGGAATCCCTCTGTTTCTGCGAATAATTCTCCTTTCATCAACCATTTGTTGGAGGCTTCTTTGTCGATGTGTGGTTGATTAATCTCATGGTGATGTCATCCATGCAATTCCTTTCTTGACCATTGCTCTTGTTTTTCAGTATCTGATAGGAACGGTAGATTCAGCAGGTCATCTCTGGTAGCAAGATTTAGTGGTGTATATCTCCTATCAGCCAACGATACCACTCTATGGAGGTCAGAAGTGAAAGCTTTTGCAGAAAAGAATTCTCTGAGATTCTTTATCTGTTTAGTGTGTAAATTGACAACATCTATTAATCCGCGTCCTCCTTCTTTTCGCTTCAAAGTTGTTCGTATCACAGACGATTTTGGATGATGATTGTTGTACTTTGTCAGCATCGTTCGGGTCTGCCTTTGAATATCATCCAGTTCTGTCTTAGTCCATCTGATTATTCCAAATGAGTAAAGCAACACTGGAATGGCGTAGGTGTTAATTGCCTTGACTAGATTCCCCGAGTTCAACATCGATTTCAGCACAGACTTCAGACGCTGACTGTATTCTGAACGAATCTTCTCCTTTGATTGTTTTTGGTCTAGCAATCTGGCTTGTTGGTATCCCAGATATTTGTATGTTTCGCCATCTCTCATGCACTGTATAATATCACCGTTTGGAAGTTGTGTTTCACCATCTATGACTTTCCCTCTTTGAATGTTCAGGGTCTTACATTTTTCAATCTCGAATTTCATATGAACATCTGCCGAGAACTCACTGACAGTTTTCAGCAAATCATCCAATTGCTTCTTGTTCGCAGCATATAATTTGATGTCATCCATATACAGCAGGTGGGAGATTGTATGATAATTCCTTTCTGCTTTTATCCTAAATCCGTATCCTGTTCTATTGAGCATTGAGGACAATGGGTTCATTGCTAAACAGAACCATAGTGGACTCAAAGAGTCTCCTTGAAAAATTCCACGACGTATGGATATCTCGTCGGTTTTAATTGATTTATTGTTCATGTTGACCTGCAGAGACGTGCGCCAGTGTGTCATTGTTGTCTTCAAGAACTCTACCAGGGCTGGGTGAATTTTGTATATCTGCAATACTTCAACAAGCCAAGAATGGGCGGTACTATCGAATGGTTTCAGATAATCGAGAAAAGCTGAATGAACATTGCGATGCCCTACGTGTGCCTGTTTCATTATCACAGAATCGATGATGAGTTGTTCCTTGCACCCGTGGTGTTTCTTTCTGCATCCTTTCTGCTCCTCTGCTAATATATTGTTGTCGTCAAGGTGTTGGTATATTCGATTGGATATGCATGAGGTGAGTATTTTGTAGAGTGTTGGTAGGCAAGTGATTGGCCTATATTGAGACGGATCCTGTGTTCTATCGCTCTTAGGTAGCATATATGTTAAGCCTTGCGTTAGGAAAGTGGGTGTTTTCTTGGGATGTTGAAGAACATACGTGAGCTGTTTCGCTAGGGCTCCATGGAGCTTATCAAACTTCTTGTACCAGTAGTTGTGGATATTATCTATACCTGTGGCCTTCCAATTGTTGGTCGCTCCAATTACTGTTGTAATTTCTTCCTCCGTTATTCCATCGAAGTCCATATGTCTGATATCGAGGCGTTCTCTTTCATTCGTGATCCATTCCGCATCTCTATTGTGTTCTTTGGGGTTCGACCATATTGATGACCAATAGTCGGTCAAGCACTGTGCGTCAGGTACTTCTCTGTTATTGTTGGTCGCAGTTTTGTTATTTCCCTTATGAAAATTGGCAGCGTTTTGGAGGAACCTTTGGTTTTGGTGTTTCCTTTCAGTACACTTGACGTATCTTGAAAGCCTCTTTGCTTTTGCTTGGAGTTTCTGTTTCAAAGTGTCCATATACACGTCGATGTGTATTTTGTGATCAGGGTGTTTTGTGTTCGTACCAATTTTCCTATAAATTTTGCGTATATGTGATTTCAAGCGCCTTGAGGGTTTTCTGTTTCTCAGGAATTCTGTGAGGCGACCGATTTCTGCTCTAATATTATCAATATCCTTCTCCAGTCGTTTTTGCCATGGTGGTTTTCTGGCGCTTTTTGGCTCAGCTTGAATCAGAGTTGTGGAGATTTGTTGTTTGTGAAGTCGAAGAACCGCTACTGCTCCACAGTAAATCAAAGTGTGAATCTTCTCCAAGGTGTTCTGGTCGGTATATTCTTCAAACATTGAGTTTACACTTGCTAGGATGATATTGGTGTTCTTGTTCGTCTTGAGTTTGGGCAGTTTAGGTCTTTTAGTTGGGTTACTACCACTGAATTCAGTTATTGCTCTGTTGAGTTCTGATCTTGCTAAATACGTATATTCGTTCTGCTGATTCGGCTCAAGAGGGCGTTCCATGTTAATATTCGTTTCCGTGGCTTCGATGTTATCTGTAACACTTTCATTGACTCCAGCAGGTATACCGTTATGAGTATCATTTTCGCTTCTGAGTTCCATTATGACCTCTTCTCGTAAGCTTTGCAGCGTTTCTGAAGAAAGTAGCCTGTTTTTAACGATTGTTCTTCGTTGATCCGAAATTCTCTGCTCGGATATGTGCTGTAATTCAGGATATTTTCTATGAACGCAAGATGTAACGCGTATCTGTATGCTGTCATTTCCGATTCCAAGTTTGTAATCTTGTAATAGGAACGCATAATGAAGGTATTCATTTCTGGAGTCCACTTCATGCGTTTCCTAGGGAGTCCGGCTCTCGTGGTCGTAGGCATAATGGCTTGCGCCGCCGTTGAAACATCAAGAGTCGGTTGAGAGGTCTTGATGTTATTTCCCACTCGGTTTTGTGTTGCAGTATCCCTACTCGATATCACGCTGCTTCCGTCGCTAACCGAGGGAGACTGTGACTCACTTTTCGAACAAGACCCTCTTCCTAAATCTTGAACGCGACAAGAGGTTATGGTGGTACAATGTCGATTCACCCGTTTATTCCTTAGATTGTACATCATTGGATAGGTTGCATTTTATACCTACTGCCAGGTTCAGCTTGGGTACCTCGGGTTCGCTAAGCCCGTACTCAGAAACAATGTTCCTGAGCCCCTGAGGTTTTATTATTATCGTGGACTTATGCACTATCTCAGCTAGTAGCTGGATATAATTTACCTTTCCCAGATTTAGCAATCAAAGGGAATAGGCTCGATTACAATATACTTGACATAAATTTCCTAACTATCCTACATGTATTAAGAATTACAGCTTTTTGCATTTCTATATAGGTATTCTTATGCAATTCTAATTTCTTAAGGCTATCATGCAAAGTTTTGGGTATTAAACCAGTCGAGGATACGATGACAGGAACGATATCTATTTTGTCGAGGTGCCACATCTGCTTGATCTCAATAGCAAGGTCTGTGTATTTGGACTTTTCTCCTGGAACTTATTCAGCACGTTGTTATTATTTGGTATGGCGACATCCACCAGCATTGCTGTCTTGGCTCTCTTATCATACACCACTATGTCCGGCCTATTATTCGTCACCATTCTGTCAGTGATAATAGGCCTATCGTAGTATAATCTGATAGAGTCATTTTCCAATACGGGCGCCGGTTGATACTTGTAATATGGCTGGAATGTATTCAGAAGTCCGTACTTGTGTGCAAGTTTCTGATGGATAATGTTGCACACTTGATTATGCCTGTGAAGATAGTCTGTATTGGCCAGTTGTTCGCATCCGGACGTAATATGCTGTATCGTCTCCGATCTTATATGGCATTTTCTGCACCTATCTGTTTGTAATGTTCCGTCCTTCATAATAAATTTTTTGTAGTTGTTTGTAGCGATCACTTGGTCTTGGATGGCCATAAGGAATCCCTCTGTTTCCGCGAATAATTCTCCTTTCATCAACCATTTGTTGGAGGCTTCTTTGTCGATGTGTGGTTGATTAATCTCATGGTGATGTCGTCCATGCAATTCCTTTCTTGACCATTGCTCTTGTTTTTCAGTATCTGATAGGAATGGTAGATTCAGCAGGTCATCTCTGGTAGCAAGATTTAGAGGTGTATATCCCTTATCAGCCAACGATACCACTCTATGTAGGTCAGAAGTGAGAGTTTTTGCTGAGAAGAATTCTCTGAGATTTTTAATCTGTTCGGTGTGTAAATTGACAACATCTATTAATCCGCGTCCTCCTTCTTTCCGCTTCAAAGTTGTTCGTATCACAGACGATTTTGGATGAAGATTGTTGTACTTTGTCAGCATCGTTCGGGTCTGCCTTTGAATATCATCTAGCTCCGTCTTAGTCCATCTGATTATTCCAAATGAGTAAAGCAACACTGGAATGGCGTAGGTGTTAATTGCCTTGACTAGATTCCCCGAGTTCAACATCGATTTCAGCACAGACTTCAGACGCTGACTGTATTCTGAACGAATCTTCTCCTTTGATTGTTTTGGTCTAACAATCTGGCTTGTTGGTATCCCAGATATTTGTATGTTTCGCCATCTCTCATGCACTGTATAATGTCACCGTTTGGAAGTTGCGTTTCACCATCTATGACTTTCCCTCTTTGAATGTTCAGGGTCTTACATTTTCAATCCCGAATTTCATATGAACATCTGCCGAGAACTCACTGACAGTTTTCAGCAAATCATCCAATTGCTTCTTGTTCGAAGCATATAATTTGATGTCATCCATATACAGCAGGTGGGAGATTGTATGATAATTCCTTTCTGCTTTTATCCTAAATCCGTATCCAGTTCTATTGAGCATTGAGGACAATGGGTTCATTGCCAAACAGAACCATAGTGGACTCAAAGAGTCTCCTTGAAAAATTCCACGACGTATGGGTATCTCGTCGGTTTTAATTGATTTATTGTTCATGTTGACCTGCAGAGACGTGCGCCAGTGTATCATTGTTGTCTTCAAGAACTCTACCAGGGCTGGGTGAATTTTGTATATCTGCAATACTTCAACAAGCCAAGAATGGGCGGTACTATCGAATGCTTTCAGATAATCGAGAAAAGCTGAATGAACATTGCGATGCCCTACGTGTGCCTGTTTCATTATCACAGAATCGATGATGAGTTGTTCCTTGCACCCGTGGTGTTTCTTTCTGCATCCTTTCTGCTCCTCTGCTAATATATTGTTGTCGTCAAGGTGTTGGTATAATCGATTGGATATGCATGAAGTGAGTATTTTGTAGAGTGTTGGCAGGCAAGTGATTGGCCTATATTGAGACGGATCCTGTGTTCTATCGCTCTTAGGTAGCATATATGTTAAGCCTTGCGTTAGGAAAGTGGGTGTTTTCTTGGGATGTTGAAGAACATACGTGAGCTGTTTCGCTAGGGCTCCATGGAGCTTATCAAACTTCTTGTACCAGTAGTTGTGGATATTATCTATACCTGTGGCCTTCCAATTGTTGGTCGCTCCAATTACTGTTGTAATTTCTTCCTCCGTTATTCCATCGAAGTCCATATGTCTGATATCGAGGCGTTCTCTTTCATTCGTGATCCATTCCGCATCTCTATTGTGTTCTTTGGGGTTCGACCATATTGATGACCAATAGTCGGTCAAGCACTGTGCGTCAGGTACTTCTCTGTTATTGTTGGTCGCAGTTTTGTTATTTCCCTTATGAAAATTGGCAGCGTTTTGGAGGAACCTTTGGTTTTGGTGTTTCCTTTCAGTACACTTGACGTATCTTGAAAGCCTCTTTGCTTTTGCTTGAAGTTTCTGTTTCAAAGTGTCCATATACACGTCGATGTGTTGTTTGTGATCAGGGTGTTTTGTATTATTATTATTATCGTGGACTTATGCACTATCTCAGCTAGTAGCTGGATATAATTTACCTTTCCCAGATTTAGCAATCAAAGGGAATAGGCTCGATTACAATATACTTGACAGAAATTTCCTAACTATCCTACATGTATTAAGAATTACAGCTTTTTGCATTTTTATATAGGTATTCTTATGCAATTCTAATTTCTTAAGGCTATCATGCAAAGTTTTGGGTATTAAACCAGTCGAGGATACGATGACAGGAACAATATCTATTTTGTCGAGGTGCCACATCTGCTTGATCTCAATAGCAAGGTCTGTGTATTTGGACTTTTTCTCCTGGAACTTATTCAGCACGTTGTTATTATTTGGTATGGCGACATCCACCAGCATTGCTGTTTTGGCTCTCCTATCATACACCACTATGTCCGGCCTATTATTCGTCACCATTCTGTCAGTGATAATAGGCCTATCGTAGTATAATCTGATAGCGTCATTTTCCAATACGGGCGCCGGTC
Source organism: Cryptolaemus montrouzieri (assembly GCA_013387265.2). Lineage (NCBI taxonomy): Eukaryota > Metazoa > Arthropoda > Insecta > Coleoptera > Coccinellidae > Cryptolaemus > Cryptolaemus montrouzieri. The sequence continues at coordinate 156,038,624 of JABFTP020000185.1, read as the reverse complement.
GATACTTGTAATATGGCTGGAATGTATTCAGAAGTCCGTACTTGTGTGCAAGTTTCTGATGGATAATGTTGCACACTTGATTATGCCTGTGAAGATAGTCTGTATTGGCCAGTTGTTCGCATCCGGACGTAATATGCTGTATAGTCTCCGATCTTATATGGCATTTTCTGCACCTATCTGTTTGTAATGTTCCGTCCTTCATAATAAATTTTTGTAGTTGTTTGTAGCGATCACTTGGTCTTGGATGGCCATAAGGAATCCCTCTGTTTCCGCGAATAATTCTCCTTTCATCAACCATTTGTTGGAGGCTTCTTTGTCGATGTGTGGTTGATTAATCTCATGGTGATGTCGTCCATGCAATTCCTTTCTTGACCATTGCTCTTGTTTTCAGTATCTGATAGGAATGGTAGTTTCAGCAGGTCATCTCTGGTAGCAAGATTTAGAGGTGTATATCCCTTATCAGCCAACGATACCACTCTATGTAGGTCAGAAGTGAGAGCTTTTGCTGAGAAGAATTCTCTGAGATTTCTTATCTGTTCAGTGTGTAAATTGACAACATCTATTAATCCGCGTCCTCCTTCTTTCCGCTTCAAAGTTGTTCGTATCACAGACGATTTTGGATGATGATTGTTGTACTTTGTCAGCATCGTTCGGGTCTGCCTTTGAATATCATCTAGCTCCGTCTTAGTCCATCTGATTATTCCAAATGAGTAAAGCAACACTGGAATGGCGTAGGTGTTAATTGCCTTGACTAGATTCCCCGAGTTCAACATCGATTTCAGCACAGACTTCAGACGCTGACTGTATTCTGAACGAATCTTCTCCTTTGATTGTTTTTGGTCTAACAATCTGGCTTGTTGGTATCCCAGATATTTGTATGTTTCGCCATCTCTCATGCACTGTATAATGTCACCGTTTGGAAGTTGTGTTTCACCATCTATGACTTTCCCTCTTTGAATGTTCAGGGTCTTACATTTTCAATCCCGAATTTCATATGAACATCTGCCGAGAACTCACTGACAGTTTTCAGCAAATCATCCAATTGCTTCTTGTTCGAAGCATATAATTTGATGTCATCCATATACAGCAGGTGGGAGATTGTATGATAATTCCTTTCTGCTTTTATCCTAAATCCGTATCCAGTTCTATTGAGCATTGAGGACAATGGGTTCATTGCCAAACAGAACCATAGTGGACTCAAAGAGTCTCCTTGAAAAATTCCACGACGTATGGGTATCTCGTCGGTTTTAATTGATTTATTGTTCATGTTGACCTGCAGAGACGTGCGCCAGTGTGTCATTGTTGTCTTCAAGAACTCTACCAGGGCTGGGTGAATTTTGTATATCTGCAATACTTCAACAAGCCAAGAATATATCGAATGCTTTCAGATAATCGAGAAAAGCTGAATGAACATTCGATTATTATTATTATTGAAGTAATTAAAGGCTGAGGACAAGTCCTATAAAAGCCTAATAACAAAAAAGTGGGTGTTTTCTTGGGATATTAATTTCTATAGTATTGCAAGCACAGCTTAGTTATAATTAAATATGCACACATATATAATAGCTAAATCCACTTATGTCAAAAACGAAATCTCCTAATTTTGCGATATTCTTCATGGAGTAAACCAAAATATCATTCTTGAGTGAGCAAGTCATCAGGTGACGGGAGTAAACCGTCTTCCACCATATTATTGAGGATAAGACAATGTTACCGTATTGTTCGATAGCTGACATGATTCGAGAATCACCGTAACTTTTACAGGATAATCCCAAGCAAAGACCGAACTAATTCGCAGACGAAGTTAAAGTCTTAATTAGTGAAATGTCAGCTAATAAATCACGGCGCGCATGAAATGATGAAATCACTTCCGCTGTAAAAACAGCAAATTAATAAAGTCCCCCCAGAGCCGGAACATATCTCCCAAGTTCTCGCGAGGCGTTGTCAAACATCAAAGTTAATAAATCACTTCTGAGTTTTCCAGACTCCGGTTTTTATGAGTTTAGTCGCGCATCTCTCACGAGAATAAAGCAATTACGGAGGAGGAGAGAACACTGCGCTTTTGGAACTTTTTCTACGGCTTATAATTCGTTTTGCCGCGTCCCGTTTCGTGACAAGATATTTTGTTCTTGGACGACTGGGTGTTACGTTCTTACGATTTGGGATTAGGTGGAGATTACTTTTTTATTTTTTTGTTGTTAGACGAGGGATGAAATTCTTTCCCTTCAATTAGCTTTGAAATATATATTAATGATAGAAACACCTCAAAATAGTTATGAAACAACTATAAATATCAATACATTTTCAAATAACAAGAAAAATAATTTATAGAACCTCAACGTTGTGACTGCAGCTTTCAACATTTCTTTTATGTTGGGGCTTTTCCGAATTGAGTATATCGCTTCTCGGCCAGAAAAGTGCTACTACACATGTCTGGAACGAAATGACATAATAACAGCATTAAATGGCACGTATTTCATTTGTTCGACTGTGAAAGTGTCGTATTTATGTTGCGCCTGTTTGCCGCTAGATGGCACTAAGTATTCTTTTTCACGTTTCACTCCGGTCACCGGCGTGAACAGTGTCACATTCATGTTAATACAGAGTGGACGTGTACAGTATCGCGTTTTAACCTGTGATGAGACTCTTTATCGGTAAGTGTTACATTTAAATATTATATTCATTACGAAAAATCTGTGTTGTGACTGTATTCTTGACGAAAAAGCATACAAAAAAACGAACATAACATGTATAGGGTCCTTTTTATCACTGATTCTGATATGATCTTCACGTTTTAACGAATGAAATAAAAACGCAACACATGTTATGTCATTTTTGTTGTGTATTATTACAATTATCACCAGTTATAACTCGTTATGTTATGTTCGGTCTTTTTTTTGTACAATTGAATTCCCAATGCTATGTTGCGTATTTGTTTATATCTGATTTTAATGGATATTATTTTGTGAAATACAAATAAACGATGATTTCTACTGTAATATATCATAAAATGCTCGACGCGTTTCGATACACAGTATCTGTATCAAGAGCGAATGAATACTACAAATATATATTACTAACAAATTTTATATATACTAAAGAGGCAATCCACTCAGAGCTATCCGTACTTGAACTAATGTTTTGGAAATAAATTTAATAAAGGTGAGTTATTTATGTCTACCTGATCAATAGGAATTTCCGGTGAATACCTAAATATGTTAATTTCAAGTACTTCCAGAAGGTTGAGTTTTATACCTCTATTCTCAGAATGTAGGATTTTAAATTCTGAATTGGAAGAGTGACCATTTTCCCTAAGATGATTTGAATAATTTGAATCGGTTTTTACATTGATGAAACGGCGGCTATGTTCAGAGATTCTGACATTGAAATTTCTTCCTGTTCTACCTATATGAAAACAATTGCAATCTGCACAATCCAATCTCTAAACACCTGATTTCTTTCCTTTATTAATTGGAGATTTATAATTCCTGATAAATGAACCTAAATTTGTTGATGTTTTGAACTCTAAATTTGAATTTTTTAGAAGGGATTTCACATTATTGCTAATATTGCCTATATATGTTAAACTATTTAATTTCTTGTCTTGGTGTTCACCGATTGGATATATATGTTGTAAAGCTAATTTTGTTTTTCTTATGTAATATGATGCTAACTAAATTTGCATCATAACCATTATTTATTGCGATCCGTTTTATCAAATTCAATTCTTCGAAATAATTATCATTAGACATCGGTGTGTTCAAGAGTCTATTTATGAAGCTTTTAAATGCTGCAACTTTGTGTTGATAAAAATGATAATATATTGAAAACTGGTGTTTATTATTTGATCTTGTTATTGTTGTTAGGAAATTGATCGAATTGATCGAATTATTCAGAAGTGTATATATATTAAAATGGTAAATGAAAAATCTATGAAGATTATTCAAATCAGCTAATCCATATAATATATATATATATATATATATATATATATATATATATATATATATATATATATATATATATATATATATATATATATATATAGGGGTTTCACCCCGACGAGTTGCCCATATATCTGTTCAGGCAATCAATCTGATTTCATGAAAAATATAAATCCACCACCCGGTAATTAATACCATTGCCAGGCAATGATTATAATCAAAACATATCCTAGAATAATTATATATTAGGATAACGTTAAATGTTATGAGAACATATCAATCTACCAGAATATATACATACTATAGCATCATCAGATAATGATATCAATGTACCAACAAGTAGTGTCAGAGGCTTTCTCCCCGGAAAAATCCAGTGTACGGACCTTAATCAAGTAACACTGAATGTTACTCATTAATAGTTTCCTTTGTGTGAAGTGGTGAACGATCGAATAGAATACTGCTCTGAATATAAATATGACAAAATTGTCAGTTAATTATATTACATTTATATAAACAAATAAATAAAATATGAAATGAGATTCTGAGCAGTATAAACTGAAGAGAAACCTATGACTCTACCTCATAATTTTTTCGGAAAGAAACCTACGAAGAATATTACAAGATTTGATGACTGTTATCTTCTGTAACTGTTCAAACAAATTTTTCTTCAAACCCAAAATCTCAATACTTTTGTGAAGATTTCTAGGAATAACACCTGTTGTGGAAATAATAATCGGTAGAATAAATATTTTCTTCATTTTCCACATTTTTTAATCTCGTCGTATTTATTTTGTATATTATGTGTGTCGGGTATAGCAATATCAATTATATTTGTTATTTGATTCTGTTTATCATGAAGAATGATATCTGGTCTATTGTGTTTTACAGCTCTGTTGCAAAGAATTGTTTCATCAAAATAAAGTTTATATTTGTCATTTTCACAAATAATCTCAGGTTCATATATGTGAAATTTTTCTTTTGGGAATTAGGTCATGTTTAATTCCTAGATTGAAATGAATAATATTAGCGAGGGCATTATGTCTTTCTAAATAATCTGTTGAAGCAAGGACTGAGCAAGATGATAATATATGAAAAACTGTTTCTGAGGAACAGAAACATCTACGGCAAGAATCATCTATATTTTGTTTGATGATGTGTTTTCTATAATTCCTCGTGAAAACAATCTGATCCTGGATCGCAATTGCCAAGCCTTCTGTTTCATCAAACAATTATTTCGATGCGATTTCATCAATATAATCATTTTTCAATTCTTTAGGGTGCTTTCCGTGTAATTCCTTCTGCATCCAACTTTCTCTTTTAGAATTATCATCAAATATATCAAAATCTATCTTTTGCATTGTCAAGTTCAGAGGTGTAAGATTATAATCTGAAGCAACAACAATATCATGTAATTTAGACGTTCTCTGTTTATCATGAAAATGAGAACGTAGATGAAAAATCTGTTTACTATGAAGATTATTCAAATCAGTTAATCCACGACCTCCAAGATGTCTAGGTAGTGTAACTCTCTGAACAGCAGACTTTGGGTGGTGCTTATGATATTTACAAAGCATTTTTCTCGTTTTACATTGTGATTCATTTAGATCAGTTTTAGACCATTTAATAATTCCAAAGAAGATGTAAGAATAGGAACTGCATAGGAGTTGATAGCTCTGAAAAGGTTTTTACTAGGTAAATGACTCTTGATGATAATTCTAAGTCTTTTGTAATTTGATCTTCTAATATTTTCTTTAGTGCTGCTATGGTTAATTGTCTTCTCTTGACAAAATCCTAGATATTTATATGTATCTCCTTGATGCATTGGATCGATTTCGATATTGGAAATGTTTATATAATCAGAGGTGATCTTTCCTTTTCAATAGAAAGATTTTTACATTTTGAAAGCCCAAATTTCATATGAATATCATTGGAATAGTTGAAAGTAATCTCAAGTAGACTTTTTAAATGAGATCTAGTTCCGGCATATAATTTAATATCACCTAAATAAATTAAGTGACTTTAAATTTGAATTCAGTTGATAGACTCTTTATTTCGAAGCCGAAACTAGTAGCATTTAATTCATGAGATAATGGACTAAGGCAAAGACAAAGACAAAACCAAAGCGCACTTAAAGAATCACCTTGAAAATGCCTCTTTTGATTGGAATTACTTGGATTTTAACGATTGTTTTGAAATATTTAAATAGAGATATATATATATATATATATATATATATATATATATATATATATATATATATATATATATATCTGAAATAGAACAGTACAATCTTTATACATGGACTCTTGAACACACCGATGTCTAATGATACTTATTTCAAACAATTGAATTTGATAAAACAGATCGCAATAAATAATGGTTATGATGCAAATTCAGTTAGCAGCATATTACATAAGAAAAAACGAAAATTAGCTTTACAACATATATATCCAATCGGTGAACACCAAGGCAAAAATTCAATAATTTAACATACATAGGCCATATTAGCAATAATGTGAAATCCTTCTAAAAATTCAAATTTAAATATATCGTTCAAAACATGAACAAATTTAGGTTCATTTATCAGGAATTATAAATCTCCGATTAATAAAGATAAGAAATCAGGTGTTTATAGATTGGATTGTGCAGATTGTAATTGTTTTTATATAGTTAGAACAGGAAGAAATTTCAGTGTCAGAATCTCTGAATATAGACGCAGTTTCATCAATGGATAAACCGATTCAAATTATTCAAATAATCTTAGGGAAAATGATCACTCTTTCAATTCAGAATTTGAAATCCTTCATTCTGAGAGTAGAGGTATAAAACTCAACCTTCTGGAAGCACTTGAAATTAACAGATTTAGGTATTCACCGGAAATTCTTAATGATCAGGTAGACATAAATAACTCACCCTTATTAAATTTATTTCCTAAATATTGCCTCTATAGTATTAATAAATTTTGTTAGTAAGATAAAGTTGTAGTATTCATTCGCTCTTGATGAAGATACTGTGTATCGAAACGCGTCGAGCATTCAATAATATATTTTAGTAGAAATCATTGTTTATTTGTATTTGTGAAAATGGATTTCTATCACGTAAAAGCCTCGTCAATTGAATATTATTTTGTATCGACTTATATAAGTTTTTTAATTCGTAGTACACTTCATACATTTTAACATTTTATTGATGTATTTTGCCAACGATCGGATTTCCGAATGCAAAAGAAGCTTCCTTAAAATAGTAGATTTATCATTTACAATAATTTGAATTTAGAATCTAGAACTTTACTGTTATTTATTGTGAAAACAAAACAAAACAGTTCTTATACATATATATATATATATATATATATATATATATATATATATATATATATATATATATATATATATATATATATATATATATATATATATATATATATATATATATATATATATATATATATATATATATATATATATATATATATATATATATATATATATATATATATATATATATATATATATATATATATATATATATATATATATATATATATATATATATATATATATATATATATTACGTCACAAATTTCTTAAATTCAATTGCTGATATTGTTAGCCCAGACAATCTTTCATGAATTATTGTCGATTTTAATAATTACTAATGATTTTTAACTTTGAAAAGATCGCTCCCAGAAGTTCAGATACAGGCAATGTCAAATGACTTAGTGAAATGCTTACGTTTGGAAAGGTGGAATTATTGTTTTCAATTTTTTTATTGTAAAATACTTACAGTATCATCAGGTAATGAAAACAAATTTAACGCTTCAATTTCGTTAAACAAATTATTGATATCCTTATATGGACACGATGGTTAGATCAGAGGTGAAAAATATAAAGGAATATATATCAGAACCTATTGCACATATGTCCAACCTTTGTTTCGAAACTGGAGTTTATCCTGATATACTTAAAATTGGAGTAATTAAACCTATTTATAAATCTGGTGACAAAACTTTACTACAAAATTACAGGCCCATATCGCTTGTGTCGAATATAAATAAAATTATAGAAAAGATTATAAAAAACGTATCATTGGGTTTATGAACAAATATCAAATTATTGCCGAAAATCAATTTGGTTTTAGACGGGGTAAATCAACTCAAGATGCGATCGGAGAACTAACTAAAAAGATATACAAATGTCTAAATGAAAAAATCCCAGCCCTCTGCATATTTATAGATCTTGCTAAGGCCTTTGATACTGTATCTCACAAGAAACTATTAGATAAGCTTTACCGGTGTGGCTTCATGGGAAAAGGATATGATTTGATGAAAAGTTATTTAACAGATCGCAAACAAATGGTGGAAATCGGAGAATATAGAAGCAGTGTGAAAGAAGTAACATACGGAGTACCACAAGGAACAGTACTAGGTCCGATCCTATTTACAATATATATAAACAATCTTCTGTTAATGGAAACAAAAGGACTAATTATATGTTTTGCAGATGACGCTGCTATTTTTTATGAAAGTAAATCCTGGAAAGAGTTAAAAAAATATGCAGAATGTGATTTTCTACAAATTAAAAAGTGGTTCGAATGTAATAAGCTGACTCTCAATCTAGAAAAGACATTTTACTTACCATTTGTATCATATGCATCTGGTCTGCCACAAATGGGTCCCCTACACGTCGACAATTCCACCATCATACCTGCAGCGGAGAGTATAAAATACTTAGGAATTACCCTCGACAGACATATGAGATGGAATAAACATGTCGATAATATAGTTAAGAAGTTAAGAGGGCTGCTTTATAAATTCAGATATTTAAGGAAGATTCTTGACGTCAAGCACCTACGCATACTCTATTTTGCTCTCGTGGAATCCCACTTATCATATGGTATTATAGGTTGGGGGGGTGCTTACGAGAATCAACTAAAAAAGATCGAAACAATGCAAAAATGGTTGTTGAGGATTATTTTTGGGAGACCACTTACCTCTGATGGAGACGAACTGTATAGATTATCAGGAATAGCTGACATTCATCAGTTGTTCTCGGCTCACATTTTGTTTCACACATTTCAAGGAAAAATACAATTGAATTCAATAGAACATATTTATTCTACCAGAAACAAGAAAAATAGATTTGAAACCCCGAGAGCTGAGAAAAGAGTTGGGCAACGATCCTTTACCTATTTGGCACCAAGAATATATGCCATGTTGCCTCAAGAATTAAGAACAGCCTATATGTATAAGAATTTCAAGAGAAAAATAAGAAGATGGATACAACGAAGTGGCAGGCAAATCTTTTTTAATGTTATAAATCAGCTGCCTTAATCAGATATGTGACAATAAAATACCAAATTAGTGACTTTGATGCTGATAGTCTCTCTTCATACCGATAGTGACGTTTTATACCGATCGTGACCTTTATACCGACAGTGACTTAACATAGTGATTTTTCACACCGATAGTGACTTTCACACCGATGGTGACTTTCCCAACGATAGCGACATATCAAGGGACATTGATAGTAACTTTCTTCGTGGTGACTATGAAATTTCAATGGTACTAATTAGAAATATTGGTTTTGTTTTTGTTGTTTGCTTATATTTTTATTTTTGTACTTATGGGAGAAATATATTGTTTATTTAAGTTCAATTCACGTACAGACATTATGTAATGTCTCTGTGATTAAACGTTTATTCAGACTTATAATAGTTATTAGGTAAGAAATTCATATTATTTGTTATACATTCTTCAAATCTGAATAAACTATATTATTATTATTATTATTATATCCTGATCTGTCAGTCGCTCTTCAAGAATAGAACAATGTTTTAAAAGATCGCTGTCACTTAATTTGAATATGTCTCTAAAAAACCCGAAAATATCATCATACTCATTTCATAAGTCAAATCGGAGCTTATAGTTTGATCTATAATTTTCAAGAAAAACTAATTTTAAAGGCGGTTTTTGGATCATGAGGAGTCTCATCTTGGTGTTCATCGTCAAACAGTTTTGGTTTGAATTTCCTCCTAACCGTTGGTAATGGTGGAAAGTCTTCGTCAATTTCGAGAGAGGATGCTACTTCGCAATTTGATGCATATATCTGTTATAAGTGCGTTATGGTCGCATCCAGTCTAATCTCGGGTATGTTTTTACATCTCTCAGTGATGTACGCCTGCGCGTACATTTTGATTTCGCGTTTTGCCATCTGGCGACAGCCATGTATAAAGTCTTCGTGTCTTCGTGGATGGTGTTTGGAATTGGTGTTTCTAATAAACAGCTCGTTCTCAGCAAAGAACCTATCAGTTTTTCTCACGTTCATTGCGTGTTCCAAGACCATACCTACCTGTTGTTATCTGTATCTGTTGGGCCCATTTTCGCATTGAAGTCTCCTATTACGAATAGAAGATCTCCTTTAGGAGCTTTATCGATTGTCTCTGAGAGTTTTCCTTCAATAATCAATACTGGTTGTTTTTAATAGAGTTCGGTTACTTTTGGAATGGAGGGTTTTTTTTTTAAATCGAAAATTCTTGAAAAAAACACTCGTTCTATTCTTCAAATGTTAATGTTTGACCCTTTAATTCCTGTCATCTTCTAACCTTCTCGACTTCGTCGCCACACACTTGATACATTATACACTAACCAATATAACCCTCATGATCCCCAAGTTTCAGCAGGATGAAGCTTATCCCGCCGGACGTTTCGTAATTAGTATGTCCCTTACACCTTTACATCCTCTCGGGTATCATCAAAGAATATCAAGTGACTATAATATTGAAAGCGGAGATCAATGAGATGCAATGCGGCCCTTTGCTCGAGAATAATTTTGCAAGTGATTATATCTCGGTCAGTAAATCCTCCTGCATAATTCATTGACTTTTCGCAACCGGAGCGGTCTCGAAAGGTTCGGAACGTCGATAATTCTTGCGTGGTTAGGAAATGCGATGTAATTTTCCGGGTTCAGTGGAATTTTCGCGATTAAAGGAAAGGTGATATTTATTGTAGAGGTAGATTTGAATCTTTTCAATTCAATCTTGTAACAATAAACGAGACATTTTTATATAGTGCTTTATAATATAATATTTGGATTGTAACCATTATTGAGTTTAATAATAACCTCGGAGGCAAAATTAGCGGAACACTCGAAAATTTAACCAAATTCGAAGTTCGATATTTTTCCTAATTCTCTAACCGATTTAGATGATTTGTTCGGCAAGTTATAGATCAACTCTTCTGCTTTGTACAAATTATAAGAGAAAACAACAAAAAATTGAAAAAAATTTTATACGGGGGCCAAACTAAAAGTGTTTTTTTGTCGAAAATTCGTAACACCCTGTGGAATTTCGTGGTCCGAGTTGAAACGTACAATATCATGGTCTGTCAAGACACATCTTCCTACAGTAACGCCCTTCTTGTTTTATGCGTTCCATTGAATCAAGAAATTGTCATTAAAATTCGTCTATCAATTTGGAATTTTCTTATTATCACTCAGGCGTGTCGAAATTGTCATTTGCGATCTTTATGTTCGAATTGCATTAGTTATTGATGACAATTTGGTTAATTTGGGGAAAATTAGGAATTCATAGAAGATAACAGTCGGTAGGTATTAAAATACACAACCGAATTCTGGGACCATTGATAAAACTTCTCATTTACACATGTGCACACCTTTTTTTATCAAATATGAAATACAACATACGTTTTTCTGTATATGACCACATTTGCACTTGTTTAAAGAATGAGAGTTTTCCATTCTTTGATTCGATACAAATTCGATCGGTTGCGGTATTTTGTGATTCTTTTACTGTTTACGATTCGAAACAGTATTTTTCATTCAGAATGAGAGATTTACCACCAACCTCAGCAACAAGGGCAGTTACATTGATCGAAGAAGGGCGCACCTACGGCTCAGTCGGTACCATGTTGGGTGTCCCGACGTCGGTTATCCATCGAATCTACCGACGTTACAGGGAAACTGGATTGTACGTGAGGAGGCGAGGACAAGGAAGAAATCGGGCAACCCGCGCTATACATGACCGTTTCATCGTCAATCAAACCATAAGAAATCCTTGTCTTACTGCTGTTCAGGCACGTAACCTTTTACAAGCAGTGGATAACATTTACGTCAGTGTGAGGACAGTCAGAAGACGATTAAATGAAGTTGGTCTTAGATCATACGCGCAAGCAAGAGCACCAAGACTCGATAGAGCCCATCGGGTAGCAAGATTGGCGTTTGTTAGGGAGCATGTAGCATGGACAATCAATCAGTGGAGACGAGTTTTATTTATTGATGAGAGCCGATATAGTGTGAATTTCGTGGATGGTAGAGATATAATATGGAGGCATCGAGGGGAACGGTACACTCAAGCGAACTTCGCAGGAACTGAGCAATACGGTGTAGGGTCAGTTATGATATGGGGTGGCATATGCTTTGGAGTACGAACAAAACTGGAGATTATTGGCAATAGATCACTGAATGCCCATCGGTATATAACAGAAATCTTGGAACCCCATGTTGTGCCTTTTGCTCCTAACATAGGGGAAAATTTCCTTTTTATGCACGATAACGCGCGCCCTCATACTGCGTGCATAGTGATAGAATATCTCAATGAAGTTGGGATCACACGAATGGACTTGCCGTCGCGGTCACCGGATTGAAACCCGATCGAACACGTTTGGGACATTCTTGGAAGAAGGGTTCGACAACGGAATCCAGGCAACGTTGAAGAGCTGACATTGGCTTTGGTGGAAGAGTGGGACAACATACCTCAACAAATGATAGACAACATCATTGGGAGTATGCGAAATCTTATGCGCGCTGTAATAAGAGCTCGGGGGGGTCATACTCGCTACTAAAATCTAATCTTTTTTTTGTGGGTCATCATGAACATTTTTCTCAACATGTTCATTTCATTTCACGATTGTATCGGCAGGATACACACCTGCTCTCAATTTTGGACTGGAATGATAATTATGATAGAGTGTCACACAAAAAAATTCAAAAATAAATGTGCAAAATCAATGATTTTTCCAGTGTACTTCGAGTTCTCCCGGAGCGTGAAATTGGCCAGTGAATTTCAAAAATTTTCATTTCGTTAGATTTCCGCTTCTCTAATTTTGATTTTATTTTTTGGCTAACCTCCGATGTTATGCACCTACGCAAGATTAAGAATAAATTCTTGAAATTTGTGACATTTCGCTTCAAATTGAATATCTCTTGTAAAAATAGAGATAAATGCATAAAACAAGAAGAGCGTTACTGTTGGAAGATGTGTCTTGACAGACCATGATATTGTACGTTTCAACTCGGACCACGAAATCCCACAGGGTGTTACGAATTTGTAACAGAAAAAACAGTTTTAGTTTTGCCCTGTATAAAATTTTTTTCAAATTTTTTTTTGTTTTCTCTTATAATTTCTACAAAGTAGAAGAGTTGATCTATAACTTGCCGAACAAATCATCTAAATCGGTTGAGAATTAGGAAAAATATTGAACTTCGAATTTGGTTAAATTTTCGAGTGTTCCGCTAATTTTGCGTGTACATAGTTCTTTGTCTGTATGTGAAGATAAAGGAAAATTTGATAATTTATGAATCAAGATTTCGAAAGCTGCCACTTTATGTTAAACTAAATGAAACAGCGTATTGTGAATTATGATGTCCGTATGCGACGTTTTATGAAAGATTCAAAATTCATTTCTATCATTTAATTTGGTAATAGTTAAATCTAAAAATTAATTAAATCGTTCGGTAGTGAGTTTTACTTTTGAATGAATTGAATTTATAAATTTTTCTAAAATATTTACCTGACGTTTCGTATCAGTTAAACACGCAATGATACCTACATACCGAAACCAGTATGAAAAATGTTTAGCTAAAGGATGGTTATGTATTGTAGTTCCTAAGTTATCCATGAAAATTTCTGCTAATAGGGTGCTCAATGGATTTCCCATAAGGCACTCGTCCGAATGGTCTTCTTCTTCAAGTGCCATCTCCGAGTCGAAGGTTGGCAATCATCATCGCTATTTTCACTTTAGAAGCGGCCGATTTAAAAAGTTGGTTCGAAGTGCTACCAAACCACTCTCTCAGGTTCCTCAGCCATGAGATTCTTCTCCTTCCTATACTTCGTTTTCCCTGTATTTTGCCTTGGATAATCAGCTGTAGGAATTTATATTTTTCACCTCTCATAATATGGCCCAGATATTCCAATTTACGTTTCTTGAGTGTGTTAGCAACCTCTCTTTCCCTGCCTATGCGTCTCTGAACTTCTGCATTTGTTACTCGATCCATCCATGATATTCTAAGAATCCTCCTATACACCCACATTTCAAATGCTTCAATCTTTTTAAGAATTGCGGCATTCACTGTCGATGCTTCCGCTCCATAAAGGAGAGTAGAAAACATAACATTTAGCTAAACGATGTTTTAATGCCATACTTAGATCTTTACTACGAAAAACTTTGTCCATTTTATGACGTTGGCTCGGGCTTTTCTATTCTTATTCTTATTTCTTGGGTGTATTCATTTGTGCTGTTCACCATTGCTCCAAGGTAAGTATATTGCTCCACTCTTTCTACATTTCTGCCGTTTATAGTTAGACTAACAATTACTGGATTGTTCTTTGAGATTACCATGAATTTTGTCTTTTTTATGTTTAGTGATAACCCATATTCCTCACTGTAAGTAGATACTCTGGTCATTAGTCTCTGCAAAGCTTCGATACTCTCCGCTAAGATTACTGTGTCGTCCGCATATCTTATGTTGTTTACCCGTGTTCCACCAACTGTTGCCCCACATTCTTCGTTTTCCAGAGCTTTCTTAAGTATTTCTTCAGCATATGCATTGAAGAGTGTCGGCGATAGAACGCATCCCTGTCTTACCCCTCGTTGTATTTCAATTTCTTCTGATGTGTGGTTGTCCATGCATATTATAGCTTTTTGCTTTTAATAGAGATTAGTGATGATCTGTACGTCTCTACTATCTAGATGTTTTGATTTAAGGATGTCTATCAGTTGATCATGACGAACCTTGTCAAAGGCTTTATTATAGTCTATGAAACACGCATAGACCACTTTGTTGACATCGAGACACCTTTGAGTCAACACGTTGAATGCGAAAAGGGCTTCGCGGGTTCCCAATCCCCTTCTGAATCCAAATTGAGTATCGCTTATATCCATGTCAAGTTTATGGTATATTCGATTATGGATAACCTTGAGGAGCAGTTTGAGAGTGTGTGACATCAGACTGATTGTACGATGATCACTACATTCTCTAGCATGTGGTTTTTTTGGTAAGCAGATGAAAGTAGATACTAACCATTCTCTTGGAATATTTCCAGTTCTGTATACTTTATTGAATATATTGACTAAGAGACCGATATGATTGTCGTCAATTAATTTGAGTATATCACTTGCCAATTGATCTGGTCCGGGGCTTTTCCCATTTTTCATGTTCTTTAATGCATGTTTCACCTCTTCTTTAGTAATATCTGGGCCTATCTCTTCACAGTATGTGTTAATTTCTTCTGGTTCAGTTCTGTTATCCATAAATAATTCTTCTGTGTATTCCTTCCATCTTTGTAGTTTATCTGCTGTATTCATTAAGATCTTACCCTCTTTATTTACAAGAATAGTGCTTTGATTCTTTCTCTGTGTGCCTGCAAGCTCTTTCACTTTTTTGTGTAGGTTGAACATGTCATATTTTTTGTCTAAGTCCTCAATTTCTTTGCATCTGTCCTCGTAATACTTTTCTTTTGCTTGACGAATCTTTACTCTAATTTCCTTTTGTAGTTGTTTGTACTTTTGAGTGTTCTGACTTTTATAAAGTCTTCTGTCGTTCATCATTTTAATATTTCTTCAGTCATCCACTTCTGTTTCTTCTCTTTATCTTCAGTAAGAATCTCTGTACAAGGGTTAATTATATTTCTTTTCAATTCCTCCCATTCTTCGTTAATATTTTCGTGATCTATTTGTATTACCGAATGGTAAAAAAGGTAATTTTGTTTTACACACATCTAAAGCTAATTTGTCAAAATTATACTGCGTCGGCCGTTAGTGATATTCGATCATAATACGGTGATTTTGGTTTACTTTATAAAGAATATCACAGAGTTAGGTTGATAATCATTTAATTAACAAACGTAATAACTATTTCGATATTCATATCATCATCAGACGTTTACAAATTGTAAGTTCAAACTGAGGAGCAGTTGTACAATTTTTCTTAATGTAGAAAAACAGCTATGAATTATAAAGAGAGGATTATTTCCTATTGTGTTAAGCTTTGAAAATCTCCAGAGATTCTACGTTATTGAGTTTATTGCTTTTCTGGTCACGATGAATAAAGTTAAGATTATTTGCACTAGGAAAGCGATGGTTGTTATCTATTCAATGCTGTGCGATGATGGAGACACTTTTGTTTTTACAAAAGTAGAAGTGATGTCCTTTGTATCTAATGCGAAAAGATCTTCCTGTCTGGCCTATGTATACACCGTTATAATCAGGTCCGTATACTTCTGAATTGTCTTATTTGTGATTTTTGTCATCAGTAGCAATGTTTATGATGTGAGTTAACATTTGATTTGAAACTTGCTGTGGAATTGGACTAAAATAAGTTAAGGGAGTGAATTTTTGAAGATCGGTATTCGGTTGAACATGGCGATATATACTATTATAAGCTAAATATGTTTCTTTTTAAGAAATATTTTGATAATTTGATTGAGGAGGTCGTTACTTGACGAAAATCGATATACATATTTTCAATGAAATGAAACTAAATTATTTAGATTTTCACTATATTAACAAACTATGACCGGTATCACCACTCTGTGGCTTCATCAGATAGATACAAACTAATGAACAGAGTTATTCCTTATATAGTAGTCTTATTTCCTACTTAATATTACAATAGGTACAAGAGCTATGTTGGAAAACCCATCGGAAGTTGCTTACTTTATGAATTGAGAACATTAAGTAAAGAGAAGGATTTAGATCTAATTGACCATTAAGTATTTGAATTTGGGAGGCTTTTACCTGATAAAATTCCATTATTAATAATAAAAAAACAAGTACTGTGTTTTAAGAATTTTACTTAATAATTGCGATTCGTAACGCGTTTCACTACACCGTAGCTTCTTCAGACGAATGAATATACAGAAAAATATAAATGAGAATATAACTATAAATGTTCTTGAGTAATTAAAAAGCTTATTGGTTGCTTCTTCTTAAGTGGTTATTTATGACAGGTATATCAATAAAATTAAGGAATAGATTGCTCCCCGAAGAGATTCAATAAAGGTGAAGGGCTTAAATCGACTTGTTCATTGATGAGTCTACCTAAGTGTTTGTATTTATTTATTTCTAAAGTTTCCCAAAGATCTACCTTCCAATATTTATTATCTGTATGCAAAATTTCAAACTGTGGGTCGAAAGAATGATCATTTTCTAAGAGATGATTCGCGTAATTTGAATCTGATTTTTATTTGAAAAACTGCGTTTATGTTTCGATATTCTAATATTAAAATTTCTATGTGTTCTACCAATGTAGAAATTATCACAGTCATTACAATTCAATCTATAAACACCTGATTTATTGTTTTTACCTGGTTTGGTTTTATTATTTTTATATATTTGCCTAAATTATTATTAGTTTGGAAGCTATGTTGAAATTATTGCTACTTAAGAACGACGTCGTGTCATCCATATCAACATAAAATGTCAGCATTCAATAGTTTTATTCATAGATTGATTAGCATCCCGTTATCACCAGAAAATTTCAACAAAGAACTAAATTTGATTAAACAAATAGCCAAAATAATGGTTACAATCCCAAACTAATAAATAATATTTTAAATAAAAAACAAAGTAGAATCGCATTGAATGAAGTTTACCCTGTCGATAAATTGAAACCAAAATTCAACACCTTAACCTACGTTGGCATTACAAGTGAGAAACTGAAATCATTCTTAAGTAGCAATAATTTCAACATAGCTTTCCAAACTAATAATAATTTAGGCAAATATATAAAAATAATAATGAAACCAAACCAGGTAAAAACAATAAATCAGGTGTTTATAGATTGAATTGCAATGACTGTGATAATTTCTACATTGGTAGAACACATAGAAATTTTAATATTAGAATATCGGAACATAAACGCAGTTTTCAAATAAAAATCAGATTCAAATTACGCGAATCATCTCTCAGCAAATAATCATTCTTTCGACCCACAGTTTGAAATTTTGCATACAGATAATAAATATTGGAAGGTAGATCTTTTGGAAACTTTAGAAATCAATAAATACAAACACTCAGGTAGACTCATCAATGAACAAGTCGATTTAAGCGTTCACCCTTATTGAATCTTTTCGGGGAGCAATCTATTCCTTAATTTTATTGGATATACCTGTCATAAATAACCACTTAAGAAGAAGCAACCAATAAGCTTTTAATTACTCAAGAACATTTATAGTTATATTCTCATTTATATTTTCTGTATATTCATTCGTCTGAAGAAGCTACGGTGTAGTGAAACGCGTTACGAATCGCAATTATTAAGTAAAATTCCTTAAAACACAGTACTTGTTTTTATTATTGACTATTCAGTAACCTACCTGAATTCTTTTCTTTGTTGATCTCTAAGATTTCCAATAGATTGAGTTTTTGTCTATTATTTTCATTGTGTAAAATTTTGAAATTATCATTAAAGTTATGGTTTTCTTCGAGTAAGTGATTAGAATAATGGGAATCTGATTTATGATAATTAAAACTACGTTTGTGCTCGGATAATCTAACTTTGAAATTTCTGAAAGTTCTACCAATATAAATTTTATTAGAACTTTTTATACTTGGAAAAAGTAATTTCAATATAGCATTCCGAACTGATAATTCTTTAGGCCGACATATCAAAAACTGCAAGTCTAAAATTGATAAAAGTAATAAATCCGGTGTTTATAAACTGTCTTGCGGGATTGTAATAAAATTTATATTGGTAGAACTTTCAGAAATTTCAAAGTTAGATTATCCGAGCTCAAACGTAGTTTTAATTATCATAAATCAGATTCTCATTATTCTAATCACTTACTCGAAGAAAACCATAACTTTAATGATAATTTCAAAATTTTACACAATGAAAATAACAGACAAAAACTCAATGTATTGGAAATTTTAGAGATCAACAAAGAAAAGAATTCAGGTAGGTTACTTAATAGTCAATTAGATCTAAATCCTTCTCCTTTACTCAATCTTTTCAATTCATAAAGTAAGCAACTCCGATGGGTTTTCCAACATATCTCTTGTAACTATTGTAATATTAAGTAGGAAATAAGACTAATATGTTAAGAGCCGTTGGCATGCTCCAAGCTGGGAGCTCACAACGGAAGTATCCAGGGTTCTGCGAAGTAGCCCAAGAGTCATAAACCGTTTATGGTCGCGTTTCAATGAAATAAGTAGCGTAGAAGAACGCCATACAGGTCGTTTCAGGATTACTACAGTCGCCCACGACCGATTTTTGGTTTTACAAGCCAGAAAAGATCGTACTACCACAGCATCTCAATTAGCTCAAGTGCTATCACGAGTTCATAATTGAACAAATTTTCGACCATACTGTGAGAAATCGACTGCACGAAGGTCAACTCCACTCCAGACGTCCTTTAAGAGTTCCACAACTGACCCATAGAAATCGCGCTGCTCGTTTAGCTTGGTGCCAAGAACACGTAAACTGGGATCAAGAGAGGTGGGCCGTAGTTATCTTCAATGATCAATCCAGATTTAGTTATTATCCCGATTCGGGACGAATTCGAATATGGAGGGAACATGGAAAGCAAAACCGTCTCCAGCATGCTCGAGAAGTTGTAGACAGGGAGGCGGATCAGTGATGTTTTGGGGAGGTATACGCCTTGGTGGAAGAACTGACCTCGTTTTCATACAGAACAACCTCACGGGAAATTCTTACGCAAATGAGATAGTTTTATCTGTAGTGGTACCGTATCTCCAAACAATGGGTCAAAATCCTCTCTTCCAACAAGATAATGCCCCTCCTTATCGTGCAAGAGTTGTCTTGGACGTTCTTGAAGAGAATGATATCGATCTTCTACCGTGGCCATTCTGCTCCCCAGATCTGAAACCCATCGAGTATGTGTGGGACACCCTAAAAAGAAATCTCCTGCGTCAAAACGTCTTCCATCATGAACAGGAGCTTCGATTAGCAGTTCAGGGGGCTTGGAATGATTAGGACAAAATGTAAAAGACAATTTAATATTGAGCATGCCGCGACGATACCAAAGTGTCATTAATAACAGAGGTGGACCTTCTGGGTACTGAAAAATATAAGTGTTTCCATATCGTTTCGAAAATATTAGTTCAGGATTTTTTGTGTTTTACCAAATTTCGTCATTCCTTTTTTGAGAAATATTTTGATAATTTGATTGAAGAGGTCGTTACTTGATGAAAATCGATATACATATCTTCAATGAAATAAAACTACGCTATTTAGATTTTTATTATATTAACAACACTATGACCAGTTTCACCACACTGTGGCTTCATCAGATAGATTCAAATCAATGAACAGAGTTATTCCTTATAGATTAGTCTGATTTCTTACTTAATATTACAATAGGTACAAGTACAAGGGATATGTTGGAAAACCCATCGGAGTTGCTTACTTTATGAATTGAAAAGATTGAGTAAAGGAGAAGGATTTAGATCTAATCTAAATAGCATAGTTATATTTCATTGAACTATTTTGTCTACTATGGTAGGAGATAACCGTTATTACTGGCGATGATTTTCATGACGTAAATTTTTCGTTAAGATTTTCAATAGAAAGTGGCAATGAAACTGCTCCATGAACCATTGAGTTGAAAACTAGTTTATATTGCAAGAAGTGAGAAGAGTGATGAGGAATGCCAATATCTGAGAAAGTAGATTTTGGAAATATATCAAATGCGAAGGAGGTTACTTTCGCTTCACATTGTATTGAAAATGACCATCATTTTCCAGCCATATATCAACTTCAAAATATTCACAGAATACCAGAACGACGAAAGTTGGATTTCTTAGAATCTATTCGAAATTTTTAAACTCCAACAAACTTCTCACAGAGATAATCTTCTGAACGACCAGTATGATCCGGCTTATTCGTCCATATTTGATAACTTTGAATAATAATCGCTTTCATCATAATTCGTTTATTACCTCTTGTTGGCACCCTTATTACTTTCGCATCTACCTGTTTATGTTTGTATGTATTTCAACTTCAGTTCAGTATTTGTTGTCAGCTGAAGATGGTCGAGAGACCCAAATTGCAATCCTGAATTTCAATAAACTCATGTGATAGTGTAATAAAGGATAGGGCGTTTTTGGAACGGGTAGTACACGTAACGGCGAGTGAGTAGAGGGAGAGGCTAAGGACACTCGACTCAGGAGAAGTTACCATTTAGTACACAATGATTATCTGGACAAGGGAGCACCGTTCGTTCGCATTTGAAGAGTATTAAAAATCGGGAGAGTCTGTCATTGTCGTGCAGCGGCGCTTTCGCCAGCGCTTCAACATTGCTCGTAACGCTTCAGTTCCGAAACGTGATTCAATCATCTGATGGGTACAAAATTTCAAAACGACTGTATTAGCAATGAATCCAAAATCCAAAGTCGTCCTCGAAGTGTAAGGACACCAGCATCCGTGGAAAAGAGTGAGACCCAGGGTGATCCGTCCGAAAACGAGCTGCAACACTCTAAATGAGTAGTCGAACTGTTCGCGGATTCTTACACCAAGACCTCTGCTTTCACCCCTATAAGTTCATGGTTGTCCAGCACTTGAATGAAGGAGATTTTGAATAATACCAGCAGTTTGCCGTGAAAATGCAAATGATTATCGCTGATCGAAATGAACCAGATAATGATGAGCGATGAGGCTGATTTTCATTTGAGCGGTTAGGTAAGGTTAGTTTGGTGCGCTATGAGCCGTCTTAGGATGATTGGACCTCATGCTGGAGAACTTTTTTATCCCAGAATTTTTATGAGGAAGAATGAACAGAAGAAATGTTCGGTTCCAACAGGATGGTGCCACGACACATACAGCCAGAGCCTCAATGAAAGTTGTTCTTCGCATTTTTCCTGGTCATGTAATCTCTCGTTTTGGTGATACACCGTGGCCCCTTCATTCCCCGAATCTCACTGCTTGTGATTTTTTTGTGGAGAAACTTGAGGGCTAAGTTCTACGTCGATAAATCTCAAAATCTGCAAGGGTTGACAGAAGGCAATCGACACTGATTTCTTAGAGCAGGTGATGCAGAACTTTGGGAATCGATTACAGCAATGCATTGAGGAACATGGACGTCATCTGCCTGATGTCATTTTTAGAACATGATTCACTTTTTCTACACTAAATGGTAACATTTAAGCTTTCATTTTACGTTATTAAAGAAGTTCTACGTTGGAAAACAGCTGAGTTATTCTCATTTCCATTACTCCCCACCCTGTACATAGTCCAATTTTGTGTTGAGAATAGAACAACAAACAGAATGAAACCAAAAATCGAACGACTTTGTTTGAAGGAATGAAAGTATAAAAAAATGTTGTTTACATGGAAATAGAAGCCCAATGCCAACTCTAAAAATTCTGAAAATTTTTCAAGAAAATTCTATTGGTATTACTGAACGAATAGATATATAGTATTATTATAATGTTTAGCTCTCCAAGTTCATTGAGGTGTTTCTGAAGTCGTTTTTATTTGGAATCGTCAAGAAATCTCTATTTTCACCAAATCGAATCGCCTGCGAGGGTGTCAGAAAAATTCGCACTGCGAGAATATAAATAAAAATTCATTATCTGAAGTACATGTTCTTTAGAAGAATACGAGACGGTGAAACATGATTTACGTTGGTGCAGCGCCATCGCCGATACAATAAAATTCCACGAAAATATCCAGTTCCATTCCTTTCAAACGGGAGTGAAACTGACATCGAAATTTCTCTTCCAATATGCGAGTTGTACTGCGGAACGAAATTTCCAACGTCGTTTAGATTTCTATTTCTTCTTGTTCTTCGAAGGATTATTATTCTGGACAAGTTTAGTACTAGAACGAATGGCTCTACACGTTATAATAGGTGTGAGGTACAGTTAATATACCGGGTGTCCTTTTAGTGCAGCGGTCGGGGAATTTTTTTCAATTATTACCCCGAAATATTTTGGTGTAAGTTGATATTACCCCATGGCGAAGATTAAAAAAAAACGAAATCGTCTCTTTTTAGCATCTTTCATATTATAGCCCCACATGATAATTTTGAAAAGAAAACAATAACTAAGAATCTAAATGAGATAAAAAACACAAGGTTTAACTTTAATCTACACTTTATTTGAAAAAATTCGACGACGTTTCGCTGACACAGCAGCTTTATCAAGAATGAAAAACAGAATGAAGAGTATGGTATTATAAACAAATCGTAGAACAAGTTGGATGAATAACAGGAAAATCCACACCGAGCCATTGTACAGTTAGTATGAAAGGTAATAAAAACTAATTAAACAAGTTAAGTAGGGGTGAATAATTCACATCTACCTGCTCATTCAAAAGCTTGTCCGAATGTTTGTATCTATTTATTTCTAATGCTTCTAGGAGATCTAATTTTGAACTTTTTGATTTTATATGTAATATGTCAAAGTTTTTATTGAATGAATGGTTTTCTTCTATTAGGTGGTTTGAATAATTTGAATCAGATTTATTTTTATCGAAGCTACGTTTATGTTCAGATGTTCTCATGCCAAAACTCCTATAGGTCCTACCGATATAAATTTTATCACAAGAACCGCAATTGAGTTTATAGATTCCTGATTTACTTGATTTTTCAACACGAGATTTATTATTTTAATATGTTTACCTATGTTATTAGAAGTTTTGAAAGTTATATTGAGATTTTGTTTGACGAGAAAGGATTTAATATTTGTACTTGCAGAACCGCAGAATGTAAAACTGGTGAATTTTTATAGTCTTTATGAATAGGATATACTTCATTTATTGCTTTCTGATACAGTTTTTACGAATGATTAGATCTATCATATCCGGATTATATGAATTATTAATGGCTATCTGTTTGATGATGTTTAACTCTTTATTATAATCTTCTACTGATAAAGGTAAATTGAGTAACCGATGTACCATGCTGTTTAAAGCTGCAACTTTGTGTTGAATTGGATGTAATGAGTAGTTATGTATAATTGTATCAGTATGTGTTGGTTTACGAAAGACCGAAAAACATGATTATTATTTATTTATTGCTAAAATGGACTCAAAGTTTCCCATGATCAAACCATTTTCACTACTGTAATAGATGTTAAAGAAAAATAATTTTGTTCAATGCAAAACTCCAACAGATTCATAATTAAATCAGAAATATTGAATCTGTGGGACGATTGCATTGAACAAAATTATTTTTCTTTCAACAACATCTATTACAGTAGTGAAAATGATTTGATCATGGGAAATCCTTTGATCCACTTTAGCAGAGATTTTATGAATAATATTGAACAGAAAATTCATACACATCCACTCATTTCCAAATTTCTTTATTGGTATAGATATGTTGACGACATCTTAGTATGTTTCATTGGAACTACTCGTCAATCAGACTTATTTCTTAATTTCATTAATTCCATCCATTTGAACATTAAATTCACGATAGAAATTGAACAGAACGATTCCATTAATTTTTTGGACTTGAAAATCACTAAACGAAATAATAATCATGTTTTTTCGGTCTTTCGTAAACCAACACATACTGATACAATTATACATAACTACTCATTACATCCAATTCAACACAAAGTTGCAGCTTTAAACAGCATGGTACATCGGTTACTCAATTTACCTTTATCAGTAGAAGATTATAATAAAGAGTTAAACATCATCAAACAGATAGCCATTAATAATTCATATAATCCGGATATGATAGATCTAATCATTCGTAAAAACTGTATCAGAAAGCAATAAATGAAGTATATCCTATTCATAAAGACTATAAAAAATTCACCAGTTTTACATTCTGCGGTTCTGCAAGTACAAATATTAAATCCTTTCTCGTCAAACAAAATCTCAATATAACTCTCAAAACTTCTAATAACTTAGGTAAACATATTAAAAATAATAAATCTCGTGTTGAAAAATCAAGTAAATCAGGAATCTATAAACTCAATTGCGGTTCTTGTGATAAAATTTATATCGGTAGGACCTATAGGAGTTTTGGCATGAGAACATCTGAACATAAACGTAGCTTCGATAAAATAAATCTGATTCAAATTATTCAAACCACCTAATAGAAGAAAACCATTCATTCAATAAAAACTTTGACATATTACATATAAAATCAAAAAGTTCAAAATTAGATCTCCTAGAAGCATTAGAAATAAATAGATACAAACATTCGGACAAGCTTTTGAATGAGCAGGTAGATGTGAATTATTCACCCCTACTTAACTTGTTTAATTAGTTTTCATTACCTTTCATACTAACTGTACAATGGCTCGGTGTGGATTTTCCTGTTATTCGTCCAACTTGTTCTACGATTTGTTTATAATACCATACTCTTCATTCTGTTTGTCATTCTTGATAAAGCTGCTGTGTCAGCGAAACGTCGTCGAATTTTTTCAAATAAAGTGTAGATTAAAGTTAAACCTTGTGTTTTTTTTATCTCATTTATATCATGGATCTACATCGAGTAACGGCCTCCACAATTCAAATCAAAAAAAAAATCTAAGAATTTAATTAAAACATAATTTATTCAATCTATCATTGTAATATCTAGTAATACATAACGGTATATATACATTGATATCCACCTGGACCGTCCGTTAAAAACTTTCTGAGTTCCAATTACAATATCAATCCTTCTGAGGAAAGACCGTTGAACTCTCGACAACATTTGCCGATTAACTGACTGAAAGGCGTCGATTATTCTTTGTCTCATATCCAACTCTGTTGTAGAAGGAATCTGGTAAACGATGCCCTTAATATAAACTCAAGAGTAAAAATCTAAACTTCTAAGGTCCGGAGACCTCCTATCCATTTGTTTGGAAATACATGATTCAAATGCTCCCTAACCTGATGTGAGTAATGTGCCGGTGCTCAATCTTGTTGAAACCACAAATCTTGTCTTATATGCTTTGGTACATTGGTAGATGATTTTGCAGAAAATCTAAATACATTTCACTATCGAGGTGCTCGACGAAAAATTGCGGCCCAATTAGATATCCATCTACTATAGCGGCCCATACAATCAAGAACCAACGATGCTGGTGATCTATTTGTTTCATGAGGTGTGGATTCTCCGTGGCGTAATAATGAAAGTTGTGCCTGTTAACAAGCCCATTCTTGTGGAAAGTTGCCTCGTCCGAGAAAAAAACTCTGCTGAACATATTTGGATTTTCCGCTACTTTGTCACTCGCCCAAATGCAAAAATGGATTCGATTTTCATAGTCTTGATTGTTCAGTTCCTGGTGCAGCTGTACATGATATGCATGAAATGTATTCACTTTCTAGATTCTCTGGACGGAAGTTTGACTTATATCTGTTAAATGAGAAATCTCTCTTTGGCTTTTATATGGGTCCTCTGTCACTGTCAATAAAACTGATAACTGCTTGTCTGCAGCTGTAGCAGTTTTTCGGTTTTCTCGTTTTTTGTAAGCGATATTACCCGTTTCGATAAATCTAATTAGAAGTTTTTCAAAACATCTCGCATCAGGATGCCTCTTATCAGGAAACCTTTGTGCAGCATAAACTCTACTTGCCAACGAAGAATTTCTATCACACTCACCCAGAATAAAAATCATATCAACCATTTCTTCTTTGGAGAACTTCATGGCAGTCAATTGAGAAAATTGGGTTCAAATCTCGCTTTAATAATGTTTAATAACGAAACACTGGTAAGTTTACTATGTAGAAGCAGAATATGATATGTCCGGTCACCTTACAGAAGGCGCAAATAAAAAAATGTCAACACATACCTCGATTTACGTTTTAATCATCTTGATTTTATCATTCTTTAAAAAAATTATCTTGTTTAGGTTTCATTTTTTACTACTTGAATCATTACAGAAGAAAAACTTCTGTGCAAATAATGATGCACGTTAATGAGGTTGATACGGTTTGTAGAATTTTCATCAAAAATTGTTACAAATAATTGAATATTTCGAAAATGATCGGAGAGAAAGATAAGGTTACTTCTGCAAAAATATAGCACAATATTTTATGCGTTGACATGAATGATTAAATACAGGTGTTCCATTTGAAAAAATCTAGATATGATATTTTTAAAATTACAATATTCAATCATTTTTTTGAGTCACTTCTGTTTAAAATGAGGATAATCTATTTCAATTCATCAATAAAGCTGTTCTTGGGCAACAAGAGGACGAAATGAAAAAAAGTATTCATCCTCTCTGGCCGAAGGAGCATGCGATGATGTGAGAGCCTATTTTCATGAATTTTTACGGAAAAATGTTGTGATGAAACTACTCACCAAAAAAACTTATTACTTAAAGACATTTAGCATAGTTTATGCCGCTCCTGAATCTTGAACAAAAAAGTGGTCTTTCAATTTGAAAAAACCACCCAAGATTTCATGTAAAATTGGGACACCCTGTTTACTTCAAAATGAATTACTGAAGTAGATTTTTACTTTCTAAATACACACCTCAAAAAGTCTAGGAACACTTTCCAATATTTTTAAAATATGAATTTGATGATTTGAATTTATAGAAATCTTTCGGTTTTTGTTAGGATGTATTGTATATAATGTATTCTCAAAAAACAAAATAATATTTGACTTCTCCAAAGCACCTATTATAAAAAAAATTGAAATTTGAAAATGACGAAATTTGGTAAAACAAAAAGAATCCTGAACTAATATTTTCGAAACGATATGGAAGCACTTATATTTTTCAGTGCCCAGAAGGTCCACCTCTATTATTAATGACACTTTGGCATCGTCGCGGCATGCTCAATATTAAATTGTCTATTACATTTTGGCCTAAGTCATTTCAAGCCCGCTGAACTGCTAATCTAATCTAATCTGCTCCTGTTCATGATGGAAGGCGTTTTGACGCAGGAGATTTCTTTTTAGGGTGTCCCACACATGATCGATGGGATTCAGATCTGGGGAGCAGGATGCCCACGGTAGAATATCGATATCATTCTCTTCAAGAACGTTTAAGACAACTCTTGCACGATGAGGAGGGATTATCTTGTTGGAAGAGTGGATTTTGACCTATTATTTGGAGATACGGTACCACTACAGGTGAAACTATCTCATTTGCGTAAGAATTTCCCGTGAGGTTGTTCGGTATGAAAACGAAGTCAGTTCTTCCCCCAAGGCGTATACCTCCCCAAAACATCACTGATCCGCCTCCCTGTCTAACAACTTCTCGAGCATGCTGGAGACGGTTTTGCTTTCCAGGTTCCCTCCATATTCGAATTCTTCCCGAATCGGG
Source organism: Cryptolaemus montrouzieri (assembly GCA_013387265.2). NCBI lineage: Eukaryota > Metazoa > Arthropoda > Insecta > Coleoptera > Coccinellidae > Cryptolaemus > Cryptolaemus montrouzieri. The sequence continues at coordinate 156,010,199 of JABFTP020000185.1, read as the reverse complement.
ATAATAGCTAAATCTAGATTCATCACTAAAGAGAACTGTGGCCCACCTCTCTTGATCCCAGTTTACGTGTTCTTGGCACCAAGCTAAACGAGCAGCGCGATTTCCATGGGTCAGTTGTGAAACTCTTAAAGTCTGGAGTGGAGTTGACCTTGGTGCAGTCGATTTCTCACAGTTTGGTCTGAAATTTGTACATTATGAACTCGTCATAGCTCCTGAGCTAATTGAGATGCTGTGGTAGTACGATCTCTTCTGGCTTGTAGAACCAAAAATCGGTTTTGAGCGACTGTAGTTCTCCTGAAACGACCTGTATGGCTTTCTTCTACGCTACCTGTTTCATTGGAACGTGACCATAAACGGTTTATGACACTTGGGCTACTTCACAGAACCCTGGATACTTCCCGTTGTGAGCTCCCAGCTTGGAGCATGCCAACGGCTCGTAACATCTCTTCTCTAGTCAAATGTCGTCTTTCCATGGTTCATGATACTTACAACAGAAACAGAGTGCCAACTAACTGATTTCAAACACTGAATACATGAAATGATTATAAAGCAGCGTCGCATCTGCTGTATTTTTAGTTTTTTATGGAAAAAACTGAAATCTGTTGCGGCACTGTACATAATTTGGTGAGAAATTGATGCAGGTGTTCATTTCTTAAAAGAAATCATCCATATTGATCGTTCTGGATACGATATATCGATGTTCAGAAGTGTTCCCTAGACTTTTTTGAGGTGTTCACAATACCGTTCGAATGAAAATGAAATCTTCAAGAGCGTACGAGCTTCAGAGCACCGCGTCACTGGTGAACCCAGTATATTACTCAGGGTCAGAAAGTGTGAAATATTCTCCATACTTAACTTAACTACTTCAAATTTCAACTATTTCAACACGATTTCATCAGAACGTATTTCAGAGTACATAAAATGCGAAAAAAAACGTTTCATTCAAACATAAACGTTCGTTTTTCTTTTCAGGAGAAGGCTCTAGAAGGATACTGCAAAAAGGTTCAACAATTCTGTCCGCCAGGAAAACCAGGACTCCTCGGACCGCCTGGAATACCTGGCATAAAAGGGGAAAGAGGAGACAAAGGATTTCCTGGAATTCCGGGACCAATGGGCCTGAGAGGTGGGTATATTGTCGGCGGCTTTTTTATGTGGAAACCTCTTAATTTTCCGTTTTCATAATTTCCAGGTATGCCGGGATTGCCGGGAGCTAAGGGTGCCCAGGGACGACCCGGCCTCGACGGAAGAGATGGCATACCTGGAGAACCTGGATTGGACGGGATGCCAGGAAGAAATGGACACGATGGGAAAGACGGATCTCCAGGAATTCCTGGCAGGGACGGAAAGGATGGATTGGATGGTAAGATAAATGATTGAATTGGATTCATGTCGGTCAAATGATATGCCAAGTACATCAGTTCCTTCCGGGGGGTCCCCCGTACATTCGCACGGATAAAGTTTCGATTGTCGAATTTATTCGATCTCGTGAAAATTGGATGCGAATCGGAGGTCTCGAATTGTAAATTCCCGGATATAATCCGTCGAAATACCTGATCAGGACGAGAGCTTTGTGAGAAAATTGGAACTGCGTTGTATCCAATTTTGGAATTTCGCTTTTGGGGCGAACAATGTAGCGCTAGCGACAGTCATTCGTCTTCTTTAAGGCCCCTGGACCTAAATTGAGTTAATAATTTATTCTTTTCACTAGTGGATTCTATTAAAAATTCAATCAGGCGAGCGGGATCAGTGGAAGCATACCGGGGGCGGACAAGTTTCGACAACGTGACAATGTATCCCGTTTTTCTCGATCTCTTCATTCCAGAAAAAAATTATTGGAGAAATGTATTTCAGTGGGTTTCACTTATTGGTTTTTTCAAAATCTAGACGATGTTCTCTTATAGATTTTCAAGAGTTCAAGATTCAAATTTATTAATGCTTTATACAAAGATTATCAAAAAAGAAAAACGTCATGCGACTAGCATGCTGGAACACTACATCGTGGAACACAAAAGACCAGGAAGTAATATTGGAAATAGAGAAAGACAAAATAGACGTATGTACAATTGCAGAGACAAAGAAAGAGGGCAAAGGCAGCATGAGATACCAAAACTACACACTATTCTACAGTGGAGTAGACAAGGACCTAAGAGCTCAAGCGGGTGTTGGTATACTAATGCATAAGAAATTTGAAAACGCAGTCAAAGGGGTAAACTACATCAATCAAAATATACTTCACCTATCCATGAAGCGGAAAAAAAAATCCATGTTATCAGCATTTACACGACAGATATAAGTAAACCAAAGAATGAAAGGGAAGAATTTTTCGAAACACTTCAAGACACACTAGACAGAATACCACAAACAGAAAAAATATTTATAATGGGAGATTTTAACTCGAGAATAGGGAATACTCTCCTCCCGAGAATTATGCAGAAGTTTAATGAAGCGGCGACAAACGAAAATGGAGTCATCTTTCTCGAGATATGTGCACATAATGAACTCCGAATAAATAACACGTACTTTGACCACAAAGAACAATACAAATACACATTCACCAACACAAGAGGACAAAAATCTATGATTGACTTTGTGATCACCAATAGGGAAATTAACCCACGAGAAATACTTGACGTACGGACACTGACATCAGCGAATGTTGGAACACAGCACGGAATGGTTATCTGCAAGTACCGCCTGTCATATAGAATAGAGAAAAAAAAACCGCCTAACTACATCACTAAATTCAACATTGAATCTTTACAAAACGAAAGTACTAAGAATCTATACCAAACACGACTCGAGGAAAATATCAACCCTAACCCTATAGTAGACACAGACAACATAAACGCCGCATGGAATAAAGTGAAAAACAACATAATTAACAGCGCAAAAGAAGCCATTGGGGAACGAAGAATCAATATAAACAGTCATAGAAAAGATAAACCATGGTTCACTCAGGAAATCAAAGATTTAGCAAAAGAAAAGAAGAACGCATATATCAGATATGTCAATCACAGAACACCAGAAGAGTACCAAAGATATAAAACAGAAAGAAATAGCACAACGAACAAAATTAAAGAAAAAAAAAATATATTGGGAAAGATTTACAAATGACATGAAACACGACTTACGAGGGGCACAGAAAAAGGTATGAAACATGTTGAGAAACAGGAAAAAACCAATCACCGAATAACTGCAGATCAATGTAATAAAACCAGAAGAGTGGGTGAAATATTTCCAGAACTTATACCTGGGAGATAATGATAACGGTAACAATGAGGAACGAGAAATCGAACAACAAAACACACTCTACGAAGAAACAGAAAATGACATTATCAGCCTAGAAGAAGTACAACAAGTAATCCATAAATTAAAAAATAGAAAATCACCCGGTCCGGACAACATAAATAACGAACTAATTAAATATGGGGGAGCAGAAATAACAAAAGAAATAACAAAACTATTCCAAAAAATTGAAAACAACAAGGAGATACCAGAAGAATGGAGAGAGAGCATAACAATACCCATATACAAAAAAGGCGTGAAGACAAATCCAGCATATTATAGAGGCATCACACTTCTTAACTCTGCATCGAAACTACTCACTAAAATTCTATCGCAAAAGATATATGACAAAGTAGGTGTGTCTGAAGAACAACAGGGATTCCGACCAAATAGATCAACAACGGATGCAATTTTTATATTGCGGCAACTGGTGGAGAAGTCCATAGAGTTTGACAAACCGATGTTTATATGTTTCATAGATTTGGAAAAGGCATTCAACAGAAATCGAATGAACGATGTGATCACTATCCTTAGAAATAAAAACTTAAGCAATAAATACATAAACATAATCAAAGAACTAAATAACTCTAATAAGACGAAAGTAAAAACTACACAGGGACTTACAAGCGAGATCAAAATTAACGCAGGCATTAGACAAGGTGCCAGCCTCAGCCCATGTCTATTTAATTTAATCATGGATGAAATAATAGCAGGTGTTAACCAAATGAACCAAGGCTATAGGATGGGTAACAAAACTATGAGAATACTGTGCTACGCAGATGATGCTTTACTAATAGCCGAGAATGAGGACGACCTACAACGCCTACTACAAAAGTTCAAAGTAACAGCAGAAAATATTACATGGTAATATCAACACAGAAAACCCAATCGATGGTAATAGCGAAAGATCCAATTAGATGCAAACTAGTAGTGAACGACCATATAATAGAGCAAGTTTCACACTTTAAATACCTAGGAGTAGAAGTATCGAGCGATAGGCAACTATTACAAGAAGCAAAACAGCAGACAATAAAAGCATCGAGAATATCTGGCTTCCTGAGAGATGTAATCTGGCGGAATAAGTACATAAGCACAGAAAGCAAAGTCCGAATCTATAAAACCTGTGTGAGACCCGTGATGACATATGCGGTTGAGACAAGAGCTGAGACAACAAAACAAAACAACTAATGAGGACAACAGAGATGAGAACACTAAGAGCTATAAGAGGTATTACACGCAGAGATAGAATAAGGAATGAGGATACGCTAAGGGAGCTAGGTGTCCAGGATGTGGTGAGGTGGACAAGAGCACGTCGACGCCTAGGGAGAGATCACGTAGACAGAATGGGCCCCGAACGTATGGCGAAGTGGGCAAAAACACAAAAACCCAACACTAGAAGACCCATAGGAAGGCCGAAAAAGCGATGGCATGAGTGCTGGAGCTCCGGTTCGCAGCAGGGGCTGTAACAGAAAAACAGGAAATCGTCCTATTTAAAGAAGAAGAAGAAGAAGAAGAAGAAGAAGACAAAGTATCTCAGTATATGCACAGGTCAAAATATATAGATATGTTGTCAAATGAAAAATGCAATAGTAATAAAATGAAAACATATTCATGGTGAATTCAAGTTGAGAACAAAGGATTGTATATATAAAAACAGATAAACAAATAGCATAAAATAACTAGTAACTAGTCATCCTTCCTTTCATCGATTCGTGGAGTGACTTAAAAAAAGAGAAGGAAAAATATCTAAAATCTGAGAAAAAAAACCTAAATTGTGACTAAAATACCTAAATTGTGACTAAAATATAGGATTTGACTAACGCTCGATTGTGAAAAAAAATAAACCTATCGTGACGAACAATTCAAGAAACATAGTGACTTTTTGTTTCGTAATTACGCGCTGTGAAACTAACTTTACTTTCAAATAGAAAAAAAAACATTCCACGCAAATGAACTCATGATAAATTCAAATTTAACAAAATATACCTATCTCAAAGGCGAACAGGCGAGATATTCTTCGGAATGATTAAGCCTCTGCTTTTTCATTGTTTATTACTCTGTATGTATGAAATAAATTGTAATAAACTTTAATTATCGTGGACTTATGCACTATCTCAGCTGTTAGCTGGATATAATTTACCTTTCCCAGATTTAGCAATCAAAGGGAATAGGCTCGATTACAATATCCTTGACATAAATTTCCTAACTATCCTACATGTATTAAGAATTACAGCTTTTTGCATTTCTATATAGGTATTCTTATGCAATTCTAATTTCTTAAGGCTATCATGCAAAGTTTTGGGTATTAAACCAGTCGAGGATACGATGACAGGAACAATATCTATTTTATCGAGGTGCCACATCTGCTTGATATCAATAGCAAGGTCTGTGTATTTGGACTTTTTCTCCTGGAACTTGTTCAGCACGTTGTTATTATTCGGTATGGCGACATCCACCAGCATTGCTGTTCTGGCTCTCTTATCATACACCACTATGTCCGGCCTATTGTTCGTCACCATTCTGTCAGTGATAACAGGCCTATCGTAGTATAATCTGATAGAGTCATTTTCCAATACGGGCGCTGGTTGATACTTGTAATATGGCTGGAAGGTATTCAGAAGTCCGTACTTGTGTGCAAATTTCTGGTGGATAATGTTGCACACTTGATTATGCCTGTGAAGATACTCCGTATTGGCCAGTTGTTCGCATCCGGACGTAATATGCTGTATAGTCTCCGATCTTATATGGCATTTTCTGCACCTATCTGTTTGTAATGTTCCGTCTTTCATTATAAATTTTCTGAAATTGTTTGTAGCGATCACTTGGTCTTGGATGGCCATAAGGAATCCCTCTGTTTCCGCGAATAATTCTCCTTTTATCAACCATTTGTTGGAGGCTTCTTTGTCGATGTGTGGTTGATTAATCTCATGGTGATGTCGTCCATGTAATTCCTTTCTTGACCATTGCTCTTGTTTTTCAGTATCTGATAGGAACGGTAGATTCAGCAGGTCATCTTTGGTAGCAAGATCTAGTGGTGTATATCCCCTATCAGCCAACGAAAGCACTCTATGGAGGTCAGAAGTGAAAGCTTTTGCAGAGAAGAATTCTCTGAGATTTTTTATCTGTTCGGTGTGTAAATTGACAACATCTATTAATCCGCGTCCTCCTTCTTTCCGCTTCAAAGTTGTTCGTATCACAGACGATTTTGGATGATGATTGTTGTACTTTGTCAGCATCGTTCGGGTCTGCCTTTGAATATCATCCAGTTCTGTCTTAGTCCATCTGATTATTCCAAATGAGTGAAGCAACACTGGAATGGCGTAGGTGTTAATTGCCTTGACTAAATTCCCCGAGTTCAACATCGATTTCAGCACAGATTTCAGACGCTGACTGTATTCTGAACGAATCTTCTCCGTTGATTGTTTTTGGTCTAGCAATCTGGCTTGTTGGTATCCCAGATATTTGTATGTTTCGCCATCTCTCATGCACTGTATTATATCACCGTTTGGAAGTTGTGTTTCACCATCTATGACTTTCCCTCTTTGAATGTTCAGGGTCTTACATTTTTCAATCCCGAATTTCATATGAACATCTGCCGAGAACTCACTGACAGTTTTCATCAAATCATCCAATTGCTTCTTGTTCGAAGCATATAATTTGATGTCATCCATATACAGCAGGTGGGAGATTGTATGATAATTCCTTTCTGCTTTTATCCTAAATCCGTATCCTGTTCTATTGAGCATTGAGGACAATGGGTTCATTGCCAAACAGAACCATAGTGGACTCAAAGAGTCTCCTTGAAAAATTCCACGACGTATGGGTATCTCGTCGGTTTTAATTGATTTATTATTCATGTTGACCTGCAGAGACGTGCGCCAATGTGTCATTGTTGTCTTCTAGAACTCTACCAGGGCTTGATGAATTTTGTATATCTGCAATACTTCAACAAGCCAAGAATGGGCGGTACTATCGAATGCCTTCAGATAATCGAGAAAAGCTGAATGAACATTCCGTTGCCCTACGTGTGCCTGTTTCATTATCACAGAATCGATGATGAGTTGTTCCTTGCACCCGTGGTGTTTCTTTCTGCATCCTTTCTGCTCCTCTGCTAATATATTGTTGTCGTCAAGGTGTTGGTATATTCGATTGGATATGCATGAGGTGAGTATTTTGTAGAGTGTTGGCAGGCAAATGATTGGCCTATATTAAGACGTATCCTGTGTTCTATCGCTCTTAGGTAGCATATATGTTAAGCCTTGTGTTAGGAAAGTGGGTGTTTTCTTAGGACGTTGAAGAAACTTTATTATTTATTATTATCATTCAAACTAGTGAAAGCGAAATTAAAGTATTCTTTGATATTGTAAAAAACATTATTGAATAAAACAGTTTTCATCACTTTTTTGAATTTCTTCATAGGAGGGGCCTTTATTCGACGGGTAATTTGTTATAGAATTTATAGGAACAGAGTTCCCGCAACCATATGTGCAAAGTGTGCAATGCACACGGGCGCCATCCTTTAGGGGCTCCAAAGCCCAGGGTCCAAAAGAAATATTAAAATAAAAGTTGAGAAATTAAATAGGATTAGGTATAAATACACTCGAAATTCTATTAATATATCATCCAGTTACTACCGATTCCTATGTTGCGAGAACATGTCAGGCGGCAGTTTCTTGCCAAACAAGGAGTGATTGAAGATACGAGGGCATGGGATGGAAAGACAGACGGAAGATTACCAGATCGAACTTAAAAGACAGAATGAGTCACAGAACATATAACATTGACATAAGCGGTGTCAAAAGCCAAAAGCCTACTCCCCAGAAATCATTCGAACTACGGACCACAGAAATTATCAATGTTCACTAAAAGTCAAAAAGTGAAAATGACATTGGTGGCATTACCGACAGTAATATATATGTCAAAATACATAGAGAAAAAGAAAATACTGAGGAAATTGAAAATTTTCACACTTATGCAGCGTGGTCAGAAGTAGTGAAAGGAAAAGGCGTACCGCTATACAAACGAAAAATAAACAGGCTGGAACCCCTTCAAGGACAAAATGAGGAAGTTAAAACACTCAAATCAGCAAAAAGAGTTGCGTCCCTATTTATATCAGGACTCGCCCCAGAGGTCAGAGAAGAGGACATCATAAGCTTTCTCGAAAGCAAAAATCTTCATATATGTATATGCACGAAGATGAACACATGAAATTTAGAAATGAGATAAAAAACACAAGGTTTAACTATAATCTACACTTTATTTGAAAAAATTCGACGACGTTTCGCTGACACAGCAGCTTCATCAAGAATGAAAAATAGAATGAAGAGTACGGTATTATAAACAAATCGTAGAACAAGTTGGATGAATAACAGGAAAATCCACACCGAGCCATTGTACAGTTAGTATGAAAGGTAATAAAAACTAATTAAACAACTTAAGTAGGGGTGAGTAATTCACATCTACCTGTTCATTCAAAAGCTTGTCCGAATGTTTGTATCTATTTATTTCTAATGGAATTAGGAGATCTAATTTTGAACTTTTTGATTTTATATGTAATATGTCAAAGTTTTTATTGAATGAATGGTTTTCTTTTATTAGGTGGTTTGAATAATTTGAATCAGATTTATTTTTATCGAAGCTACGTTTATGTTCAGATGTTCTTATGCCAAAACTCCTATAGGTCCTACCGATATAAATTTTATCACAATAACCGCAATTGAGTTTATAGATTCCTGATTTACTTGATTTTTCAACACGAGATTTATTATTTTTAATTTGTTTACCTAAGTTATTAGAAGTTTTGAAAGTTATATTCAGATTTTGTTTGACGAGAAAGGATTCAATATTTGTACTTGCAGAACCGCAGAATGTTAAACTGTTGAATATTTTATTGTCTTTATGAATAGGATATACTTCATTTATTGCTTTCTGATACAGTTTTTACGAATGATTAGATCTATCATATCCGGATTATATGAATTATTAATGGCTATCTGTTTGATGATATTTAACTTTTATTATAATCTTCTACTGATAAAGGTAAATTGAGTAACCGATGTATCATGCTGTTTAAAGCTGCAACTTTGTGTTGAATTGGATGTAATGAGTAGTTATGTATAATTGTATCAGTATGTGTGTATATGTTGAAATTTAGAAGTTCTTTTAAGCTAACTATTCCACATAGCAGACGTTATGAATATCTTTCTCCGAGTATATGGCCAAAAGCTGTGGCGTTGAACCATTTTCTGAACTTACAGAGCCGACAGGGGGAACTTGGGTGAAAGGAGACCTAGATATGGGTAGGATAGTAATTACTGGATATGAAGATTGTTCTTGTTTTGTAGGAAAAGAAACAGAACATGTTGGAAGCTTAGTACTAATAAGGGAGGATATTCCATACTATCCCCTTGAAAATGTGATGAACCTGTCTATTGAAGGTCACATTGAGATGGCAGCTATATTTGACAAAAAGCTGTCCACAGTATGTATATGTGTATACAGTGTGTTCCAACGAAAATTTGACCCCCCCTATAACTCCGAAATGAGTAACATTAGCGAAAAACACCAAGACACGTCGATTTTTGTTTCGAGGGGGAGCATTTTTCGAAATAATCCGAAACTTGTCAGATCAACCCCCTACCCCCAGCAACCCTAATTTCGAAATTCATCATAGGGAATAAGGGTCGAGTGGCACCTTACTGTAAAGGTCTGTCAATTCTCCATTCTGATTTGTCATTTTAGAATTTTAAATTAACATACAGGGTGTCCCAACCGAGGGTAAAGTTGAATTCTGCAAATCCCAAATACTAAATGAAATCGATTTATTTTGGCATAATGCAAGCGCAGGTTTATGCTCGGTCTAGAAAAACGACCTACACTTGTGAATTTGGAGTTGGTGCAATCAACCCCTATTTCCAGCATCCCCAACTCAAAAATCATTCGATCGAAAATAGGTCAAGTGGCACCTCGTTGGAAAGGTATTTCAATTTTCTCTTCGAATTTGGTATTTTCGAAATTCAGAATCAGCATACAGGGTGTCCCGGAGCAGGAACACTGAAAACCCAAATAACTTTTGAAACTGGTTCATTTCGGTATAATACGAGAACATGTTTATGTTTGATTCGAGAATAAGACTCTCTTGCGTGAATATGGAATTTTTGCAATCAATCTCTTCCATTCAGCATCCCCAACTCAAAAATCATACAAGTGATTACAGGTTGAGTGGCAAAGTTCCAGAAAGATTTTTCTATTTTCTGAATCACTGAGGCATTGGTTTCAGTTTGGCAATCGAGGTTTTCTGGCGTGAGGATCAGGATGAGGGGATGATGGAGAAACTGATTGGATGCTCATCTAAACAGGAAAACGAGATTTATTGAACTTGTATTCAATTGAAAACAAAAAACTAACTTGATTATTACAACAATTGTTCAAAATGACCTCCGCCCACCTCCATACAGTTATACAGACGATTTTCGAACTCTCTTCTCACATTAGCGAAAACTTCAGCACTCAAAAGTCGGCATTCTGTGATAATCCTCATCCGCAGCTCCTCCAGGTTTTCTGGTCTTGTGGCATAAACTTTAGATTTTAGATGGCCCCACAAAAAAATCTAGGGATTTAAATCTGGTGACCTGGCAGGCCACTCAACAGGTCCTCTTCTACCAATCCACCTTCCTGGGAAATTTTCGTCTAAATATTGGCGCACCCGAGCATCATAATGCGGAGGAGCACCGTCTTGTTGAAAACGCATTTCGTCCTCAGAAAGAGTTGGATCGTTCTGTAAAATTTCTGTCAATCTAGGATGTATGTGTTCCTCTAACAACTGTAGGTAGCCATTTCCATTCAGATTACCCTCAATAAAGAAAGGCCCAACTAGATGATTGCCAAAAATTCCTGCCCAAACGTTCAACTTCTGAGGCCTTTGCGTGTGGGCCTCTCTAAACCAATGAGGATTCTGTGTGTCCCAATATCGACAATTATGTCTATTCACTTCACCACTGAGCATAAAGGTGCTTTCATCAGAAAAACAGATGTTATTCAGAAAATTTGGATTAGCGTTTAGGTTTTCACTTAGATTTTCACAAAACTGTAAACGACGATCTGGATCATCTTCGTTTATTTCATGCACTAATTTTACCTTGTAGGGGTGAAATTTGTGATGTTTCACGATTCTATGGACAGTTGTAGCTGATACACCAGTCAGACGAGATAGTTTTCTGATCGAAGTAGTATTCTCCATTTGTAGATGACCCACTACTGCCACTTCCGTTGCCTCATTTCTGACAGGACATGCCACTTCATGTTTTTGTTTGCCACCGAACCCGTAGCTAGGAATTTGTCAACCAAATATTTAACGTACTGGTGACTGACTCCTTTCTCTTTCAGGATGGTTCCTATCGAATATCCTTGCCGTTTCTTTGGCACAACTGTTATTTCGAAAATACGTCGATACAATTTCGACCCTTTCCTCAGTGGAATAAACCATTTTCAGATTAATTTCAACTGACGAACAACAACAATAATGAGGAACTGATCTGAATAATAATAATATTTCATTGCAAAAATGAGAAATAACAGATGACTGCACGCCAGATGGAAATGAAAAAATGTGAACATTTTCAATGCAGAAATCAGCTTTATTTCTTCGTAATTGATGCTCAACACATCGTACCCCAATACTTTTAACAGTTTCGAATTAATTTTAGTTGATAATTTCAAATGACGATATTGAATTTTTCGAAAGCGACATCCTGTATGGAGAGCCGAACTGAATGAAATGCTTTAATCATTCTGGAATTCAAAAACCTTTCTGAAGATATGCCACTTGAATTATTTGTATGATTTTCAAGTTGGGGATGCTGAATGGAAGGGGTTGATTGCAAAAATTCTATAACCACACAAGAAAGTCCTATTCTCGGATCAAACATGTTCTCGTATACCGAAATGAACCAGTTTCAAAAGTTATTTGGATTTTCAATGTTCCTGCTTCGGGACACCCTGTATGATGATTCTGAATTTCGAAAATACCAAATTCGAAGAGAAAATTGCAGCACCTTTCCAACGAGGTGCCACTTGACCTATTATCGATCGAATGATTTTTGAGTTGGGGATGGTGGAAATAGGGGGTTGATTGCACCAACTCCAAATTCACAAGTGTTGGTCGTTTTTCTAGACCGAGCATAAACCTGCGCTTGCATTATGCCAAAATAAATCTATTTCATTTAGTATTTGGGATTTCCAGGAATTCAACTTCACCCTTGGTTGGGACACCCTGTATGTTAATTTAAAATTCTAAAAATGACAAATCAAGAATTGACAGACCTTTTCAGTAAGGTGCCACTCGACCCTTATTCCCTATGATGAATTTCAAAGTTAGGGTTGCTGGGGGTAGGGGGTTGATCTGAGAAGTTTCGAATTATTTCGAAAAATGCTCCCCCTCGAAACAAAAATCGACGTGTCTTGGTGTTTTTCGCTAATGTTACTCATTTCGGAGTTAGAGGGGGGGTCAAATTTTCGTTGGAACACACTGTATAGACCCCTAGTGGCAACATTGATATATTTCGGTAACAACTTGAGTTACCCTTTGAGAGTTATGAATGCGATATCATAATTTCCGGAGACATAAATATCAATTCTCTAGTAGAAACCAAAGACAAAAAAGAAGTACTAAAACTTATGCGATCACATGGCTTGCGGAATGAACTCAATGAACCCTCTAGAATATCTACAACTCCTAGTACTTGCATAGACAATATGTTTGTCCCAGAACACTTTGAGGAATATAAAGCGAAGACCGTTGACCCCCTTGTAGCGGATCATTGTACCCAAATTCTAAGTATTCCAATGAAAACATTGACCAGGGATGTTGGCTATTATTATAAGAGAATATATGGTAAGAAAAATGAATCTTCCTTTAAGAAAACCCTTCAGGAAACAAATTTTAAAGAGAATTAAAAGAGTCAAGTGAGATAAAAGTGTCGTATGATAGGTTTCATGACACATTTGAGGCTAACTTCCCCCTAAAGAAGTTTGAAATAAAAAAGACAAAACAGATAATAGACCGTAGGAATCCTGAACTCTTGGGACTAAATAATCAATTAGAGGCAGCACACATCATAAAAAGAGCCACGAAAAGTGAACATTCACAAAACCTTTATAATGCCTTGAGGAGAGCCTATAAAAGCAGAGTTGAAGCTTTGATCAGAGAGAACGATGAAGAACTTATAAACAAGGCAGAAAACAGAAATGAAGTTATATGGCAGGTTATAAATTCAAAGATCAGAAAGATGAAAAGGGTTTCAGCTGATGAAGGTCTGAATGTAGATGGGTTCAACAAGTTTTTTGTCAACATAGGGAATAAACTGGTGAAATCAGATAAGATAGAATGAAATTCAGAAAAGCACAAAGAACTGCTGAAAACTCAAAATTTAAAGTTTAAAAAAAAAACAAGTACTGTGTTTTAAGGAATTTTACTTAATAATTGCGATTCGTAACGCGTTTCACTACACCGAAGCTTCTTCAGACGAATGAATATACAGAAAAATATAAATGAGAATATAACTATAAATGTTCTTGAGTAATTAAAAGCTTATTGGTTGCTTCTTCTTAAGTGGTTATTTATGACAGGTATATCCAATAAAATTAAGGAATAGATTGCTCCCCGAAAAGATTCAATAGAGGTGAAGGGCTTAAATCGACTTGTTCATTGATGAGTCTACCTGAGTGTTTGTATTTATTGATTTCTAAAGTTTCCCAAAGATCTACCTTCCAATATTTATTATCTGTATGCAAAATTTCAAACTGTGGGTCGAAAGAATGATTATTTTCTAAGAGATGATTCGCGTAATTTGAATCTGATTTTTATTTGTAAAACTGCGTTTATGTTCCGATATTCTAATATTAAAATTTCTATGTGTTGTACCAATGTAGAAATTATCACAGTCATTGCAATTCAATCTATAAACACCTGATTTATTGTTTTTACCTGGTTTGGTTTTATTATTTTTATATATTTGCCTAAATTATTATTAGTTTGGAAAGCTATGTTGAAATTATTGCTACTTAAGAATGATTTTAGTTTCCCACTTGTAATGCCAACGTAGGTTAAGGTGTTGAATTTTTGTTTCAATTTATCGACAGGGTAAACTTCATTCAATGCGATTCTACTTTGTTTTTTATTTAAAATATTATTTATTAGTTTGGGATTGTAACCATAATTTTTGGCTATTTGTTTAATCAAATTTGGTTCTTTGTTGAAATTTTCTGGTGATAACGGGATGTTAATCAATCTATGAATAAAAGTATTGAATGCTGACATTTTATGTTGATATGGATGACACGACGAGTTATGTATTATAATAATTAAAAACATAATTTCGACAGCAAAATCATTAATTACAGACCAAGAAAAATATAAATTCATTAACTCCAATACACAATCCCCCGAATTATATTCGTTGATAAAACTTCATAAACCTAATTACCCTATCAGACCTGTTGTTTCTTATGTAACGGCACCTTCGTTCAATTTTTCAAAATTCCTCAACGACTTGCTAATAAAACATTGCAATTTTAAATCTGAATTTTCGGTCAAAAATTCATACGAACTTATTGCCAATATCAAAGATACCACTATACCACCTAATTCCAAACTTATTTCTTTCGATGTCAAGAATCTATTTCCCAACATTCCTCCGAAAGATACGTATTACTTAGTTGAAGAATTATTAGAAAGGAATCATGTCAATACTATTATTAAATCAGATATTCTTTCATCATTAAAATTTGTTTAGATCAAAATTATTTCCATTTCAATAACAAATATTATACTCTTGAAGACGGCTTGATTATGGGCAATCCGTTAAGTCCTTTGTTAGCAGAAATTTTCATGAATAACTTAGAGATATTAATTCATAATCATCCACTCAGTAAATATTGTTTATACTGGTATCGCTATGTAGACGATATCATTATTTGCTTCACAGGAACAGATAGACAGTTGAAAATTTTCGAAAATCATATAAATTCATTACATCCAAAAATTGCATTCACAACCGAAATAGAAAGCAATAATTCGATAAATTTCTTAGACGTAACAATTTCGAATGAAAATGGAAAACATGTTTTCGCAATTTACCATAAGCCGTCACATACAGATATTATAATACATAACTCGTCGTGTCATCCATATCAACATAAAATGTCAGCATTCAATACTTTTATTCATAGATTGATTAACATCCCGTTATCACCAGAAAATTTCAACAAAGAACTAAATTTGATTAAACAAATAGCCAAAAATAATGGTTACAATCCCAAACTAATAAATAGTATTTTAAATAAAAACAAAGTAGAATCGCATTGAATGAAGTTTACCCTGTCGATAAATTGAAACAAAAATTCAACACCTTAACCTACGTTGGCATTACAAGTGAGAAACTGAAATCATTCTTAAGTAGCAATAATTTCAACATAGCTTTCCAAACTGATAATAATTTAGGCAAATATATAAAAATAATAAAACCAAACCAGGTAAAAACAATAAATCAGGTGTTTATAGATTGAATTGCAATGACTGTGATAATTTCTACATTGGTAGAACACATAGAAATTTTAATATTAGAATATCGGAACATAAACGCAGTTTTTCAAATAAAAAATCAGATTCAAATTACGCGAATCATCTCTTAGAAAATAATCATTCTTTCGACCCACAATTTGAAATTTTGCATACAGATAATAAATATTGGAAGGTAGATCTTTGGGAAACTTTAGAAATAAATAAATACAAACGCTCAGGTAGACTCATCAATGAACAAGTCGATTTAAGCCCTTCACCTCTATTGAATCTTTTCGGGGAGCAATCTATTCCTTAATTTTATTGGATATACCTGTCATAAATAACCACTTAAGAAGAAGCAACCAATAAGCTTTTAATTACTCAAGAACATTCATAGTTATATTCTCATCTATATTTTTCTGCATAATCATTCGTCTGAAGAAGCTACGGTGTAGTGAAACGCGTTACGAATCGCAATTATTAAGTAAAATTCCTTAAAACACAGTACTTGTTTTTTTTTATTATCGATAATGGAATTTTACCAAGTAAAAGCCTCCCAAATTCAAGATTTAAAGATATCTGGCTCGATGTTTCTGGCTCTGACAACTGCAACGGAAATTATACGCGAGGTAGAAGATATGAAAAATAAGAATTCACTCGACACCTATAGTTTCTTGGTGCCACTATTGAAAACGTCTATTGAAAGTATAGCAGATCCACTAGAATATCTAATAAATTTTGTTTTGAGGAGGGAAATTTTGCTGGTCAGCTGAAGATAGCCAGAGTGGTTCCTGTGTACAAAAAGGGAAGAAGAAATGTGTATAGTAACTATAGGCCTATATCCCTAATGCCCGCTTTATGCAAGATATTTGAAGCACTTATTAAAGAAAGATTAGTCAGTTATATTGAAGCAAACAACATAATGGATGAAAGACAACATGGTTTTCGAAAAAACAGGTCCACTACAACTGCGATGATTCCGCTGATTAATTTTGTATTCGAGGCCTTGGAAGATGACGAGGAGGCACTGCTCTTATGTCTAGATCTGAGTAAAGTTTTCGATCTGGTGGAACATGGAAAGCTACTAGATAAGTTGGATTATCAACGTATTAGAGGGACTGCACAAAAACTCTTGACCTCCTACTTGAAAAATCGCTACCAGATAGACGATTGGATGGGAAAGTTGTCTACCGGGGAAAAGATAACGAGGGGGTCCCACAAGGCTCTATTTTGGGGCCCATCCTTTTCATCCTATATACGAATGACCTTTTCGGGAACCTTAGTGCACCTGGAAAGATGGCCTTTGCTGATGACACCACCTACTTCGAGAGAGCCGACAGTCGGGAACCACTTACAAACAGAGGCCATGATTTATCAGCGTAGACAAGGAATTGGTTGGAAGCAAATGATCGCATATTGAATAATGAGAAAACCCAAGAGCTACTTATAACCACTAAAAGAAAAGAACTGGAAAGTCTTCAACTATTCGGTTTCCATGTTGATAGTGCACTTACATGAACCCCTCATACAGACAACATCTGCAAAAAACTTTCGACAGAAAATTTTTTGATCAGGAGTCACCTTTATTGTAACGCAGCTTTATGCGCTTTGCATTTTTCCATAGCATTGCAACATATGGTATCATGTTATGGGGCAGTTCTGCTGATGAACAGAGGGTGTTTCTACTACAAAAGAAAGCTGTGAGAATGATTATGGTGGTGACAAGTCAAAGGAGTGGCAGAGAATTTTTCAAATCATTGGCTATTTTAACCATTCCAAGTTGTTTCATTCTCTCCTGTCTGTTGCTTTTTCATGAAGAGAAAACCAGTAAGAAGCGTCATATGGATATACACCAATATGAAACAAGATCAAGGGAGGGATATACTACTTTCAAAAGTTCGACTTTCAAAGACCCAGAAGTCATTCAGATATTTAGGCGCTAAGTTATATAACCTTCTGCCTGAGGACATCCGATCTTTGAGGGGAAAGCATTTCAAAAAGACTCTGAGGTCGGTTCAACTCAAAAATGTATTCTATGACATATTCGAATACAAACAGTACTTCATCATCCATTGGAGTGCAACGAAACATGCGTATGTTATTGTGCTCTCCAACGGATCGACACAGAAGCTACCCACACATACATAACATACGCATGTTTCGTTGCTCTCCAACTGATTGAAGCGAAGAAGGGGGGTATGGACTGATTGTTTTGAATAGGTGGGCACTGCTGACGAGGTCCAATAAGACCGAAACTGCAGTCCATTTCTCCTATTCGTGACAACTGATCGTACCGCACCACTTCTCTGTGGCTCCGGTTGACGGTGAATTTGAAGGGTGGATCGGAAAACTAGCTCCTTCAAGGAAGGATATTTAACATTCTGCGGAAGGTTGAATAAAATTCTTCAATATTTTATGTTCTAATCCGTCCAAGTTTTCTGAACCGTACACCCTTGATAAACCATCTAGATAAAAAATTTTCTTAGTTTGATTACGATATTTTTTTTAATTGCTCTTAAATAATTTCTTCTCCAGCAAATGATTTCTTCTTCATCTATGACAACTGACTTCCTGTTGTGCCTTTCCCATGACAAATTCAATTCATACAAAACTTGCCTCAATTTGTATACTGATATTGAAGACAAGTCCTGATTTCCTATGAGGATAGCGTGCAATTTTGCCTCAATAGGAATTTTTTTTTGAAAATAAGAATAAAGCATTGTTTTTCGAGTAGTATTCCTAAAGTCTTCATCAATAACCATTCGGAGCTTTCCTGGAGAAGTTTTGGCGGTTTCACTATAAATCCATCTTTATATTTTCTTTCCTTGAGAAGCTTGTATATTGTGAACTGTCCAATTCCCGTCATCTCAGAACACATTCTAACATTTTCAGCGATTGACGGTGAATGGCCTCGAAGCATTGTATACATTCATGATTAATTTTCAATTAAACACTTTCACAACTACTAACTGATGCATACAAATGATAAAACTTCTTCGTTCTTAATATATATCTATGCAATAGTTACCTTTCTTGCGGTTAAATTCGGAGAATATACTTAATAATACACTTTAACCCTTATCTAAGTGGCACGCTCATGGCCATCCTGTCACCTAAAGATTTGTTACTCTACGGCCTCACGAAATTGATTATAGTCGTAATAAGTTCTATTTTACTTTTTCATTAATCCATTTGACATCGCGTTTACAAAGGATAGTTAATACTATTTACTGATACATAAGTATGTACCGATGTACGCGAATAAAGGAATATTTAGCCGCGACTACAGGAATTGGGTCTCAATAGCTCGACGCCATATATACCGACTTTTCCAGGGCGTTCGATAAAGTGAACCACAATCTGCTTATTGGTAAACTCTTTGCACTCGGGATAAGGGGTCATTACTGGAATGGATTCGTAGTTTTTTATACTGCCGGAAGCAGATAGTTCGGTACGAAAACTATTATTCAAAAGAGATTTGTGTGAGTTCCGGTATTCCCCAAGGATCTCACATTGGGCCTTTTCTATTTGACATCTTTGTTAACGACGTTGGACGAATTTTGTCAACTGATTTCCTCCTCTTTGCCGATGATATGAAGGTTTATTCGATTGTTGATAGTGTTTCTGATGCTGAGTATCTGCAGAGTCAGTTAGACAGTCTTTATGAGTGGACGGAACAGAACCATCTCTATCTCAACCTTAGCAAGTGCTCTGTTATCACATATACCCTATGCAAAGCAGATTTTGGCCGGCGTCAGCTTGGTCAGAGATCTGGGGATCACACTCGATGAAGCTCTGAATTTTAACGAACTCATATCAAATGTTACGAAGAAGGCATTCCAAATGCTCGGTTTTGTGCTGCGTAACTCTGACGATTTCTCTCCCGATGTTCTGAAGCTGCTATACTGTTCCTCGGTACGTTCGGTAGTGGAATATGGTTGCATGGTTTGGTCCTCACATACCTCAGTTTCCATAGATTGCCTCGAAAGGGTGCAGCGAAGATAGCTTCGATACTTGGCGTTTCGATCTGGACTGACCATCTGCGAGCGCTCAATAATTGTGATGAGTGAAAGATATAACTTGAAATCACTCAAATGTAGAAGAAGCATTTTTGATGTGTGTCTCTTTTATAATATTCTTAATGGTCTAATAGATTGTCCTGAACTATTAACATTGTTCAACTTCAATGTTTCAATCAGAATAACTAGGTTTACACCATTGTTTAGGGAAAGAATTTGCCGAACGAATTACTCAAGGAACTTCTTCACAGATCGCTCGGTTGCTATTGCGAACAAAATACACACTCAGGTTGATCTCTTTGCCGTTTCGCTGCGTTCATTGAAAAGGCGATTGGAACTCCTTTTGTAGCGGTGGCATTCATGTTTTCGTTGTTGATTGCTTGTTTTCATTTCGCGTCTTATGGATTGTCATTGAAAATTTCTGATGCTGTTTTATGTAAAGTTATGTTTAGTTCAACATTTGAAATTATTGTTATGTTTGAATTGTGGAGGCCGTTACTTGATGTAGATCCATGATATAAATGAGATAAAAAACACAAGGTTTAACTTTAATCTACACTTTATTTGAAAATATTCGACGACGTTTCGCTGACACAGCAGCTTTATCAAGAATGAAAAACAGAATGAAGAGTATGGTATTATAAACAAATCGTAGAACAAGTTGGATGAATAACAGGAAATTCCACACCGAGCCATTGTACAGTTAGTATGAAAGGTAATAAAAACTAATTAAACAAGTTAAGTAGGGTGAGTAATTCACATCTACCTGTTCATTCAAAAGCTTGTCCGAATGTTTGTATCTATTTATTTCTAATGCTTCTAGGAGATCTAATTTTGAACTTTTGATTTTATATGTAATATGTCAAAGTTTTTATTGAATGAATGGTTTTTCTTTTATTAGGTGGTTTGAATAATTTAAATCAGATTTATTTTTATCGAAGCTACGTTTATGTTCAGATGTTCTTATGCCAAAACTTCTATAGGTCCTACCGATATAAATTTTATCACAAGAACTGCAATTGAGTTTATATAAACTCAACTTCGATAAAAATAAATCTGATTCAAATTATTCAAACCACCTAATAAAAGAAAACCATTCATTCAATAAAAACTTTGACATATTACATATAAAATCAAAAGTTCAAAATTAGATCTCCTAGAAGCATTAGAAATAAATAGATACAAACATTCGGACAAGCTTTTGAATGAGCAGGTAGATGTGAATTACTCACCCTACTGAACTTGTTTAATTAGTTTTTATTACCTTTCATACTAACTGTACAATGGCTCGGTGTGGATTTTCCTGTTATTCATCCAACTTGTTCTACGATTTGTTTATAATACCATACTCTTCATTCTGTTTGTCATTCTTGATAAAGCTGCTGTGTCAGCGAAACGTCGTCGAATTTTTTCAAATAAAGTGTAGATTAAAGTTAAACCTTGTGTTTTTTATCTCATTTATTGTTATGTACTTTTTATTCGACATTAGGATGGATTGGAGGTTTCCCGTTCAACTTTATACACATATAATGTCAATTATAATGTATTAAAGTATAATAAATAAATATCTTTTACGCGAATACTGAAAACGCGAATGTATGAAGCGCGAATACGGAACTCATGGTGTATTTGCCTTAAATTTGATGATCACTCCGATAGAGGTCGGAAACTGAGTGAGTGATTTGTTTACCAACAAACATCGTTTCATTATCATTCAGTAAGTAAAATTGTAATTTTTTCTACAGGCCGAACTGGACCACCAGGACCCCAAGGCCCTCCCGGCCCTCCTGGAACTAAAGGTACGTAATTTCGAAAAATTAATCAACATATCTTGAAATTTATATGCTGAACTTTAGGAATAAAAAATAAACAATAAAAATTAAATAAATTCATAGATTGCTATGTAATATGTAATTGACATTATGAGGATTGCGTATACAGGGTGTTACATACTAGTATGTCACAGCTTGAGGGGGGTAAATCTGAGTGCAATTTCAAGAAAAAAAGTTTATATAAACATAGGTCCTCAAAAGCTTCGTTACGGAGCTACAGGATGTTGAAATTTCCGGAAAAAATTGGTTTTTCTTCAAAACTCCTGCAGTTTGTCGAGATATTCAGCCCAAATTTGGAATGCAAGCTATTTTTTTTAGCCTCTAATATTACACGTCGTAAATTTTAACGATAATCTGCAAGGTGTATTCTTTTCAGGAGCCATGTCTTTTTTTGCCCTTTCAAACTTTTGAGCAGTACGCCACTGATCAGCCTACAATCAATTTTCGTCATCTTCGTTCAATTTAAAAACTTTTTTGACACTTGTAATTTTTTCGTATCTTCGACAGTTCTCGAGCTAAAAATCATTAAACGATTGTATGCATTCGCTTCTGATTGAAAAAATGACTAGTAGGCTATTTATTCATTTTGACAGTTGCTAAAGTTGAACCAGTGTCTGCTAGAATTGTTTATTAAATTAACTGTTAGTTTTAAGTTAGTTATTGCTGTAAGGATAAATGGCTAATTTTACTATATTTACTACTATTATTTAAATTGTATATTATTCGGTAAATAAAAAAAAATAGAATAACTTGATAAGTAAGCCCATAATTTCCTTTCATTTTGATAGCTCGTCTTCTGAGACTCAAATTATACTTATTCAACATCAAACTACAAAAAAACTATTAAAACCTAAATAAATTGCTGGAAGTGTCCTCCACCTGCAAGAATACACGCCTCTGTCATTCTTCGTATTTTATCACGCACCCTTTGAAATATTCCTGGGGTATTTCGTATCGTGTCACAAGAGGTTATTCGATTTCTCAATTTTTCTACAGTGTTCACTGGAGTGGTATAAACTGAGCTTTTAGGATTTTCCCATGAGGAAAAAATCTAGACTATTTAAGTCTGGTGACCTAGGAGGCCATGGTTCTGGGACACACCGACCTATCTATTGGTTGTTGAATGTATTATTCAAGAATTCCCTAGCGTCTCCATTGAAATGTGCTACTCCCCGTAATGGATGAACCACATTATGTTTCTCACCAAAATTGGCACATCCTCTACCAATAAAAATAACTCATCCTCAAGAAATTGCCGATAAGCGGGACCGTTTAGTCTGGTAAAAAAAATGGCCCAATCGAATAAATTCCAATTATTCCGACCCAGACATTTAGTGAGAATTGTTCTTGATGATGAGATTCTTCAATCAAATGGGTTTTTTCCTCAGCCCAATAATGAATATTGTGAGAATTTGTGATAGCAGTTCTCGAAAAGTGAACATTATTTCATTAACCAAATGAGCATTTTCTCTAATTTTATCTAAGAAGCATCGGCATATATTCAGTCCTGAAGGAAAATTTCGAGGAAGTAGAGTTCGGACGCGTTGAATAAACACCTCAAAAAAGTCTAGGGAACACTTCTGAATATCGATATATCGTATCCAGAACGATCAATATGGATGATTTTTTTCAAGAAATGAACACCTGCATCAATTTCTCACCAAATTATGTAGAGTGCCCCAACAGATTTCAGTTTTTTTTTAAAAACTAAATATGCAGCAGATGCGACGCTGCTTTATAATCATTTCATGTATTCAGTGTTTGAAATCAGTTAGTTGGCATTTTGTTTCTGTTGTAAACACAAATAAAAGATTCAAGTTTTGTGATTCGACCATGGAAACACGACATTTGAACTCAGTTCGAGTAACATTCAAGACAACAAAATAAGTCTAATCGGCCATTCCTTTCTCCATATACTTTTATGTCCCATCTCACGTGGACACCCTGTAAATGTACCTTATTTATTCTCATTTTTCGGGGCCAATATGTAAGCCTCCATTCTTGATGGTGCGTTCCTGCAAAAATCGACCCGTAATGATCTTGAAAGCTCCAGTTCTTTCCCCTGTCACGACTCATCCATCAATAAATTACCCTTTCGTCCTCATGTGGGCTTTCAGCACATTGTTTCGTCGAATTTTCGTAGACGTCTCGGATCGCAGTTCGACTGAAACTCAGATATATCACGTCTGTTTGCCCGGTAAACTGTTGCGAACATTTCTCAACAGGGGCTCGAACGGATTGAGATACAATTCACCTGGAAGAATTGATGGGCTTTTTACTACAGCTGAGGATGCAATTCAATTTTCCGGCACTACTAGTCAGGGTGACTGACTAGTGATGTTATGACGATATTCAGGTCAGGAATGAAACTATTTTTGAATCATGAATTTCAGTAGGGAACAAAAATACAGTGTGTTCCAACGAAAATTTGACCCCCCCTATAACTCCGAAATGAGTAACATTAGCGAAAAACACAAAGACACGTCGATTTTTGTTTCGAGGGGGAGCATTTTTCGAAATAATTCGAAACTTGTCAGATCAACCCCCACCCCCAGCAACCCTAATTTCGAAATTCATCATAGGGAATAAGGGTCGAGTGGCACCTTACTGTAAAGGTCTGTCAATTCTCCATTCTGATTTATCATTTTTAGAATTTTAAATTAACATACAGGGTGTCCCAACCGAGGGTAAAGTTGAATTCCTGCAAATCCCAAATACTAAATGAAATCGATTTATTTTGGCATAATGCAAGCGCAGGTTTATGCTCGGTCTAGAAAAACGACCTACACTTGTGAATTTGGAGTTGGTGCAATCAACCCCCTATTTCCAGCATCCCCAACTCAAAAATCATTCGATCGAAAATAGGTCAAATGGCACCTCGTTGGAAAGGTATTTCAATTTTCTCTTCGAATTTGGTATTTTCGAAATTCAGAATCAGCATACAGGGTGTCCCGGAGCAGGAACACTGAAAACCCAAATAACTTTTTGAAACTGGTTCATTTCGGTATAATACGAGAACATGTTTATGTTTGATTCGAGAATAAGACTCTCTTGCGTGAATATGGAATTTTGCAATCAATCTCTTCCATTCAGCATCCCCAACTCAAAAAATCATACAAGTGATTACAGGTTGAGTGGCAAAGTTCCAGAAAGATTTTTCTATTTTCTGAATCACTGAGGCATTGGTTTCAGTTTGGCAATCGAGGTTTTCTGGCGTGAGGATCAGGATGAGGGGATGATGGAGAAACTGATTGGATGCTCATCTAAACAGGAAAACGAGATTTATTGAACTTGTATTCAATTGAAAACAAAAAACTAACTTGATTATTACAACAATTGTTCAAAATGACCTCCGCCCACCTCCATACAGTTATACAGACGATTTTCGAACTCTCTTCTCACATTAGCGAAAACTTCAGGAGTCAAAAGTCGGCATTCTGTGATAATCCTCATCCGCAGCTCCTCCAGGTTTTCTGGTCTTGTGGCATAAACTTTAGATTTTAGATGGCCCCACAAAAAAAATCTAGGGATTTAAATCTGGTGACCTGGCTGGCCACTCAACAGGTCCTCTTCTACCAATCCACCTTGCTGGGAAATTTTCGTCTAAATATTGGCGCACCCGAGCATCATAATGCGGAGGAGCACCGTCTTGTTGAAAACGCATTTCGTCCTCAGAAAGAGTTGGATCGTTCTGTAAAATTTCTGTCAATCTAGGATGTATGTGTTCCTCTAACAACTGTAGGTAGCCATTTCCATTCAGATTACCCTCAATAAAGAAAGGCCCAACTAGATGATTGCCAAAATTCCTGCCCAAACGTTCAACTTCTGAGGCCTTTGCGTGTGGGCCTCTCTAAACCAATGAGGATTCTGTGTGTCCCAATATCGACAATTATGTCTATTCACTTCACCACTGAGCATAAAGGTGCTTTCATCAGAAAAACAGATGTTATTCAGAAAATTTGGATTAGCGTTTAGGTTTTCACTTAGATTTTCACAAAACTGTAAACGACGATCTGGATCATCTTCGTTTATTTCATGCACTAATTTTACCTTGTAGGGTGAAATTTGTGATGTTTCACGATTCTATGGACAGTTGTAGCTGATACACCAGTCAGACGAGATAGTTTTCTGATCGAAGTAGTATTCTCCATTTGTAGATGACCCACTACTGCCACTTCCGTTGCCTCATTTCTGACAGGACATGCCACTTCATGTTTTTGTTTGCCACCGAACCCGTAGCTAGGAATTTGTCAACCAAATATTTAACGTACTGGTGACTGACTCCTTTCTCTTTCAGGATGGTTCCTATCGAATATCCTTGCCGTTTCTTTGGCACAACTGTTATTTCGAAAATACGTCGATACAATTTCGACCCTTTCCTCAGTGGAATAAACCATTTTCAGATTAATTTCAACTGACGAACAACAACAATAATGAGGAACTGATCTGAATAATAATAATATTTCATTGCAAAATGAGAAATAACAGATGACTGCACGCCAGATGAAAATGAAAAAATGTGAACATTTTCAATGCAGAAATCAGCTTTATTTCTTCGTAATTGATGCTCAACACATCGTACCCCAATACTTTCAACAGTTTCGAATTAATTTTAGTTGATAATTTCAAATGACGATATTGAATTTTTCGAAAGCGACATCCTGTATGGAGAGCCGAACTGAATGAAATGCTTTAATCATTCTGGAATTCAAAAACCTTTCTGAAGATATGCCACTTGAATTATTTGTATGATTTTCAAGTTGGGGATGCTGAATGGAAGGGGTTGATTGCAAAAATTCTATAACCACACAAGAAAGTCCTATTCTCGGATCAAACATGTTCTCGTATACCGAAATGAACCAGTTTCAAAAGTTATTTGGATTTTCAATGTTCCTGCTTCGGGACACCCTGTATGATGATTCTGAATTTCGAAAATACCAAATTCGAAGAGAAAATTGCAGTACCTTTCCAACGAGGTGCCACTTGACCTATTATCGATCGAATGATTTTTGAGTTGGGGATGCTGGAAATAGGGGTTGATTGCACCAACTCCAAATTCACAAGTGTAGGTCGTTTTTCTAGACCGAGCATAAACCTGCGCTTGCATTATGCCAAAATAAATCGATTTCATTTAGTATTTGGGATTTGCAGGAATTCAACTTTACCCTTGGTTGGGACACCCTGTATGTTAATTTAAAATTCTAAAAATGACAAATCAAGGTGGAGAATTGACAGACCTTTTCAGTAAGGTGCCAGTCAACCCTTATTCCCTATGATGAATTTCAAAGTTAGGGTTGCTGGGGGTAGGGGGTTGATCTGAGAAGTTTCGAATTATTTCGAAAAATGCTCCCCCTCGAAACAAAAATCGACGTGTCTTGGTGTTTTTCGCTAATGTTACTCATTTCGGAGTTATAGGGGGGGTCAAATTTTCGTTGGAACACACTGTATAGAACATTCTTGCATACACTTCTTGAATAGAAAAGTAGTGTCATAGACGCCAGCAACATGGCTTCGCAAAGAGAAGCAATCGTTCGAGAGCTCTCTAGAATAAACAAAGAAAATTTGATCAATAGAATCATCAATAAACGTGTACCTGACAATTTAACAGTTAGTGACGAACTACGTATTTTTTTTATTAGGAAAATTACGTGTCTCGACGGATATGGTCACTGACACGATGAAATTATACATTCATGTAAACATTAATTATACAGAAATAATAGAAAAGTATTGTAAAAATAAAACAGAGATTATCATGTCAAATGAGGTTATACAAGTTCGTGTTTTTCAGAGATTCGAACAAATTAGAAAACTGATATTCGAAGTTGAGCAATTCTTTTAGGTTTCTACTGAGGTTGTGTTGTGATCTGGTATCTGGTATTTGTTGCAGTTTATCAAAATATGTTCTACTGATAGTCGACTGTTACAGACTTCGCATTCTGGAGGGTTTTCTGACTCCATCAGGCAGCCTTGAGTAAGGCGCGTGTGGCCTATTCTTAGTCTCCTTAATATGATTTTATTGTTTCTGCACATCGGGGGTAGTTTACAGGGTTTGAGGACAGGCTGCACTGGATGAAGTTTTGTGTTTGACCTGTTCCACTGGCTCTGCCACTCACTAAGGATTTGGTACTTTATGGTTGATTTCAGATCGTAGTTGGATATCTATTATGGGTTCATCTGACATGGACGCTTTTTTAGCTGCTCGATCGGCCCTTTCATTCTCGGGGATTCCAAGATGGGACGAGATCCAGATGATGATTATGGATACTCCGTTAGATGAGAGAAGATGACATGTCTCTTGAATGTTCTGAACGATCCAGTGTTTAGAATAAACATCTTTTATGGCATGTGTGGAGGACAGTGAATCAGTGCAAATTGCAACATTTCTTTGATTAGGTTTAACCATTTTAAGTGCTTTCAAAATAGCAATTAGTTCACCTGTGTACACACTACATTCGATAGGGAGATATTTTTCTAGTGTCGTTTCTGCACTAGTTACTGAGCAACAATACTTTCTTCTTCCTTAGATGCATCAGAGTAAAAAATTTGGTCAAACTGATGTTGATTCAGAATTTCTGAGAATGCCTGTTTGTAGAAAACACTAGGGGTTTCGATTTTGTTATAGTTGCTTAGGGTTTTGTTTACAGATGGACTGATTTTGATCCAAGGTGGTGTTGTTGAAGTAGAGTTTGGTATAGTGTTGGTAAGATCTATCTTTAACTGAAGTGTTCTCAAAATTTGTGGAATTGTTGGGGGGCTTCTTTGTCTATTGGGAATTTCTGCATGGTTATTCATCAATTTGAAAATTGGATTTGTGAGATTTGCTGAAATTTAAGTTTGAGGATTTCAAATTTGAGTTTGACGCTGACATGTAAACTATGCTTCCATAATCTATTTTTGGAAGAATTATGGTTTTATTTATTCTTAGTAGTATCTTCTCTTTTGAACCCCAATGATGATGTGATAGAGTTTTTGAGATATTCAGTCTTTTCAAACAATTCTTTTTGATCTCCTGAATGTGAATTTTCCAAGTTAGTTTGGAATCGAAAGTAACTCCTAGAAATTTGAAATGATCTACTACATCTATCGGCACTCCATTGAGGATCAGGTGTGGTATCTCGATACTACTGCGTCTTCGACTAAACTTTATGACTTTGGACTTTGACGAAGAGAAGTTGAAACCAGTCCGTGTCGACCATTGTACAAGATTATTCATAGCATTTTGAAGAAGAGTACAAGTACTAGATGTATTTTTCCTTTGACAAAATATAACCAGGTCATCTGCATAAAGTGAGTATTTGATAGGTGCCCCTATAAGGGAACAAATATCGTTTATGGTCAAGATGAATAATGTTGAGCTGATAATAGAGCCTTGGGGTACTCCGTTTTCGGTGAGGTAAGAAGTGGATATCTTTCCATTTACTCGTACTTGGATTGTCCTGTCAGTGAGAAAGTTCCTCATGAAGCCATAGATATTTCCAGTTAGGTTAATCTCCTCGAGTTTATTGAGTATGACTTCTTTCAGAGTAGTGTCAAAGGCGCTTATTATATCGAAGACAACCGCAATCACATCTTGTTTTTTCGCGAAGGCGTCGGCGATCTCTGTTTGAAGGACTACCAAATTGTCCATAGTGCATCGGTTAGGCCTGAAACCAGATTGTGCTGGTGATATAATGTTTCGGCTTTCTAGGTTCCACAGAAGGGAACTACGTATTGTTCGAGGTGATATCTCTGATACAGATGGAATTTCCGAGAGTTCCAAAATAACAATTGCACTAAACCTTGATACAAACATTGACAACATTCGCTTAGAAGGTGAGTTTGAAGTGTTGAAAGTGCAATTGGAGTATGCCGAAGATATCATATATAGGGTGTCTACTATAAAAGTGCCAAACTTCAGCTGGTGATAGTACAATTCATTTGCAACAAAAAATGTCTCATAACATTTCTTCGAAAAGTTGATAAGTATCGAGTTATTTAACACTTCTTGATTTTACGAAATTTTTTGCTTTCTATAAAAACAAGAATATGTCTGTTACTTTTACAGCTACATGAAATCAGACCATACCGTCGGAAAGAACATTGAATTTGCTATGAGATAGGTAAGTACTAATGGTGAAAAAATGTTGTATACCGGGTGTTGTAAAAGGCCTAACGAAAAAATTGTGAAATTAACAGAATTAGTGGTATTTTCTTGTTAGCTGTACTACTGAAAACTGATTGATGTGTAGCCGTTTTTCTCTCGAAAAAACTACTACATTCATCTGGCTTTCAAACGGTATATCAACTTTTGAGCTTACTAGTTTTTTACCAGCAATATTATGGGTAAGAGTAAGAGTCAGTAAATTCTCTTATCCTTCGATCACAAATGAGCTAGTTTCACCGGAGCGTCTAAACAATTCCACAAATGACTTTTCAATAATAATAGGCGATAAATAAATAACATATATGGATATTGATTGTTTAAGAAACTAGGAATAATCAATTTTTCTCGGATTAGATGAAGAAAATTAGAAAATAGAATCGTAAACGAACAAATCACAGAAGGCTTGTATCACGTGATTTTAAAACAAATGAACATATTTAGAAATTGACAGGAACTGTCATTCAATGAATTGATGAATTGAAGTTTATATTTTCCCCTTTTACGGTTCCATTTTCTTTCTGGAAAAAAGAAAACATGCCTTGTTTCTCAAATATTGAATATCGAGATATGTTATTTGTTTATGGCTTCGCGAATGGAAATTCCCGTGCAGCGCAGCGGGAGTATGCATTGCGTTTTCCAAACAGACACAAACCTTGCAGAAAGACATTTACTAAAGTGTTTAGGCGCTTCGGTAAAACTGGTTCATTCAGCGGTTTAAGAATTAGAGAAGGTAGTGGAAATACTCAGCAATAATATGTGATTGATGCTCTTTTAGTTCTGATGAAAAATATTGAATTTTCTTCTGTGGAATTGAAAAAAATCAAAAAGTCCCAGAATAAACCCTTAATTTGCCATAACTCTATATATTTCCCATTTAATCAAAAATACATTACCATAAAAAATATGTAGTATAAAACTGAAAAGAACAGATGACAAGCTAATGGAATAATGTTTACAAGCTTAAAAACTACTAATTTTGACCCCTTTCATGTCACCCTGAAAAGAGTCAATTTTGTTCACCTACACAATTCACACATATTTCCTTCATAGAATTTTTGCAAGCATATCTGTAGCATTTCCCACAATATTTTCATGTCGATTTATTGTCACTTCTACGACATATTCAGCAACGTTCAACATAATTTTGTGGCCTCTGAGGGGGTGGGGGTACGACTTCACTAATGCCTAATAGAAGTCGAGCGTGGTGCTTCATTTCTACAGATTATTGTTCTATTGTTGCCCTATTTGGGGTTTTATGAGTTCTCAAGCACATTTTTCCAGAAAATCACTGCGGGATATATATAATGCGTTTATGCCTGCAATGTTCAGTAAGTCATAGAACACAACCATAAACCACCGACCGGTATTTCTAGCAACATTGTAATTGTAGCAGATTTGATCAACTAAATCAACACCAATTTTCATTTTGTTATAGTCTGAGCATAACAATATAATCAACAAGTACTCGGAGATTTGGTGCTACATTGAGACTTCATTATTCCATGGTTCATACAGTTCTCAAGCGAAATAATTTACATTTTTACCATTTGAGTAAGGTTCAAGACCTATTGCCAGTGGATAGTGAGGTGAGGTTGCAATTTTGTAGGTGGTACATGAATAAATTACAGGATTGGGGATCAGATAAAATTGTATGAACGGATGTGGCACTTTTACCAAAGTTGGGATTATAAATTTGAGAAATTCCCATATATGGGATACAGAAACTCCTCATGGCACTATTGTGTCACACTCTCAGCACGAGATTAGAGTTAATGTGTGGTTGGGGTTAAGGAGGGGTCAACTTGTCGGGCCAGTTATACTTCCCGATCGTCCCAATTCAAACGAATTTTTAAATCTATTAAATAATGAAATAATGAACGTTCTCGAAGAAATGCCTATAACTACTCGACATCACCTTTGGTTTCAAATGGACGGCTGCCCGGCTCATAATTCTAGAATGGTCCAGAACTGGATGACTGAGAAATAAGTAGAGAAATGTATAGGTCGATTCGGGCCGGTGAGATGGCCACCCAGAAACCCTGACCTTACGTCGCTTGATTTTCATGTGTGGGGTTCATTAAAGACTAATGTTTATAGAATTTCCTTTAATATTAGAGGAATTAATTGAAATGATTCGAATCTGTTGCGACGAAATTAGTTAAAAACACATTGAACTTCAAAGAGTAGTTGATAGTTTAAGAAAAAGTTGTGTTAAGTGCATTCAAGAAAGAGAAAACATTTTGACCACCTGTTATAGTTTTTAAATCTCCTTCGTTAAAAGATGATTCATCAATTTGTTTTAGTTCTTGTTCATGTTTCATTAAGCAATATAAGATTTTTGCGTTTTCAAATTTTATGTTCTTTTTACTCTTACCCATGATATTGCTGGAAAAACAATAGTTAGCTCAAAAGTTGATATAACATTTGAATGCCAGTTAAATGTAGTAGTTTTTACCAGAAGAAAAACAGTTACTTATCGATCAGTTTTCAGTGGTAGGGCTAACAAGAAAACACCACTAATTTTGTTCATTCACCCGGCATACAAAATTTTGTTACCATTAGTACTTACCTATCTTATAGAAAATTCAATGCTCCTTCCGATGGTATGGTCCGATTTGATGTAGCTGGAAGAGTAACAGAGATATTTTTGTTTTTATAGAGAGAACATTTGAATTTGGGAGGCTTTTACTTGGTGAAATTCCATTCTCAATAATAAAAAGCAAGTACTGTGTTTTAAGGAATTTTACTTAATAATTGCGATTCGTAACGCGTTTCACTACACCGTAGCTTCTTCAGACGAATGAATATACAGAAAAATATAAATGAGAATATAACTATAAATGTTCTTGAGTATTTAAAAGCTTATTGGGTTGCTTCTTTTCAAGTGGTTATTTATGACAGGTATATCCAATAAAATTAAGGAATAGATTGCTTCCCGAAAAGATTCAATAGAGGTGAAGGGCTTAAATCGACTTGTTCATTGATGAGTCTACCTGAGTGTTTGTACTTATTGATTTCTAAAGTTTCCCAAAGATCTACCTTCCAATATTTATTATCTGTATGCAAAATTTCAGACTGTGGGTCGAAAGAATGATTATTTTCTAAGAGATGATTCGCGTAATTTGAATCTGATTTTCCATTTGCGTTTATGTTCCGATATTCTAATATTAAAATTTCTATGTGTTCTACCAATGTAGAAATTATCAGTCATTGCAATTCAATCGATAAACACCTGATTTATTGTTTCTACCTGGTTTGGTTTTATTATTTTTAAATATTTGCCTAAATTATTATTAGTTTGGAAAGCTATGTTGAAATTATTGCTACTTAAGAATGATTTCAGTTTCTCACTTGTAATGCCAACGTAGGTTAAGGTGTTGAATTTTTGTTTCAATTTATCGACAGGGTAAACTTCATTCAATGCGATTCTACTTTGTTTTTATTTAAAATATTATTTATTAGTTTGGGATTGTAACCATTATTTTTGGCTATTTGTTTTATCAAACTTAGTTCTTTGTTGAAATTTTCTGGTGGTAACGGGATGTTAATCAATCTATGAATAAAACTATTGAATGCTGACATTTTATGTTTATGTAGAAAAGAATCATGTCAATAAAATAATCATTCTTTCGACCCACAGTTTGAAATTTTGCATACAGATGATAAATATTGGAAGGTAGATCTTTGGGAAATCAATAAATACAAACACTCAGGTAGATTCATCAATGAACAAGTCGATTTAAGCCCTTCACCTCTATTGAATCTTTTCGGGGAGCAATCTATTCCTTAATTTTATTGGATATAACTGTCATAAATAACCACTTAAGAAGAAGCAACCAATAAGCTTTTAATTACTCAAGAACATTTATAGTTATATTCTCATTTATATTTTTCTGCAATTCATTCGTCTGAAGAAGCTACGGTGTAGTGAAACGCGTTACGAATCGCAATTATTAAGTAAAATTCCTTAAAACACAGTACTTGTTTTTTATTATTTATAGAGAGAAGTAAAGAATTTCGTAAAATCAAAAAGTGTTAAATAACTCGATAATTATCAACTTTTCGAAAAAATGTTATAGGACATTTTTTGTTGCAAATGACTTGTACTATCACCTACTGAAGTTTGGCACCTTTTATAATAGACACCCTGTATTATTTCAGAAAGTCAGTAAGTGATAAAGAATTTATTATAAGTTTATTATCTGAAGATAAACGAACCTGCAAATCCACGACCACATAATGCGACGTTGCCACGTCTGGTAAAAATTTGCGGAATGTAGTCATTCCCAAGCAAACTTATTCGGAAATTGTACCTCACAAAAACAAAAAATCGCATACCCAAGGAGTTGAACAGTCGACCACAAAAAGCAAAAGAGATTTGCGTAATCGTAGTAATACCATAATCGGCTCTGGTTCGGGGGAGCCCACAGGTGGAAATAGTTTTTGAGGTATATCAAGGAGAGCCTTTGTGCATATTAGAAGAGTCAATCTAAACACGCGTGCCGAAGATGTTAAGCTGTATGTCAGGTCCAAGTTCAATACCGAAAATGTTGATGTCGAAGCATGCCCAGTTCGCGACGGGGCCATTTCTTTCCGCCTTGAACCGATTTTTCGAACTAAACAGGCTCGTTTGAAACTTCCAGTAAACCAAAGTAACCACTCATTGAAGATACTGAACTTCAATGTACAATCCATTACAAACAAAAGCGATCGACTCGAGTATTTATTGTATGATCAAAGTTGTAGTCTTGCATGTATTATGAAGCACTGGCTGACAAAGGAACGTTCGAGCATGTGCATAATGGAAAACTTTGAAATTGAAATTGAAAATTTTATCTAGGGGCCTCGAAACAGCGGGGAAGCATGATATTGGCAATAAAAAATATTGCAACAGAACCTCTGAATGATATAACAGATCTTTCAGTAGAAAATCAGCAATAAAAATACCGAAAATCAATCTGGCTCTTATTTGCTCCTATCGTCCTCCGAAAGGAGACTTCGACATTTTCTTAGAACAAATTGATGCTGCACTGAACCATACATGCAACCTTCCCATTAAAAATGTAACCTTGGCTGGAGATTTCAATGTTGATTTCCTGCAAAATTCAAGTCAAAGATCAAGACTACTTGAAATTATGGATTCTTACAATATGTGTCATATATTTGAAGATCCTTCGCGTATAACGACGTCTTCTGCATCTTGCGTAGATAATATTTTTGTAAATTATGAACTTTTTGATTGCGAAAGTGTTACACTTAATCCTCACTTCTCTAACCACAGTGCTCAATTACTCAACATAATAACAGAAAAACCTGAAAACAATGAATTCACATCTAACCGCATCTTCTCGGTCTCGAACACGAACCTGTTTGTGGATCTTATCAACAGGGTCGACTGGAGAATGGCTACAATTGGTTCCATGACACAGTACTACACTATATTGAATACTGAAAGAAAAACAAATGTTGAAACAATTCGCAAAAACAATACCGATACTGAAACAATAAAATTGTAAAACCAATTAGACGCAACGCGCACTGTATCATTGGTTAGGAAGGAACTAATTTCAAGAAGTTTTTACGAAGAGCTTAAAACGAAATAAAACAGCATCTAGAGAACTCGGTAAGGCAGAGAGATTTAGAACTGCTGAACTATGCAGAAAATAAAAGCCAAGCGATTTGGGCGATAATAAATATGAAAATTGGTAAACGGAGGAAAGCATTGATACCACATTATCTGCAGAAGAATTGAACAAATTTTTCACAAACATAACTGAAAAACTTGATATTGCAGCGTCCACAGAATGCTCAGGCAATTTATTGAGAGAGTCAATCCCAAATGAAATGAATGAGTCACACACAATGGCTCTGCTAAAGAGATAGTAAATATAGTTAAGAATTTCAAGTCTTCGAATACTAAAGATATTTATGGATTGTCTGTGAAACTATTGAAAACCACTATACAAGTACTCGCTGAGCCTCTGAGTATGGTGGTGAAAAATGCTTCATAGAAGGAGTGTTCCCAAAACGCCTTATACTGGAAAAGGTGGTCCCAATCGTCAAGCAGGGTGATGTAAATCAGTGCGGCCAATATACATATTGATTGTATTCTCGAAAATCTTGGAGAGTCTCTTGAAAATAAGACTGGTAAACTTCCTGGAAAAACATCAATTACTCACTTCTTCCCAGCACGGGTTCCGAAACGGAAAGTCTACTGTTAAAGCCTTTATGAACATGATAGAAGGTAATCTTGAGTTCTTTGAAAATAAGAGAGACGTTTCATTATCATGCCTTGACATAAGGAAGGCTTTCTACTGTGCCATCTATAACATACTTTTAGACGAATTGGACTTCTGTGGAGTAAGAGGTAAAGCCTACGAAATTTTTAAATCATACCTCGAAGATCGACGACAGATTGTTGTGTAGAAGAACCATAGATCTAGCGAGCAAGAGGTGTCAATTGGTGTACAACAATGGTCAATTATTGGCCCCCCATTATTCTGTGTTTATATGACTGATCTTGCTTGGCATCTGCGGCACAAAAATTTGTGCATGTACGCTTACAATTCAACAATAAGAAGCATAAACGAGGATAGGGTTAGTCTGACGAACGAAGAGAATTAAAGACTCAACATGGCAGCTGAATGGTTCGAAGCTAAAGGTCTTAAGTAGAACGATATTAAGACACAACAGTTGATCTTCACAACTAAAAAACCATCAGAGCCAGGACTCCATCAGAAGAATCAAATTTATAGTGAGTGAAGTTGCTGATATACTCACATATTTTGCCAATTTCTACAGTTTGGCAATATACGGCATTCTTCTCTGGGGAGCCTCACCTCACACACAACAAGTATTCCTGCAAAAAAAGAGGGCAATAAGGGCCATTAAGGGAGTGTCTTCGACCACTAGTTGTAGACCACTTTTCAGGGATCTGAAAATACTTACATTACCAGCTGTTTACATACTCACCTGCTTATGCTTTATCTATATGATCTGATGTCTGACTATCTTTCAAACCGGGAACAGTTTGTGGAAATTTCAGGTTGCTTGAGCTCTGGAAGAAAGGTGCTTTATGGTGTCCTCCAGGTGCAGTGTTTTGTTCATTATTATTCTGTACATATATATATATATATATATATATATATATATATATATATATATATATATATATATATATATATATATATATATATATATATATATATATATATATATATATATCATAACATTTAACGTTATCCTAATATATAATTACTCCAGGATATGTTTTGATTATAATCATTGTCTGGCAATGGTATTAATTACCGGGTGGTGGATTTATATTTTTTCATGAAATCAGTTTGATTGCATGAACAGATATATAGGCAACTCGTCGGGTAAAACCCTATATATATACATATATATATATATATATATATATATATATATATATATATATATATATATATATATATATATATATATATATATAATCAATGATATGTTCTACTTATCTATGACCGATGACGTTACTTCTTTTGCAGATGATGGTGCTATCTTTCATACAGCATCTTCGTGGTTGACACTGAAAAGTAGAATAGAAAAGTATTCTTGTATTCTATTGGACTTTTAATGCTTCCAAAACATCTTTTATGCCCTTTTGCACTGAGCCTACGAGGATGCCAGATTACGGTACTTTGAAATTCAGTTTGAATAACCATGAGGTTGCTATTGAAAAATCTATGCAGGTTAAATATTTGGGGGTTGTCTTGGATACTTACGTTCGTTGGGATCACTATATGTCAGCTTTGACTAAAAAGCTAAGACGACTCTTACAGCTATTTAGAATATGCAAGGGCTTTTGTGATCTGTCTCAGCTCAGATCTTTGTATTATTCAATGGTACAGTCCATCTTGTCCTATGGGATTTTGGTTTGGGGAGGTGTGGAAAGTGCATCTGAAGAAGTTGGATGACCTGAGAATGGCTACAATTGGTTCCATGATACAGTACTACACTATATTGGATACTGTTCTCCTGAAAGAAAGATAAATGGTGAAACAATTCGCAAAAACAATACCGATGCTGTGACAATAAAATTGCAGAACCAATTAGACGCAACGCGCACTGTATCATTGGGTAGGAAGGAACAAATTTCAAGAAGTTTTTACGAAGAGCATGAAACGAAATAAAACAGAATCTAGAGAACTCGGTAAGGCAGAGAGATTTAGAACTGATGAACAATGCAGAAAATGAAAGCCAAGCGATTTGGGCGATAATAAATCTGAAAATTGGTAAACGGAGAAAAACATTTATACCACATTATCTGCAGAAGAATTGAACAAATTTTCCACAAACATAACTGAAAAACTGGATATTTCAGCATCCACAGAATGCTCAGGCAATTTATTGAGAAAGTTCACCCCAAATGAAATGAATGAGTCACACACAATGGCTCTGCTAAAGAGATCGTAAATATAGTTGAGAATTTCAAGTCTTCGAATACCAAAGATATTTATAGAATGTCTGCGAAAATATTGAAAACCACTATACACGTACTCGCTGAGCCTCTAAGTATGGTGGTGAATAAATGCTTCATAGAAGGAGTGTTCCCAAAAGCCTTAAACTGGAAAAGGTGGTCCCAATCTTAAAGCAGGGTGATGTAAATCAGTGCGGCCAATATCCATATTGCCTGTATTCTCGAAAATCTTGGAGAGTCTCTTGAAAATAAGATTGGTAAACTTCCTGGAAAAACATCGAGTACTTACTTCTTCCCAGCACAGGTTCCGAAACGGAAAATCTACTGTTACAGCATTTATGAACATGATAGAAGGTAATCTTGAGTTCTTTGAAAATAAGAGAGACGTTTCATTATCATGCCTTGATATAAGGCAGGCTTTCTACTGTGCCATTAATAATATACTTTTAGACAAAATGAACTTCTGTGGAGTAAGAGGTAGAGCCTACGAAATTTTCAAATCATACTTCGAAGATCGACGACAGATTGTTGTGTTGAAGAACTACAGATCTAGCGAGCAAGATGTGTCAATTGGTGTACCACAAGGGTCAATTCTTGGCCCCCTACTATTCTGTGTTCGCTGACGATTCATTAATCATGAGCACAAACGAGGATATGTTTAGTCTGACGAACAAATAGAGTGAAAGACCCAACACGGAATGGTTCGAAGCCAACGGTCTTGAGCAGAACAAGAATAAAACACAACAGTTGATCTTCACAACTAAAAAACCATCAGAGCCGGGAACAATCAAACTATTAGGTTTTTCACTCGACAGCGCTCTCAACTGGTCAGAACACAATGAAAATTTATCTAGAAAATTATCTTCGACTATTAACTCGATCAGAAGAATAAAATTCATAGTGAGTAAAGTTGCTGCTATACTCACATATTTTGATAATTTCCACAGTTTGGCAATATACGGCATTCTTCTCTGGAAAGCCTCACCTCACGTACAACAAGTATTCCTTCAACAAAAGAGGGCAATAAGGGCCATTATGGGGGTGTCTTCGACCACTAGTTGTAGACCACTTTTCAGGGATCTGAAAATACTTACATTACCAGCTGTTTAGATACACACCTGCTTATGCTACATCTATAAAACGAAGGATTCATACTTAAAACACTCTAATTATCACAATTATCCAACCAAGCAGTGCAAGAACCTTGTTCAACCGAACGTAAGGCTGAAGAAGTCTCAGGATACTAACCTGTGAATGGGCAGAAAAATGTTCAATCACCTCTCGCAGAGTCTTCAGCGGGTACCTACTGTGCAAATTTTCAAATCAAAAATTGAAAATATTTTATTGCAAAAATCAATTTATGATATTGAAGAATATTTTGATCTCGACATTTCTACTCAGCCCGATTGATCTCATATTACAATTTTGATTGTTCCTTCTGTAAACATGTGATCTGTACTATATTTTCTTAGTTACCTACTTATATGTTAACACGCCTTGTCAATCTTCTTGAAGGCTAGTAAATTACCAATACCATTACCATTACCATAGAAGTCCCTTCTGAACTTCAATCAATCAATCAAATCATAACACCATCAAAATATTACATGGCATTTCAATTAGACGCTAAACACTAACACATAGTAAATAATAATATTTCTCTTTTTTAAAAAGGTCTGACTGGACCTAGAGGTAGAGCTGGCAAACCAGGAAACCATGGTTTACCAGGAACTCCTGGGATCACGGCTTGGCAAGTCAAGGTTAATGGATCTACTGATCTGCTCATTCCACCTTCCATTGGCGGTAAGTGAAAATATATTGCGTAAAAAAATTAAAGCAAAATTTCTATAGTTAATTTTTTTTATGGACAATTAATTGTTATACCGGGTGGGGCAACTGAAACGAAAAAGACTACGGCCGTCTCTATACAAGGCCGGAGCTGCTGAGAATTGGCAACAATGCTAGCAGGGCTATTGACTGCATCACGCGGGCCATTGTTTACAGTTGGTTGAGCACGTTGAATATATTTCGTTTTTATTCGTTTTCCGAAGTTTCAACCATTGTTTAAACAATCTACAGTGTTCATTGCTAACATTTTGAGTGTAATATCACTTCAAGTTTTGAATAATCAGGTGCTTATTCATCTGTATATGGTGTCTGCCCAGTTCTGTTTAGTTTTCGTTTCGAGACTTCAAACATGCTGCATACTCGTGTAGTGCCAGCTTGTACGAGCAATTATGAATCGCAAAACGAAAAAGTATCAGTGTTTAATTAAGAAATTCCACCTCCAAGTTTATGTACCCACTTTCAGATCAACATAAAACTTTTTTAACTTATGATACTGTTCATATTTTTAAGAACATCAGAAATAACTGGATATATCAAGAAGATAACGAAAAGTATTTTCTCTTTCCAGAGTTTCATCAAGATGAAAAATCTGATGAAACAGTTGTTGCAAAATTGAGTGATTTGAGAAACTTATATAGAAAAGAATCTAATATGTTATCGAAAACAGCTTCTTAATTAAATTGCGAATCGAAAAACGGAAACTTCTTACTGTACTTTAAATCATTTACTTATTGTTGTTTTCAGTTACCTACTTCTACTGAGATCATTAATATTTTTCTTACACATTTCTCTGTCATTGCAAGTGCATGTTTCCAAGTGTTTCAATGTAATAGCATCATTCAAATGCATGCGAATTCAATTTAAATACCCGCACCATGTAAACTCTGTGCTACTTCAATGTCAAGTAACCCTGTTAGTGTGACGTCACGCGCTGTTGCCACATGAGCAGCTTCTGCCTTGTATAGAGAGGGCCGTGAAAAGACTCAATAACTGCTAAAGTATTCGTTTCCGGACAAAAAGCAGAAATATTTCAATTTTTTTCTGAATGGGGACATCTATATTTTAAAAAGGTGATAAACTGGATCCATGTAACTATAGACCAATAAGTCTTCTGTCTGTTGCATCAAAAGTGATGGAGTCCATAATAGTCGAAGTGACAACCGAGTTCTTGACAAAAAACTTTATCATTCCGTCAGAACAACATGGCTTCATAAAGGGTAAGTCAACTACCACAAATCTTTTGTCTTTCGTTAATAAATGGACGCATGCCTATGATCAAAGGATCCCTACTGATGTCATTTACCCTGATTTCGCCAAGGCTTTTGACAGAGTCACAGTAAGAAGATTAGTTCACAAATCGGATATCGTTGGAACTCGCAGGAAGTTGCTTCTCTGGACTACTAATTA
Organism: Cryptolaemus montrouzieri; assembly: GCA_013387265.2. Lineage (NCBI taxonomy): Eukaryota > Metazoa > Arthropoda > Insecta > Coleoptera > Coccinellidae > Cryptolaemus > Cryptolaemus montrouzieri. Next base: position 155,968,645 of record JABFTP020000185.1, on the reverse strand, counting down.
TATGTCGCAGCGAACATTCGTGGTGAGGGTTGGTGGTGTTCTTTTCGTCGGAAAGACCACATTAAATCTCGCAAGTCATTCTTCGCTGACGACACCAAGTTGTATGCAAACCCGCTCACCGAGAGACAGATTCTCCAGGACGATCTTGACGCAAAAAACCGATGGTGCAACGACTGGCTCCTACCACTAAATGTTGATAAATGTGTTGTACTCTATATAGGACCCAATAATCCATCCCGTCAATACTCGATTGACAATCATCCACTTCGCTCAGTTACTTCACATGTAGATCTAGGAGTAACCGTTACTTCAAACCTTACGTGGTCGGAACATGTCCTAAGTTGTCCTTCTCTAGTTCGGTTACACTTTATAAGACTTATGTGCGTCCTATTTTGGAGTATGCAGGCTCGGTTTGGTGCCCGGTTCTCGCTCGGGATAAAAGCATGCTTGAGGGTGTCCAGCGCCGTGCTACACGTTTGACTTTTGGGGTCGTTCGTCCCTCATATAATGAAAGATTGGCTAGAGCTGGTCTCATAACCTTCGAGCAGCGAAGACATCGCGGAGATCTAATCTTGTGCTATCGTATAATTAAACACAATTACGCCAACCTGAGATGTTTGTTTAGTTTGAGTGCTGATACTCGTTTGCGTGGTCATCATCTGAAGCTGAAAAAGAAAAATTTTCGTCGAGACAAAGACAGTATTTTCTTGTGAATAGGGTGTTCGATGATTGGAACAGGTTTTCTAGTGATGTGGTGGACTCAAATTCGGTTAATGAATTCAAAAATAAATTGGACTTTCTTTTGTTTAATTAGATTTCGTTTTTGACATAAGTGGATTTAGTTATTATATATGTGTGCATATTTAATTATGACTAAGCTGTGCTTGCAATACTATAGAAATTATTTTTTGTTAATATGCTTTTATAGGACTTGTCCTCAGCCTTAAATAACTTCAATAATAATAATAATAATAATCTTTTAACACACGGTGATTTTATCTTACATCAACTCCCTAAGCAGGGGTGCACAAAACTCAATTTATTCTTGATTCTCAACAAAAATGTCTAATAATTTTTGAGTTTTTACATATTCGGAAGAAGACACAGGCTGTTTCGTCAAAAGACGAGTTATTTTCAGTGATTGCAAAATCTATCGATTTTGAATGAACATTCAACGAAATACTGTTGTATTTTGGGGAGAAATATATTTAAGCAGTGATGTTTCCACTACACCACCACCACAATCTTCGAATTGACCAGTTAGTTTGAGTAAAAACTATTAGAAAGGTTTTAGAATTTCTAGAATATTGTAGACAAATATTTTGCTTCATCTGCGTTGTGATCAAGATACAGGGTGAATTAATAGAGAGCGATACAGTGTTCACGAGGTCTGCAGATTTTGAATGGAGATTCAGAACACGTTTGTTTGGTTTTCAAATAATTGAGCTTATTCATAGAATTACCTATATGTTGGTGAGTAGGGAAAAATTGAAAAAACAATTGAATTTATTATACCTGATACTTTTTTAGGCCAATTCGGTATCAATCGAACAACACAAATACAAATATTGCTCGAAACGTTCCAGGACATTACGTAGCATTGCAGGGGTTTTACCATTACACTCGACTACAATCCGTTGTCGTAAATCCACCAAATCTTCTGGATCAGTTTTAAAAGTTTGACTCTTTAAATGGCTCCATAAAAAACATTTAAGGTGACAAGTCGGGAGAATGTGGGGCCTCTTCTCCCAATCCGTCGATCAGGAAATTCTCGATTTAGATATTGTCGAACTGGAAGTGCAAAATGCGGCGGGTCCCATCCAACTGAAACACAACATCCTCTTCTAAATAGCTAGGATCATTTTCCAAAATTTCTGTTATGGCCAGATTGATTAGTTCTTCAAGTAGTTGGAGATATACTTCTGCCGTCAGATTTCCTGATGAGAAAAAGGGCCCAACCAGACGATTCCCATAGATGCCAACTCGAACATTCAATTTTTCACGTTATTGGGTATGTGCTCCACTAAAGATTCTGGGATTAGAGTCCGACCAGCACCAGCCGTTATGACTATTTACATTGACATTCAAACAAAAAGTACATTCATCTGAGAAGCAAATATTGTAGAGAAAGTGGGAATTGTTTGCTATTCGTTCACTTATTATTTAACAGAAATGCACTCTGCGGTCGGTTTTATACAGATGGAATTTGTATTGCTTGAAAACTCGACCAATAATTCTTCGACTCACACCAATTTCACTTTCCAATTTTCTTGTACTCAGAGTGAGATCAATCAAGCAGTTTCCATTTCATCATTTCGTATGGGTCTTTGGACATGCTCTCTTTCCCTATTCTGAACAGAGCTAGTTTCTGAAATTTTTCCACCAACTCCAAAATGTACTTGGCATTTACATGTTTGTAGTCATGGCTTTCATTGAAAATAGCAGCTGCCCTATTTGCACAAGTATTATTGCTGGAAAGAATTTCAATAATTTCTACTGTTTCAGCTATTGAATAAACCATTTTACTGGTATGGATGCAACCCGTTTGTGTGAGAAGCAGCTAGATAAACAAACAAACTAATTCGAATTTCATTCATCAGATACAAGTAATACAAGTAATCTGGAAAAAAAAAAAACTGCCGCATTTGTTGTTGAGAAATCTGCATTACACCTGTGTGATTTCATTTACGACGATCGGTTGCGTATGTCGTAAGGCGTGCGGGCCATTACCCTAGTGGTTGTCTTCACATGTCTGCGTTCTATCAGTCCTCCGATGGGAAACATTTTTTGCGATTCAACAACATCGCTTCTTCGTGAAGAGGCTCTTATACTGTGTATGAATTTCTTCATGATCCAACCTTTTGAAAATTCGTTCACCGTAATCAGATAATTCTAAATGTCTATCCAATGGGCTATAACTCGGACTAACTGATCAATTTGAAGATTTGAGGGGTTCACATCCTCATCTGAGGGGGTGTTTTGGAAGCATCACTGTTTGAGGATATTTTTCCCCAAAATACAACAGTAGTTCGGTGAATGTTCATTCGAAATCAACAAATTTTACAATCACTGAAAATAACCCGACACTGAAAATAATGCGGCAAATTGTGATGACTATAGAATGATTAGCCTAATGTCACATGTTCTGAAAACCTTTCTACGAATTATACATACTCGAATCTACACCAAATGCGAGCGAGAAATCGATCCAGCTCAGTTCGGTTTCAGAAATGGCCTAGGAACGCGTGAGGCTCTCTTTTCTCTTAATGTACTCACCGAGAGATGTAGAGACATGAATGTTGATGTTTAAGCTTTGTTGACTATCGGAAGGCTTTTGACTGCGTTTCACATAAAAAAATGGCGGAAATTCTAAAAAATACCGGGGTTGATGCAGAAGACTTACGCATTATTACAAACCTTTATTGGCACCAAACTGCACAAGTGAGAGTTAATGAACATCTGAACATACGGAAAGGTGTACGTCAAGGCTGTGTGCTGTCGCCTCTATTGTTTAACATTTACTCAGAAGCAATATTCAAAGAAGCATTTGAAAACGTAGACACAGGCAATAGAATAAATGGAAAACTACTTAGTAATATCCGCTACGCATACGACACCGTGGTACTAGCTAACAACCTCCAAAACTTGCAGAGAGCCATGAACCTTATTGTAGAGCATAGCCAACGCTTTGGACTATCTGTCAACGTTAACAAAACTAAAAGTATGGTGTTTTCTAAGCAAGCAGTGTAGGCTGTAATACGCATTAACAACCATCCTGTGGAACAAGTGCATTCCTTTCGGTATTTAGGAGCCACGGTGAACGACCGAAGTGATCCGAAAATAGAGATCAAATCTCGAATCGAACAAGCCCGTAAAACTTTCGTTGGCATGAGAGACCTTTTCGTCAACCGCGGACTTAATCTTCAGCTTCGTATGCGACTACTTCGTTGTTATGTTTTTCCTGTCCTCATTTATGGGTGTGAAAGTTGGACTTTCAATCCAGAAATGGTGAGACGCATAGACGCTTTCGAAATGTATCTATACCGTAGAATATTGCGTATCTCTTGGATGGAAAGACGGACAAACATCGACGTCCTAAATACAATGGGAAAATCACGAGAGTTGATGAGAACCATCAAAGAAAGAAAGCTCCAGTACATCGGGCACATCATGCGCGGCAAAAAATATGAGATCCTTCGCCTGATTATTGAGGGGAAAGTCCAAGGAAAAAGATCAGTTGGACGACGCCAGAACTCATGGCTGAAGATCTACGGAGGTGGTTTGGAAGAAAGTCCACTGAAATTTTTAGAGCTGCAGTGTCGAAAACAATTATTGCCAATTGGATCGCCAACATTCGTTTGGAGACGGCGTCATAAGAAGAAGAAGAAAATAACCTGTTTCTTGACAAACCAGTCTGTATCTTCTTCTGTATATGTGAAAACTCAAAAATTATTACACATTTATGTTGAGAACCAAAAGAGCTTTCTAATGAGATATCACTCGACCTATCTTCCCTATTCAAAAAATTGAGTTTTGTACACCCCTGCTTAGGAGGTTGATGTAAAATAAAAACACAGTGGGTTGAAAGATGGCCTCCTTCAGAAAAAAATTGACATGTTTCTGCTTTTAGTCCAGAAACGAATTGCCGATAAGCGATACCGTTTAGTCTGTTAGGCAAAAAAAATGCACCAATCAAATAATTTCCAATTATTTTGACCCAGACATCTAGTGAGAATTGTTCTTGATGATGAAATGGGAGTTTTCCTCAGCCCAATAATGATTATTGTGAAAAATTGTGATTGCAGTTCTCGAAAAGTTCTTCGTCTTTGAACATTATTTCACTATTAGAATGAGCATTTTTCTCTAATTTCACTTAAGAACCATCGGCAGAAATTCAGTCTTGAAGGAAAATCTCGAAAAACTAGTGTTTGGACCCGTTGAATATGAAACGGGTACAATAAGAAGTCATGGAGAATCCTCCAAACTAGAACATGTGAAATATTCAACTCATTTCCAATTTTTCTTGTACTTACATGAGGATTCAAATCAATATAATTCAAAACTGCTTCCTCAATATCTGAAGTTCTCATAGTTTGAGTGGCACCTTTTAAATGATTATCTGCAGTAAAAGTACCAGTTTCCCTCAACCTTCAGTGGATGTTTGAAAATGTTCGCCTGTCTGGTGTTTCTCGACTTGGAAAGCGCACCTGATACAATCGCCTAGTTTCTGTTGTGTTTCCGTCAGCCAGACCGTACAAGTGATGGATATCAGCAAATTCGGCGTTAGTAAAATTAGCCATTTTTTCTAACAGCAATAACTTCAAAAGTCTTAAAACTAATCGTTAATTTAATGAACAATTCGAGCAGGCACTGGTTCAACTTTAGCAACTGTCAAAATAAATAAATAAATGAAAAAAATCGAAGCCTTCTAGTCATTTTTTTAATTGAAAGTGCTTTCAATTCAGCGAATGCATACAATAATTTTTTTCAGGAACGGTCGGAGATACAAAAAATTACAAGTGTCAAAAAGTAGCATACTGCAAAAAAGTTTGAAAGGCCAAAATAAGACATGGTTCCGGAAAATAAACCATCTTTTAGATTCTAGTTGAAATTGGGGAAGTGTAATGATGGAGGCTATGACAAATAGCTTATATTCCAAATTTGGGCTGAATATCTCAAAAACTGCAGGAATTTTGAAGAAAAAACCAATTTTGTCTGGAAATTTCAACACCCTGTAGCTCCGTTACGAAGCTTTTGCGGACCTATGTTCATATGAACTTTTTTTCGTGAAATTGCACGTAGATTTACCGCCTCAAGTTGTAACTTACTATTATGTAACACCCTGTATATAAAAACCACAAAAAATGCAATATCATTAGATAATATCAAAATTCTTCATAACTGCCACAAAGAAAAGAGAATGAATCTATTGAATTGTTTGGAAATCGATAAAATTTGGGAAAATCCAGGTGAAATCACCCTCAATAACCAGCTAGACATACCTCTCCACTAGTTAATATCAGATTAGGTTAATATCCATATAAGTAAGTTCATTTCACGTAGTTGACTACTTGAAAATGACCTGACTGTCGAATCCGGTCGTGTTTGTAAAAGTGAAATTGTGGAAAATATAAAACATATTTTATCTCCGTTGAAAATAAAGCATCAATATTACAAAATAACAAAAATAAACGAGAATTCATGGTTTATCCCAAGTACATACAACACAAAAATTGTTGCATCACCTGGTAGTCTGAATTCCACAATCGATTAAGCAACTCGATCGCCATTTCTTTGTTAACATATGTTTTTGGACATATGAGGGGAAAAAATCTTATCTAGGTAGTAACATTTGTTTCCATATGATCTCAAACACGTCTGAAACAAAAATGAGTTTATTTGACTATCAGTATTCATTCAATTTCTCTTCAGTCAATTAAAACAAGTTTTCTGTGTTTCCTGTTGATTTTCGAATCTTTGAATTTATTGTAATGGTTGCTGAACGTCCTGGACGCTATTTGAGTGATCATGAAGTGGTAATAATTGTAACACTTCTAGAGGAGGGGCGAAGCCAACGTTACAGGAGAATATGGAAGAAGGGCCGGACAGGGAAGAAATCGGATAATAACACCAGTTGATGATCGTTGGCTTCGTTTAACTGTACTAAGAGTTCGGCACTGTACGGCTAGAATGCTACAAAATAAACTTGCACTTTCCAGAAATGTGCATATTTCATTGCAATCTGTTAGGAACAGGCTCAGAGAAGACGATATCCGACCAAGGGTGGCTTCTATCAGCCCGAGTCTCACCAAAGAGCATCGAATTGCAAGACTTCAGTTTGAGAGGGAACATGCAAATTGAGGTATTCCAGAATGATCGAATGTTCTCTTTTCCGACGAGTCCAGGTTCTGTCTAGTATTGAATGATAGACGCATGCCTGTATACAGACGACCTGGGGAACGGTATCAGCAATGCAATATCCGGCAAACCGAAATTTTCTGAGGGGGCTCAGTAATGGTTTGGGGAGGCATTTCTTTCCATGGTCGAACTGAGTTAGTCTTAGTGAATAATGGAAGAATGACAGCGGCTAGATACATCGCAGATATCTTTGAACCCCATGTTGTACCCTTTGGTACATTGATTGGCGAAAACTTCATTTATATGCACGATAATGCTCGGCCTCAAGCAGCTAGAGTAGTTACAGAATTTCTGCAAAATTCCGAAATTGATATTTTAAGATGGCCAGCCAGAAGTCCCGACTTTTGACTTTGAAGATGGTAGAATTGTTGAATTTTTCATTAACCCGAAAATTGTTGATAATTTCTATCATAAACTCATCTCTTTTGAATGATATCTTCTTATTTTACACTTCTGAAAGTTACCAAGCGACTCTTGAATGACCAACCTTAAAGCTTATATAGTATTGTCGTAAAAGTAGGGTTAGATTAGACAATTTTTGTGGGGTATGTATTTCTGTAGAGGTTCAAAACAGCGTTCCGACATAATGTTAAACGAAATTGTCGTTCCTTTCTTTCTTTCCAAGCTCGAAACCCTGAAAACCCCAGAGACATTTCCGAAAAATCCATTCGAACGTCGATTTTATTCGGGTCGCATCAACGAGAATAACTGTATCGTCCAAATATGTTACGCAAAAATACGTCGCGTGTCTGGATGCGACAGGAACCGACCGTATAGCAATGGTGCATGGTACCGGAAGAATTGAATGACATCCGTTTGTTTATTGACGTTCCAGAAAAATAAAACCGCCGCATCGATTTTCCCGGAACATTTTCGCGTTAATGATGAAAAATGAACCTCGTTATACGGAATTATCGTTCCAGCTCTTCGAATATACTTTGGGAGGATCGCAAATCATCTCTCCCGAAATTAAATATATTGTAACGACCAGCGTCCAGCTGTTATTTCCGATGCAACCGGAAGGGACCGTTCTGGAATGGTGTTAATGCGGACTTGAATTGCGCTTGCAATTTCGTGTAATCTCCGAGTTGAGTGTTCTGCATTATAATGAAATTAAATTAAAGCCATAAATTCGGGGATAAGTGATTGTTTGTATACAGGATGTTGGTAAAGTTTGATACTGAGGGAAACTACTCACCCGTGAGGGCTACTGGCGATTGTGTGCAAAAAAAGGATATTGGCGCCCCTTAAGGCATTTTGGATCATGTTTTTTTATTTTTTTTTGAAGGTAGGAGGTGGGTAAGTAGGTGCTTGAAGTAAAGCAAAAAACTAGACTAAAATATCAAAATGAAACAAATAGAACAAAATCATTACAAAATAAATTCTTGTTCACACCCATTTTAAAACATTAACTTAAGTAATGGGATACAGACACGTTGACTCGTTGTTTATAAATACTAGAAAATAACCTAAAACTAAAAAACACTACTTATACTTGGATACTTTAAAAATATGCAGATATTTCCAATAGCAAATACTATATATAAATAGGGAACTTCGTTTTAAAATCGAAAATGATAGCTAGGTCTAGGTGCAATAGAAAAGTAAAAGATAGCTATTGTAGTAGCGATATTTTTCGAGATCTTGCTGTTGCAAATTCATAAATTACATCGCTGAAATTTATACCGTCTACAATTTCTCGTTCAATTGCTAATATTGTTAACCCAGACAATCTTTATTGAATCATTGCCGATCTTAAATAATTTTTAATGATTTTTAACTTTGAAAACGATCGTTCGCCTGAAGATACAGATACAGGGAATGTCAAAAGAATTCTTAGTGAAATGCTTACGTTTGGAAAGGTAGAGATCGAATAAATATTGTAAAATACTTAAGGGGTAAGTATCATCAGGTAATGAAAACAACTTTAACGCTTTAATTTCGTTAAACAGATCATTGGAGTCTATATCCTTATTATCCTGATCTGTCAGTAGCTCTTAAAGAATAGAACAATGTTCTAAAAGATCGCTGTCACTTAATTTGAATATGTCGCTGAAAAAATCTGAAAATATTATCATAAATGAGATAAAAACACAAGCTTTAACTTTAATCTACACTTTATTTGAAAAAATTCGACGACGTTTCGCTGACACAGCAGCTTTATCAAGAATGAAAAACAGAATGAAGAGTATGGTATTATAAACAAATCGTAGAACAAGTTGGATGAATAACAGGAAAATCCACACCGAGCCATTGTACAGTTAGTATGAAAGGTAATAAAAACTAATTAAACAAGTTAAGTAGGGGTGAATAATTCACATCTACCTGCTCATTCAAAAGCTTGTCCGAATGTTTGTCTCTATTTATTTCTAATGCTTCTAGGAGATCTAATTTTGAACTTTTGATTTTATATGTAATATGTCAAAGTTTTTATTGAATGAATGGTTTTCTTTTATTAGGTGGTTTGAATAATTTGAATCAGATTTATTTTATCGAAGCTACGTTTATGTTCAGATGTTCTTATGCCAAAACTCCTATAGGTCCTACCGATATAAATTTTATCACAAGAACCGCAATTGAGTTTATAGATTCCTGATTTACTTGATTTTTCAACATGAGATTTATTATTTTGATATGTTTACCTAAGTTATTAGAAGTTTTGAAAGCTATATTAAGATTTTGTTTGACGAGAAAGGATTTAATATTTGTACTTGCAGAACCGCAGAATGTTAAACTGTTGAATATTTTATAGTCTTTATGAATAGGATATACTTCATTTATTGCTTTTGATAGAGTTTTACGAATGATTAGATCTATCATATCCGGATTATATGAATTATTAATGGCTATCTGTTTGATGATGTTTAACTCTTTATTATAATCTTTTACTGATAAAGGTAAATTGAGTAACCGATGTACCATGCTGTTTAAAGCTGCAACTTTGTGTTGAATTGGATGTAATGAGTAGTTATGTATAATTGTATCAGTATGTGTTGGTTTACGAAAGACCGAAAAACATGATTATTATTTTGTTTAGTGATTTTAAGTCCAAAAATTTATGGAATCGTTCTGTTCAATTTCTATCGTGAATTTAATGTTCAAATGGATGGAATTAATGAAATTAACAAATAAGTCTAATTGACGAGTAGTTCCAAAGAAACATAATAAGATGTCGTCAACATATCTATACCAATAAAGAAATTTGGAAATGAGTGGATGTGTATGAATTTTCTGTTCAATATTATTCATAAAATCTCTGCTAAAAGTGGACTCAAAGGATTTCCCATGATCAAACCATTTTCACTACTGTAATAGATGTTGTTGAAAGAAAAATAATTATGTTCAATGCAAACGTCCAACAGATTCAATATTTCTGATTTGATTATGTGGTTAACATGATTCGAATTCAACATGTTTTCGATTAATATTTTGACATCACCTGGAGGAACACTTGGGTATAAATCAGATCATGGGAAATCCTTTGAGTCCACTTTTAGCAGAAATTTTTATGAATAATATTGAACAGAAAATTCATACACATCCACTCATTTCCAAATTTCTTTATTGGTATAGATATGTTGACGACATCTTAGTATGTTTCATTGGAACTACTCGTCAATTAGACTTATTTGTTAATTTCATTAATTCCATCCATTTGAACATTAAATTCACGATAGAAATTGAACAGAACGATTCCATAAATTTTTGGACCTAAAATCACTAAACAAAATAATAATCATGTTTTTTCGGTCTTTCGTAAACCAACACATACTGATACAATTATACATAACTACTCATTACATCCAATTCAACACAAAGTTGCAGCTTTAAACAGCTTGGTACATCGGTTACTCAATTTACCTTTATCAGTAGAAGATTATAATAAAGAGTTAAACATCATCAAACAGATAGCCATTAATAATTCATATAATCCGGATATGGTAGATCTAATCATTCGTAAAAACTCTATCAAAAAGCAATAAATGAAGTATATCCTATTCATAAAGACTATAAAATATTAAACAGTTTAACATTCTGCGGTTCTGCAAGTACAAATATTAAATCCTTTCTCGTCAAACAAAATCTTAATATAGCTTTCAAAACTTCTAATAACTTAGGTAAACATATTAAAAATAATAAATCTCATGTTGAAAAATCAAGTAAATCAGAATCTATAAACTCAATTGCGGTTCTTGTGATAAAATTTATATCGGTAGGACCTATAGGAGTTTTGGCATAAGAACATCTGAACATAAACGTAGCTTCGATAAAAATAAATCTGATTCAAATTATTCAAACCACCTAATAAAAGAAAACCATTCATTCAATAAAAACTTTGACATATTACATATAAAATCAAAAAGTTCAAAATTAGATCTCCTAGAAGCATTAGAAATAAATAGATACAAACATTGGGACAAGCTTTTGAATGAACAGGTAGATGTGAATTACTCACCCCTACTTAACTTGTTTAATTAGTTTTTATTACCTTTCATACTAACTGTACAATGGCTCGGTGTGGATTTTCCTGTTATTCATCCAACTTGTTCTACGATTTTTATAATTTTTTTATTATACCTTACTCTTCATTCTGTTTTTCATTCTTGATAAAGCTGCTGTGTCAGCGAAACGTCGTCGAATTTTTTTAAATGAAGTGTAGATTAAAGTTAAACCTTGTGTTTTTATCTCATTTATATCATGGATCTACATCAAGTAACGGCCTCCACAATTCAAGTATTATCATACTCATTTAATAAGTCAAATCGGTTTTTTTAGAGAGCTTATAGTTTGATCTATAATTTTTAAGAAAAAACTGATTTTAAAGGAGGTTTTTGGATCATGAGGGGTCTCATATCGGTGTTCATAGTCAAACAGTTTTGGTTTAAATTTCCTCCTAACCGTTGGTAATGGGGAAAGTCTTCTTCAATTTGGAGAGAGGATGCTACTTCTTTCGCTTGCACAAGAATTTTTTGAAATGATTGTTCAGATCTATATTGCTGGAAGTGATCAACTAATTTCTCTAGGTAGGTTTGGCATACTTTAATATTAATTGTAGCACTTTGCATTGTTCGCTGACAATATTTATATGAAATAAAACGTCAAATAATAATTCCACAAATAAATTGAAAATTTTGTACAGACGTTAAGAGGGAACTCGCCTTATGTCTTGCATCAATGTGAAAGGAATTATCTTCAACCACTTCTAGAAGACTTTCGCAAACCTTAATTAAATAAATCTTAAGGGGCTTTATTGCGTCAATTCTGCTGGACCATGTTTCACTCAGAGGCTTCAAACTTAACCCGGGGACATTTTTTCTCAATACATACCACCTTTTCGTGGATGACGAAAAAAAATTATATAACTCTCGCACAAGATTAAAAAAGTTTATTGTAGCACCTTACACCTTAGAAGCGTCGTTTACTGTTAAGTTCAAAGTATGAGCCGCACAAGGTACAAAAAAGGATTTTTCCCCTTCAGATTTGTCCCATTATCATAACATTGTCCCCTAATGTTTTAATTCTAAATTTAATTTTTTGTAATTTTTTATCACAAACGTATATATCTCTTCTCCTGCAGAGTCCAGTATTGGATTAAATGCAATAAAACTTTTCTTTACTTCAACCTCTTTTGAAGTGGTGTTAAGGACAACATACCTCAGAACAAGACTAATTTGCTCAGTATGACTAGTTTCTGGTGTAAAATCTAATATTATTGAAAAATATCTTGAACTGCGAACCATTTCTAAAATATTATTTCTTATTTCAGACGACAATAATTCAATTATTTCATTCTGTATTTGCAAGTGCTGTCTCATCACTGAATCAAAAGAGGCAATCATATCAACAGCTTTTAGAAAATTCCCATTATCATGTTCGAAAAGTAATTGAGAAGAATCTTGAAATGCTAAGCATTGTGTAGATAAATACTTAACAATCGCAATAATTCTTTCCAACACGTCTTGCCAAAATTTTTTCTTTTTCCAAAATCCGCAAATGATGAGCATTGACAGTCATAGATGTCTCCAACATTTTTTTAAAATTTACCCAAGTGTTTATATAACTGTTTCGTTTCTCTTAATTAGCAAATACAAGTATTGCCAATCAGATACTCCATTTGTATCACAAAAAGCGTTAGGAATTTTACATTTACAAAACAAATTACAACAAAAACAAAATACAGAATCTTTAGAAATAGAGTAAATAAGCCAAGCCCTTTCGACATTATCTCCATTTGCTAGATTCTTTTCAAAGTATTTGCACGAAGACTTTCTCATATCTTTATTAATAGGAAAGCTAAAACTGATGTCTATCAAGGGCGGACCACGTTTAACCAATATTCTAGCCATCTCATTGGTGATTCTTTCGGGCCACAAACCGAGGTCGGACGGAATTATATCGATACCAGCCTCATTACAGCCTTCATCGAAAGTGTCACTTGCAGCAGGTATTTCGGTAGCTGACATTACAGAACTTTTTGCACAAGCTGACTTACCTGAAGTGGATTGTTCAAGTACTGTAGTCGAGGATGGTGTCATCGCTTCATCGGGCTCTGCATCAGTAGAAGCTGTTTTGCTGCTACAACTGCTGTCACTTGTTGCAGGACCTGATGTTACTGTTGAAATTTCAGATGGTCCACTCACGGTTATTGATATTACGGATTTAGAATCTTGAGATTCGGATGATTCGGTCGCACCAACATCGATAATCTCCGTGGAATCTCGATTGTTTTGCAAGAAATGCTTTAAAGATCCAACCATTTTTCCCCTTTCTTGTAGTCTCAGTTTCTTTTGTTAGCGAAAATTCGCACCCAAGGTCTCTTTCTTTTATCCTGAAAAACCAAATAAATAATTAGTACTCATGGGAATTAGGAATTAACTTCTAAAGTAACCACAATAATAAGCAACATGTGGGTAGGGTAGGAAATATTCTAAAAGTTAACTAAGTAGCCAATAGTTTTTAACCCTTTATAGGGCAGATTATAATTAGGTAAGATATGGCCGATTAAAGTTTGCATATTTGAGTAAAAAGCAATTTGTTCAAGCCCTTTCAGCCTAAATCCTTTCAAAAATAAAGGCAAAAAAGATATTAAACTAATTTGATCTTATAGCCCTTAAAAAACCCTACAAAATGTTTTTTTTTAAAAAGATCAATAGCATAAAAACTAAGCGAGTTATGGATTAAACAAGCTACTTTTTTGAACTCGTACATGACATTTCAATTAATAAAAGATATTTGGCTAAGAAAAATTAATTATAACCAGTATCCTATAAAGGTTTAATGTTGATAGTATAAAGTAGGAACACTTACCATTTTATAAAAGATCAAGCCGTTGAAATGCGGTCAGCAGGTATTCGGTACTTAATTAGAAAAAAAAGTAGTGAACAAAATATTTCACAACACAACACCACACTTGACAAAATAAAAATAACTTTATATGTAAAATTTAATAGAATTACTTGTTTTTTATTCACTTGTTGCACGATCCAGTGATCTAACTGATTCAAAAACGCCTGTGGCGATGCATCGCTTTTATAGCGCTCCATGCGTTATTCATGTGTGAACAGGAAAAATCAAGAAACTGCCGCCTGACATGTTTTCGCTACATATGAATCGGCAGTAACTGGATGATACTAATAAAATTTCGTGTGTATTTATACCTAATCCTATTCAATTTCTCAACTTTTATTTTAATATTTTTTTTGGAACCTGGGTTTTGGCGCCCCTAAAGGATGGCGGCCGTGTGCATTGCACACTTTGCACATATGGTTGCAGGAGCCCTGCTTGCAACGAACGAGATGTGTACGAGAGAAATCTTCAAATTCAAGCAGTAGTTTCATCCCTCGAAGAGAGGCGCAAAGAGCATCCCGCACTCAGTCGACCATCCCCTTCATCCCTGTGGCCGGGCCAAGATGTTGGTTTCACCCTTAAAAGTTCATCCAATCAAACCAACATAAGGTGAAAATACTCCACAAGTCGCCTAATCAACAATTCGACGACCCGTGACGGGAAATATGGAATGAAATTCTGCAAGCTAGCATCTGATGGATTTCCCTTGCAAACGAACCACGCGCGGAACTTGGGGCAGCGACATCAATCTATTACGTCATGCAATAATCAGTAAAAAAGTAAACTTAAATTGTACAATAAACGATCACAAAATATCATTGCAGATCGAGGTTTTCTACAATTTTATCCATCTTAGTCTCCTACCGTAGAATAATATAATTCACAACTACTCAACATTTGAATATTAGGGAAACAAATCCAATATTTATACACCGTAAGCCTTTTGAAACTGTTCAAGAGATTCGGCACTTGAAATTCTATTTGCAATACAAAATTCAGGACGAATTATTTGTTTGACATTTTTATTCAGTGTAAAACTGCAAAACACAGTTGTTAGAACCGACAAAATAGAGCACTAAATAGCAGATCGCTTTCAGTAAAGAAATCAGTAGTGCCAATTTAACAACAAAAATTTTGACAATCATTGTAAGCAGATTTTTTAAATAATCAATTCCCAGTAATAAAAAACAAACAAGGACTGTGTTTTAAGGAATTTTACTTAATAATTGCGATTCGTAGCGCGTTTCACTACACCGTAGCTTCTTCAGACGAACGAATGTACAGAAGATAAGAATGAGAATATAAATATAAATTTTTTCGAGTAATTACTTATTGGGTTGCTTCTTCTTAAGTGGTTATTTATGACAGGTATATCCAATAAAATTAAGGAATAGATTGCTCCCCGAAGAGATTCAATAGAGGTAAAGGGCTTAAATCGACTTGTTCATTGATGAGTCTACCTGAGTGTTTGTATTTATTTATTTCTAAAGTTTCTCAAAGATCTACCTTCCAATATTCATTTTCTGTATGCAAAATTGCAAACTGTGGGTCGAAAGAGTGATTATTTTCTAAGAGATGATTCGCGTAATTTGAATCTGATTTTTTATTTGAAAAACTGCGTTTCCGATATTCTAATATTGAAATTTCTGTGTTCTACGAATGTAGAAATTATCACAGTCATTCAATCTATAAACACCTGATTTATTTTTTTATCTGATTTGGTTTTATTATTTTTATATATTTGCCTAAATTATTATTAGTTTGGAAAGCTATGTTGAAATTATTGCACTTGTAATGCCAACGTAGGTTAAGGTGTTGAATTTTGTTTCAATTTATCGACGGGGTAAACTTCATTCAATGCGATTCTACTTTGTTTTTATTTAAAATATTATTTATTAGTTTGGGATTGAAACCATTATTTTTGGCTATTTGTTTAATCAAATTTAATTCTTTGTTGAAATTTTCTGACGATAACGGGATGTTAATTAATTTATGAATAAAACTATTGAATGCTGACATTTTATGTTGATACGGATGACACGACGAGTTATGTATTATAATATCTGTATGTGACGGCTTATGGTAAATTGCGAAAACGTGTTTTCCATTTTCTTTCGAAATTGTTACGTCTAAGAAATTTATCGAATTATTGCTTTCTATTTCGGTTGTGAATGCAAATTTTGGATGTAATGAATTTATATGATTTTCGAAAATTTTAACTGTCTATCTGTTCCTGTGAAGCAAATAATGATATCGTCTATATAGCGATACCAGTATAAACAATATTTACTGAGTGGATGATTATGAATTAATTTCTCTAAATTATTCCTGAATATTTCTGCTAACAAAGGACTTAACGGATTGCCCATAATCAAGCCGTCTTCAATAGTATAATATTTGTTATTGAAATGGAAATAATTTTGGTCTAAACAAATTTGTAATAATGAAAGAATATCTGATTTAATGATAGTATTGACATGATTCTTTTCTAATAATCTTTCGGAGGAATGTTGGGAAATAATAAATAATGGTATCTTTGATATTGGCAATTAGTTCGTATGAATTTTTGACCGAAAATTTAGATTTAAAATTGCAATGTTTTATTAGCAAGTCGTTGAGGAATTTTGAAAGTTTGAAAGAAGGTGCCGTTACATAAGAAACAACAGGTCTAATAGGGTCATTAGGTTTATGAAGTTTTATCAACGAATATAATTCGGGAGATTGTGGATTGGAGTTAATGAATTTATATTTTTCGTGGTCTGTAATTAATGATTTTGCTGTCGAAATTATGTTTTTAACCACCATAAATTTGCGGTAGTATCCTTAGTTGATGTTGTATAGTTTCCGGCTGTTAAGAATTCTTCAGTTTTAGAAATATAATCGGTTTTACTAATCGCGATGACGGTGTTACCTTTATCTGTTTCAGTGAATACTAAATCGTTCTTGGTACTATTTTCACGAATTGTTTTTATTATCTTATAATCGGAATTGCAATAAGGTGATAATTTCGAAAAGTCTTCTTTGATGATTTTTGCTGTTTGATGTTTGGCTAAAATATTATCTTTGGAGTTTTTGAGAATGATTTCGGAGTCTATGCCTAACTGTTCAAAATTAGTTTTATTATGTTTTTTATGAAATTATGTTTGAATCCTTTTTCTAATAGATCTTTTTGTGGTTGTGTAAAATCGGTATCAGTTAAATTAGTGAATCTGCCAAAAAATTTATGGTCTGAAAATTTATCAGTTGAAGGTTTGGGTGGAGAAGTTTTGAATTTAAGTGAATTCAACTTTTTCTGTTGTTGTTGAAACTTTTTATGAATTAAAATTTTGACATCGTATTTGGATTCAGAGTCTAAAATATCAAACTCAACAGGATGCAATCTAAACAATTATTCTGTATGGATTACCTTCAAATATATGTTGGCAACGTCCCTCTTGTTGTACTGGATCTTCATATTCTCTTTGAGCCATATACGTTGGTCTTTCTCGATTGCTCTTCTTGCTGGTCCATTGTTGTTATGTGTCTTCAACCGTATGTAATTGGGAGTCAATCTATTTTTCAAGCACATTGAGTAGAACCATATATTCTGAGTATGAACTGCACATCTTAGTAGTATTTTGAAATACCACAAAGTCAAAAAGCCGGTATCAGCTTTCTTTAACATTTGAATTTGGGAGGCTTTTACTTGGTTGTTTTTTATTATTGATAATGGAATTTTACCAAGTAAAAGCTTCCCAAATTCAAACAATTCCCAGTACTTTTTTGACAGAATCAATTAAGCCGTTACCGTTTTCAGTTCAACTTTTTCATTGTTACAGGTGCCACTTACAGTCCCACGGGGGCTACCGTCGTCCAGGAAGGGGAAAACGTCCGACTGCATTGCTCCGCAACGGGTCAACCGAGACCCCGTATCACGTGGCTCAGAATGGACAACAGGCCAATTAACAGAGGCGCCTGGCAAGGTAATAAACGGCCAAAGGGTCTTTCCGATGGCAATCATCTTCGTCGGTTATATTGGATATTTCGGGACGGAGGAAAAGCAAAGGGGTTCATTATCGGAACTCTCCGAAAATATAGAGGGGAATTGCGGCAAGAATGAATGTTGCGGACTTGTCGACGTAAAGATTGGTCGACGAGATAAGTTACGTCGCTAAATGAGATTTTAGATTGCCATTGCGGCGGGAATGGTGGCATATTATTTTCCCTTTTTCGGTATATCCGTTGATTGACACATTTCATTTGTCGCTGTGCCCGAATGGAAAGGCTGCCGAATGTGCACGATATTTTAGTATGACAGCTATGAAGGTGATTTGATATGTTTGATAAAGTAAACACATTTTAGATAGCAATGTTTTCCTTGATCTAAACTTTGCTCCAAACAACAAAAAAAGTAACTTAGGGACTAAAAAGCTCCATTGTTTTTCAAAGTATTATCCATGAAGATCGATACACTTTTGCATGCGCTTGAACCAATTTGCGAAACACTAACAGAGTTAATGCACGGTGTCTATGTTCAGAGGTTTCACAACGGAAGGTGCATATGATGGTGGAAAAAAGAAACATTATTGACGACAATTGGCACAATTCTGAATCAATATTCGATTTCGACCCCTCAAAATGATGGGAAAAATCAATCTAGTAACAGAATTACGCAGTTGATTCATTACGACCGCGTAATAAAAATGCGCGGGAAAATTGTTGATATTAGAGGAAGTCGGCCATTTCGAATTCGAACGGAAATCAAATTTCAGGATGGTTTTAGTAAAATATGGTTATGTGTCCTCTCTGAACATTCATGAAAAATAAAACAACTTCAGGAGTGCCAACGCCACGAGGTGAGAAAAATATTTCGCTTCCAGCTGAAAAGCTTCTTCTTCTTCTTCTTCACCGTGTAGAAGGCGTAGCGCCTGTTCAGTTCCGGTTTCCCTGCAGCAGTTCTTGTGAAGTTGATTGCCAACTGTCCCGCCATCGTTTTGGTGGTCGTTCAATGGGTCTTCTTCCGTGTGGTATGTTGTTATATCATATTCCAAAATGGCGGAAAGTGTAAATGACGCGTTAGATCAGTGCTCTCAAGAGGGTACCGATTCTGAGGTGAAAAATTCTCAAAAAAAAACAAAAATATTACAAATGTTGTGCTAAAAAGGCGTATACGTCGTTTATCTGCAAAAATTGCGGAGCTCCGTTCCACGATTCTTGTGCAAGAAGATTAATAGAAAAAAAAGGCCTATAATTCATGGATGAAGTCTATGTTAAGTGCTGTGAAAAACCAGCAAGTGAAATGGATAATGAATTAAGTCAAAATATAAATATACAACTGAAGGAGGAAAATATAAAAATGAGGTATGAAAATCTATTACTGCAGAAGGAAATTGAGCATTTAAAATATGTTCTAGTGGAATCCCAAAAAAATAAAGAACTTCTTTCCAGTGAAATGAGTGATAAAAACATTATTCTGAGGGAAAATAATAAACTTTTGGCTGAAAGAATTACGCAGTTACAAAAAAGACCTATAGAAAAAATCGTGGAAACAAAACCAGAAAAAAGCAATCAAAACAAAGTTGACATTCCACTGTCTCTGCCATCAACTTTGGAACCTGCTTACAGTTCTATGGTCAAAAATGTTACAGAAAGTGGACCATCGAGCAGAAATACACAAACAACAACAAATAATAAACAAAACCTCAAAATTGAATTACAATCAAACCAAAAATTGACGCCCACTAAAACAATAACAAACCAAGAAGTGAAGAAAATACAAGGTAACCAACAACACAATCAAACCACGAGTAAACAAAAAAGGGAAACAACACTGCTTTACATTGAAGATGAAATAAGTGAATCCAAAGAGGAACAACAGTCACCTAAAGTGAAGATTCAACAGGAACGAGAAAACTGGAGAGAAGTTGTCAAGAAACGAAATCCTAAACAAACAAGGCCAGTCCCAATTAAAGGAGCAATGGATAAATTCAGTCTAACAATAGCTGAGCAACAATCTTGCCTATTTTTATCAGGTCTAGATCCAGATATCGAGCCTGAAGAAGTTAAGGAATATATAGACACAACATTTAAAATAAGCAGCAAATGTGAGAAAATGAAAACTAAGAAAGACAGATTCAAAAGCTCCTTCAAGGTATATGTACCGACTGATTCGAAACAACAAGTTCTGAATGAAAATATGTGGGAAAAGGGATAGTAATCAACCATTTTCTACACATCAGACGAAACTTCAACAGAGAAGTGAATCCGGTAACTGCTTGAATATCTTACATCAGAATATTCAATGTATCAAAACAAACTTCCGAAATCGAACTCTTCATCAACTCACTCACAAGGATCCCAGATGTAATTTGTTTCAGTGAACACTGGATGAATGAAGATGAAATTCCATTTTGAAGATTCCCAACTACAGGTTAATATCAAGTTACGCAAGAGAGAAATTTATACATGGAGGAACAGCTATTTTAATCCGTGATAATATTACCGACTTTGAGAACGTCCAATGGATCACTAACCTGAGTGTGGATAAGGAAATAGAGGTATCATGTGCAATCAGTAATACCAGAAAATGATAATTTTGACAGTCTACAGGACCTGTTTGGGCGATGCACAGGTATTTCTTCATAAAATTGATCAAATACTCTATGAAATAAGTATGAAATTTAATAAATATGATGTGATACTCTGTGGAGATTTCAACATCAACTTATTGGAAGATAGCCACGTTAAAAATAATTTTGTAGATATACTTTGCACATATGATCTACAGCAAACAATAAACGAACCAACAAGAATTACACAAACAACAAAAACATTAATTGATAATATCTTTACCAACACTCCAACATATAGAAATAACTATAATATAAACTCACTTTTGTCGGATCATATGGCTCAATTCATAACAATGGAGTGTAATAATGTTGCCAATGGAAGAAAATGGATTAGAAAAAGATTTTCACTGATTCTAAAATGCAGCAGTTTTTCAGCAGTCTGGAGGATGTATCTTGGCAGGGTGTATTGGGGCGATCGGATCCAGACGAAGCATACAACTGTTTCTCAGAGATAATGCAAATGTATATGAATCTGATATTTCCAGAGAA
Source organism: Cryptolaemus montrouzieri (assembly GCA_013387265.2). NCBI lineage: Eukaryota > Metazoa > Arthropoda > Insecta > Coleoptera > Coccinellidae > Cryptolaemus > Cryptolaemus montrouzieri. The sequence goes on along the minus strand of JABFTP020000185.1, from coordinate 155,947,280 downwards.
GAAGTGCTCAATGACTAGAACAATACATACATGGATAACAACAGGGATAAAATTTCAAGTAACCGAAAAAGATCAATGTGGGAAGAAGTACAAGAAGGAATAATATCACAGGACTATTACAAAAGATATTGCAGTATACTGAAGCAGGTTGTGAAACAGGCTAAAATGATAAGTCATAGGAACTATATAACACAGTCTGAAAACAAAATAAAAGCCACATGGATAGTCAACACTATCACAAACAAAAAGAATAATAATAATGACATAATTTTCAATTCATTTCCCCACCAAAATGAAGAAACTGTACTCAACCAATTCAATTCCCATTTTATCAGTTCAAATACAAGCAATAGTGGTATTGATGCGGACAACAATAACATCAAATCCTGCAACAATAGCATATTTTTAAGTCCACTTATAGAGCAAGAAACGTACCAATATATTTTACAATTAAAAAATAAAAGTTCAGTTGGAAGTGATAACATACCAGTAAAAGTGCTCAAGAATTGTGCATCAATTATAAAAACTCCACTTACTCACATTATAAACCAGATTCTACAAACAGGAAAGTATCCACAAAGATTAAAAGAAGCAATGGTGAAACCCATCTATAAAAAAGGTAGCAAAGAAAATATTGATAATTATAGGCCAATATCATAGCAAACAACATACTTGTGAAACAACAGTTTGGATTTAGACAGGGAAGGTCAACATTGAATGCAATATATCAAGCACTTACTTCTATCATCAGGTCACTAAATCAAAATAATACTACAGCGGCCCTCTGTCTGGACCTGTCAAAAGCTTTTGACAGAGTCAACCATGAGAAGTTACTGAATAAGCTGGAGAAATATGGTATAAGAGGGTAGCATTACAGCTCATTGGATCATATCTATCCAAAAGAACCCAAAAGACAATAAGTAGAGGAAAAACGGAAATATAATACGATCTGATTCCAAACAAGTATTAAACGGTGTACCGCAGGGTTCTATATTGGGACCTTTGCTCTACATAATATATACAAATGATCTAGTTCAGACTACCAACAACGATGTCATAATGTTTGCAGATGATGCATCAGTAATATGTAAAGCTGAAAATCAAAATGAATGTATGAAAAGTCTTGAGACTGACATGAAAATATGAATGAATGGTTCCTTAACAACAACTTGATGCTAAATCTGGAAAAAACAAAACTTTTGTTATTCAGGGAAAAGAAAGAACAACTTAATTTAAGATTCCAAGACTGTGAAGTTGAGTCAGTTGAAGACCTGTCTTTTCTAGGAGTGAATATTGATCGTAATCTCAACTGGTGTAGTCACGTTGAGAAGATTTCACCAATGATAGCACGCTATGGCTATGCATTGCGGACTATACGGATGATAGGGCTGGATGCTGCTCTGACTGCCTATCACGCCTACGTTCATTCTAGGATAAGATATGGAATCATCTTCTGGGGAAGATCTACAGAAGCGGAGCGAATTTTTCTTTTACAAAAAAGATGCCTAAGAATCATCTTTGGCATGAATCAATATGAAACGTGCAGGAACATATTCAAGAATTTCAACATCTTAACACTGTATGGTCTATATATCTATGAATCAGTGATGTTCATTTTAAATAACTATAATGATTTCAAAGATCTTCAACTCCAACATTCCTATAATACAAGAGGAAAAAATATTCTTCAAGAGGATAAGCCCAACTATTCATATTTACAAAAAAATGTAACTTATAGTTTACTGTCAGTGTGGAATAAGTTTCCAGAAAAATTTAAGTCATTATCAATTAAAGTGCAAAACAAAACTCAAATATTTTCTTATTGATAAAAGTTACTATAATATAGGAGAGTTCCTACAAGAAAATGATTTCAAGAAATTATTGTGATCTGAATTTTGTGTATTTTCTACATGTTTATTTGTATTTTTGACTGAATCTACACCTGTATGGTTTTGATTTATTAAAGTATTATTATTATTATTATTATACGATTTTGGCTATTCTATCTGTGGTCATTCTGTTTACATGCTGGTTCCATCCTCTTCTTCTTTTTCTTACCCATCTTACAATATCGTCTATTTCACATTTTTTCCCTTATGTCGGTATTTCTTTGTCTGTCATTCAATGTGTAACCGGTTATAGTTCTAGCGTTTTCATTTCTGTTGTTCTTAGTATCCTCTTTGTTACCGGCGTTTCCGCTCTTGTTTCTGCCCCGTATGTCATAATTGGTCGCACACATGTTTTGGAGATTCTGGATTTGCATGGTATACTGAGGTGTTTATTTCTCCAAATTGGTTGTTTAAGATGTCCCGATACTGCAGCTGCTTTGTTCACTTGTCTCCTCGCTTCATCTTCAAGGTATCCTGTGCTTGTTATTTTGCAGCCTAAGTATTCGAATGACATGACTTGGTCTATAGTGGCGTTGTCTATTGTTAACTTGCAGCGCAGATGTTCCTCAGCTATGGTCATGCATTTTGTCTTACTTGTTGAGATTTCCATATTGAAATTTTTTGCGCGTTTGCTAAAGGCGTATAACATTCTTTGTAGGTCGTCTTCTGATTCTGCAATGAGTACGGCGTCATCGGCATAGCATAAGATGTTAATTTTGTAGGTTCCCATGCGGTATCCTAGTCCCAAGTTTTTAACGGTCTCTACAAGTTGGTCCATAACAATATTAAATAGTAGAGGGCTAAGACTAACACCTTGGCGGATGCCCGACGTTGTTCCGAAACGCTGCGTTAGGGTGTGGTTTATTCGTATTTGCGTTGTTGTATTAGTGTTCAGATCTTTTATGAATCTTATATATTTTTTTTGTACCTATACGTTTTCCAGTATCTTGATTACATCCTTCAGTTGGACTCTGTCGAAGACCTTCGTTAAGTCTATGAAACAAAGATATGCTGGAGTGTTATATTCAAGAGACTTTTCTAATAATTGCCTTGTTAAAAATAGTGCATCGACCGTGGACCGGTTTTTTCGAAAGCCTTGTTGCTCTTCGCTGATTGGTATTGTTGACGTTATGTCATCGGCAAGAATCTTTGTAAGCAGTTTCAAAGAGGTACTTAATAAGGTTATTCCGCGATAGTTGGCAGGATTTGTTTTGTCTCCTTTTTTAAAGATAGGCACTGTTACACTTCTTTTCCATTCTTCTGGTATTTTTCCGTGTTGAATTATGATGTTAAACAGTTTTGTGTACTCTTCTCTCATGGCTTCTCCGCCATATTTGATCATCTCATTTGTTATCTTATCTTCATTTGGAGCTTTCCTTTTTTTAAGTTACTTATTGCCATAGCTACTTGCTCTTTCGCGATTGTTACCGGTTCATTTATAAGTCTTCTTCTGGGGGTTCTTCTTCATGTTCTGATTCGGTGTAAAGATTTTTGAAGTATTTTTCCCATGTTTCGTTTGTGATTGTTTTCAGTTGTATAGTTTCATTGGTGTCCTTTTTCATACCCCTTAATAATTTCCAAATTCGTTTTTGCGCTCCGTATATATCCGCTTCCATTTCAGCACTAAATCTCTGCCAGTATTTTTCTTTAATTTCCCGAACTCTGTTATTCACCCTATTCCTTATTTCTATGTATCTATTTCGGTTCTCTGGTGTCAGATGGTTCTTATATTCTAGATATATTTGTTTTTTTTCCTTTGTAATGTTTTTGACTTCAGTGGTGAACCAGGGTTTATTATTAGGTATGCCGTTCTGTGATACCGTGCGGGTTCCCAAGGCCTCTGTGGCACCCTTGTATATGTTTTCTTTTAGTTTGAGCCATGCTATGACGGGGTTATCTTGCTGCAATATTGGATTACGAGTTATATACTATTTGCAACGGTTTGAATAAAGTTGTTTTGTGCTCTCATTGTTGAGCGATTCTACGTTAAACTTTTCAGTTTTTACAGATGTTGTTTTCTTTTTTAATGGAGTTGTCATCTTCAGTTTCCCTAGAACGAGCTTGTGGTCTGTTCCAATGTTAGCTGTTGACAAAACTCTTACATCTAAGATTTGTTGGGGTAGAAACATCCGGTTAGTGATAATGTAATCAATTATGGATTTGTTGTTTCGGTTATCGTAGAAAGTATATTTGTGCTGTTCTTTGTGAGGGAAAAAAGTGTTATTAATTCGCAACTCGTTCTGTGCACAAAATTCCGTCAACATTTCGCCGTTTCTGTTAATTACGTCTTCGTTATATTTTTGTTTTACCCCGTGTACTACTTCGTTACCTACTCTAGCGTAAAGGTCTCCTAATATGATTATTACCTTTTCTTTAGTTGGTATTTTATCTAGTTGCGATTGAAGACTTTCATAAAAATCTACCGCCGCTTCCTCAGGTTTGCTTATGTCAGGTGCGTATACTGATACGATATGTAGCGGACGGTCGAACGACATTGTGACTTTCACGATTCTATCGCTAACATATTCTACGTTTACCATATTTTCTTCGTATTTTTCATGTACTAGTAGTCCTACTCCCGATGTTGCTCTTTGGTCTTTTTCTACTCCAGAGTATACTAAGATGTAATTGTTTAATTTTGATAATCCTCTTCCCTTCTTTTTGGTTTCGGCAAGTGCACATATATCTATTTTGTGTTCGTTCATTTCAGGGATTATTTCGTGGTCTTTGGAGAATAGAGTTTTATGTTCCAGCAGGCTATTCTTACTTGATGCTTCTTCCTGTAGAGTTTATTCCTATTTCGCGCGCGGTCGTATTCCGTGTTTTCTGTCCTTGTTCCGAGGCTGCATCTCCGGTGCTTTGAGCAATGAATTGTTTCACCCTTGTCAGGTTGCTAACCTTTCCTAGGAACCCTCTTCCTTGATCCGGGCTTGGGACCGGCATTAGCACTTGCTGGACTACTCAATCCATCCAGCTTGTACCAAAGGAAAAGCAGAATAAAAAAATTCTTCACACTACTTTTTTACCAATTCATGAAATATTTTCAAGATCAATATGTCAAATTCTTAAGAAAAGACTGAATTATCGACTGAATGCACCATATGAATTTTTCAGTGAAAAAAAAACGTTTTAGCGATCTTGGAATCTTTTTTTGAATTGTGGAGGCCGTTACTTGATGTAGATCCATGATATAAATGAGATAAAAAACACAAGGTTTAACTTTAATCTACACTTTATTTGAAAAAATTCGACGACGTTTCGCTGACACAGCAGCTTTATCAAGAATGAAAAACAGAATGAAGAGTATGGTATTATAAACAAATCGTAGAACAAGTTGGATGAATAACAGGAAAATCCACACCGAGCCATTGTACAGTTAGTATGAAAGGTAACAAAACTAATTAAACAAGTTAAGTAGGGGTGAATAATTTACATCTACCTGCTCATTCAAAAGCTTGTCCGAATGTTTGTATCTATTTATTTCTAATGCTTCTAGGAGATCTAATTTTGAACTTTTGATTTTATATGTAATATGTCAAAGTTTTTATTGAATGAATGGTTTTCTTTTATTAGGTGGTTTGAATAATTTGAATCAGATTTATTTTTGTCGAAGCTACGTTTATGTTCAGATGTTCTTATGCCAAAACTCCTATAGGTCCTACCGATATAAATTTTATCACAAGAACCGCAATTGAGTTTATAGATTCTGATTTACTTGATTTTTCAACACGAGATTTATTATTTTTAATATGTTTACCTAAGTTATTAGAAGTTTTGAAAGCTATATTAAGATTTTGTTTGACGAGAAAGGATTTAATATTTGTACTTGCAGAACCGCAGAATGTTAAGCTGTTGAATATTTTATAGTCTTTATGAATAGGATATACTTCATTTATTGCTTTTTGATAGAGTTTTTACGAATGATTAGGTCTATCATATCCGGATTATATGAATTATTAATGGCTATCTGTTTGATGATGTTTAACTCTTTATTATAATCTTCTACTGATAAAGGTAAATTGAGTAACCGATGTACCATGCTGTTCAAAGCTGCAACTTTGTGTTGAATGGGATGTAATGAGTAGTTATGTATAATTGTATCAGTATGTGTTGGTTTACGAAAGACCGAAAAACATGATTATTATTTTGTTTAGTGATTTTAAGTCCAAAAATTTATGGAATCGTTCTGTTCAATTTCTATCGTGAATTTAATGTTCAAATGGATGGAATTAATGAAATTAACAAATAAGTCTAATTGACGAGTAGTTCAATGAAACATACTAAGATGTCGTCAACATATCTATACCAATAAAGAAATTTGGAAATGAGTGGATGTGTATGAATTTTCTGTTCAATATTATTCATAAAATCTCTGCTAAAAGTGGACTCAAAGGATTTCCATGATCAAACCATTTTCACTACTGTAATAGATGTTGTTGAAAGAAAATAATTTTGTTCAATGCAAACGTCCAACAGATTCAATATTTCTGATTTGATTATGTGGTTAACATGATTCGAATTCAACATGTTTTCGATTAATATTCTGACATCACCTGGAGGAACACTTGGGTATAAATTCTCAACATCAAACGAAATAAGTTTTGCGTTAGGTAGGTTAACGTTTTTATGTTATTTATCAATTCGAATGAATTTTTTATAGAGAATTTTGATTTGAATGAACAATAATTTTAATAATATCTATAAGGTAGTGCGACAATTTCACGGCTGGGGCTGTAACGTAAGATACGACTGGTCTAACGGGGTTATTTACTTTATGCAATTTAATGAGTGAATACAGTTGAGGTGGTTGAGGGTTTGGTAAAATTAATTTGTATTTATCTATTGCTTTAATTAAAGATTTTGCGTCATTTATTGCAATTTTAATATTTTTCTGGAATTTAATAGTTGGATCTTTGTTTAAAATTGTATAGTGATTTAGAGGAACTTGGCATAGATACTGAAATTTCTCTGAAAAATATTCCTAATAACACTCACCTTAAATATTTAGCATCTGACATTATAAAAAATGAATCATTAGCTGACTTTAAACCGAGTAAAGAACAAAATATTTTAAAGGCCATCAAACAAAAATCTCAACTAAATGAAGTTATTTTTACAAAAGCAGATAAGGGTAATACTGTTATTGCGTTAAATAAAAATGACTACCTATTTAAACTCTAAATTTCATTTCGTCCGAAACTATACAATTTTAAACAAAGATCCAACTATTAAATTCCAGAAAAATATTAAAATTGCAATAAATGACGCAAAATCTTTAATTAAAGCAATAGATAAATACAAATTAATTTTACCAAACCCTCAACCACCTCAACTGTATTCACTCATTAAATTGCATAAAGTAAATAACCCCGTTAGACCAGTCGTATCTTACGTTACAGCCCCAGCCGTGAAATTGTCGCACTACCTTATAGATATTATTAAAAATTATTGTTCATTCAAATCAAAATTCTCTATAAAAATTCATTCGAATTGATAAATAACATAAAAACGTTAACCTACCACCTAACGCAAAACTTATTTGGTTTGATGTTGAGAATTTATACCCAAGTGTTCCTCCAGGTGATGTCAGAATATTAATCGAAAACATGTTGAATTCGAATCATGTTAACCACATAATCAAATCAGAAATATTGAATTTGTTGGACGTTTGCATTGAACAAAATTATTTTTCTTTCAACAACATCTATTACAGTAGTGAAAATGGTTTGATCATGGGAAATCCTTTGAGTCCACTTTTAGCAGAGATTTTTATGAATAATATTGAACAGAAAATTCATACACATCCACTCATTTCCAAATTTCTTTATTGGTATAGATATGTTGACGACATCTTAGTATGTTTCATTGGAACTACTCGTCAATTAGACTTATTTGTTAATTTCATTAATTCCATCCATTTGAACATTAAATTCACGATAGAAATTGAACAGAACGATTCCATAAATTTTTGGACTTAAAATCACTAAACAAAATAATAATCATGTTTTTTCGGTCTTTCGTAAACCAACACATACTGATACAATTATACATAACTACTCATTACATCCCATTCAACACAAAGTTGCAGCTTTGAACAGCATGGTACATCGGTTACTCAATTTACCTTTATCAGTAGAAGATTATAATAAAGAGTTAAACATCATCAAACAGATAGCCATTAATAATTCATATAATCCGGATATGATAGACCTAATCATTCGTAAAAACTCTATCAAAAAGCAATAAATGAAGTATATCCTATTCATAAAGACTATAAAATATTCAACAGTTTAACATTCTGCGGTTCTGCAAGTACAAATATTAAATCCTTTCTCGTCAAACAAAATCTTAATATAGCTTTCAAAACTTCTAATAACTTAGGTAAACATATTAAAAATAATAAATCTCGTGTTGAAAAATCAAGTAAATCAGGAATCTATAAACTCAATTGCGGTTCTTGTGATAAAATTTATATCGGTAGGACCTATAGGAGTTTTGGCATAAGAACATCTGAACATAAACGTAGCTTCGACAAAAATAAATCTGATTCAAATTATTCAAACCACCTAATAAAAGAAAACCATTCATTCAATAAAAACTTTGACATATTACATATAAAATCAAAAGTTCAAAATTAGATCTCCTAGAAGCATTAGAAATAAATAGATACAAACATTCGGACAAGCTTTTGAATGAACAGGTAGATTTGAATTACTCACCCTACTTAACTTGTTCAATTAGTTTTTATTACCTTTCATACTAACTGTACAATGGCTCGGTGTGGATTTTCCTGTTATTCATCCAACTTGTTCTAGGATTTGTTTATAATACCATACTCTTCATTCTATTTTTCATTCTTGATAAAGCTGCTGTGTCAGCGAAACGTCGTCGAATTTTTTCAAATAAAGTGTAGATCAAAGTTAAACCTTGTGTTTTTATCTCATTTATATCTTGAAATCTGCTCATTTTCGAATGAGTCAGCCATATTGGATTTCACCGGAAGTGAAATTTCGATACAACTTCTGGGAAAACTTGTTCTTTGACTTTCCAATGAAGTAAGAACAAATTATCTAGCTCCAGAATTGCGAAAGTTGTAACGGAAAAGAAATTGTCCGGTTTTCTATGGTGCACCCTATATACTGTGATTCACTAGTGCCGCGGTGCTCTGTAGCTCCTACACTCTTGAAGATTTCATTTTTGTTCGAACGGTTCGAAAGTAAAAATCTACTTCAGCAATTTATTTTGAAGTAAACAGGGTGTCCCAATTTTTTATAAAAAAATCTTGGGTGGTTCAAGGTTCAGGAGCGTCCCAAAATCTGCTATAAAGTCTTCAAGTAATAAGTTTTTTTGTTGAGTAGTTTCGTCACAATATTTTTTTCCGTACAAATTCATGAAAATAGGCTCTCACATCACCGCATGCTTTTTCGGCCAGAGAGGATGAATAAATTTTTATTTTCGTTTTCTTATTGCCCAAGGATAGCTTCATTGATGAATTGAAATAGATTATCCTCATGTTATACAGGAGTGACTCAAAAAAATGATTGAATATTGTAATTTTAAAAATATCATATCTTGATTTTTTCAAATGGAACATCCTGTATTTTATTATTCATGTCAACGCATAAAACATTGTGCCATATTATTGCATTTTCGAAATAAAAATAACCTAAAATAATAAAATCAGAGGGTTGCGAGAGATGAGTTTATTATTACATACCATTATACTTGATCGGAGAAATGGAGATATCTTGAGTTAGTCGTATATGAAATACATGATAGATTGGTTTTTGGTGAGATGATCTATGAGGTGTTCAACTATTTTCGAAATGTTGCCCGTTTCGTTGTGGACACAACTCAATCCTTCTGAGGAAAGACCGTTGAACTCCCGACAACATTTGCGGATTAGCTGACTGAAAGGTGTCGACTATGCTCTGTCTCATATCCAACTGTGTTGTAGAAGGAATCTGGTAAACGATGCCCTTAATATAAACCCAAGAGTAAAAATCTAGACTTCTGAGGTCCGGAGACCTCCTATTCATTTGTTTGGAAATGCATGATTCAATGCTCCCTAACCTGATGTGAGTAATGTGCCGGTGCTCCATCCTGTTGAAACCACAAATCTGGTCTTATATGCTCTGGTACATCAGCAAGTAACATTGGTAGATGATTTTGCAGAAAATCTAAATACATTTCACTATTGAGGTGTCCGTAGAAAAAGTACCTGTTAAATGAGAAATCTCTCTTTGGCTTTTATATGGGTCCTCTGTCACTGTCAACAAAACTGATAGCTGGTTGTCTTCAGCTGTAGCAGTTTTTGGTTTTTCACGTTTTTTGATAGCGATATTACCCGTTTCGATAAATCCAATTAGAAGTTTTTCAAAGCATCTTGCATCAGGAAACCTTTGTGCATAACCTCTACTTGCCAACAACGAATTTTTATCACACTCACTCAGAATAAAAATCATACCAACCATTTCTTCTTTGGAGAACTTCATGGCAGTCAATTGAGAATATGGGTTCAAACCCCACTTTAACAATGTTTAATAACGAAACAGTGATAAGTTCACCATGTAAAATGCAGAATATGATATGTCCGGACACCTGACAGAAGGCACAAATGAAAAAAAAATGTCAACACATACCTCGATTTACGTTTTAATCATCTTGATTTTATTATTCGTTTTACAAATTATCTTGCTAAGGTTTAATTTTTTACTACTTGAATCATTACAGAAAAAACTTCTGTGCGAATAATGATGCATGTTGATGAGTTTGATACGGTTTGTAGAATTTTCATCAAAAATTTTATAAATAATCAAATATTTCGAAAATGATCGGAGATAAAGATGAGGTTACTTCTACAAAAATATGGCACAATATTTTATGGGTTAACATGAATAATAAAATACAGGATGTTCCATTTGAAAAAATCAAGATATGATATTTTCAAAATTACAATATTCATTAATTTTTGGAGTCACTCCTGTATAACATGAGGATAATCTATTTCAATTCATCAATAATGCTATCCCTGGGCGATAATAAAACGAAAGGAATAAAGTATTCATCCTCGATGACCGAAGAAGCATGCGATGATGTGAGAGCTTATTTTTATGAATTTTTACGGAGAAAAAAATATTGTGACGAAACTACTCACGAAAAAACTTATTACTTAAAGACGTTATAGCAGAGTTTAGGACGTTCTGGAATCTTCAACAAAAAAGTGGTCTTCCAATCTGAAAAAACCTCCCAAGATTTCATTATAAAAAATTGGGACACCCTATTTACTCCAAAATAAATTGCAGAAGTAGATTTTTACTTTCTAAATACAATACCGTTCGAACAAAAATGAAATCTTCGAGAGTGTACAAGCTACAGAGCACCGCGGCACTGGTAAATCACCCATTATATAGGGTGCGCCAGAGAAAACCAGACAATTTCTTTTCTGTTATAACTTTCGCAATCTTAGAACTAGATACCTTTATTAAAACTTTACAAAAACAAATATGAAATTTGAATTTGGGAGGCTTTTACTTGGTAAAATTCCATTATCAATAATAAAAAACAAGTACTGTGTTTTAAGGAATTTTACTTAATAATTGCGATTCGTAACGCGTTTCACTACACCGTAGCTTCTTCAGACGAATGATTATGCAGAAAAATATAAATGAGAATATAACTATAAATGTTCTTGAGTAATTAAAAGCTTATTGGTCGGCTCCTCCTAAGTGGTTATTTATGACAGGTATATCCAATAAAATTAAGGAATAGATTGCTCCCCGAAAAGATTCAATAGAGGTGAAGGGCTTAAATCGACTTGTTCATTGATGAGTCTACCTGAGTGTTTGTATTTATTTATTTCTAAAGTTTCCCAAAGATCTACCTTCCAATATTTAATATCTGTATGCAAAATTTCAAACTGTGGGTCGAAAGAATGTTTATTTTCTAAGAGATGATTCGCGTAATTCGAATCTGATTTTTTATTTGAAAAACTGCGTTTATGTTCCGATATTTTAATATTAAAATTCCTATGTGTTCTACCAATGTAGAAATTATCACAGTCATTGCAATTCAATCGATAAACACCTGATTTATTGTTTTTACCTGGTTTGGTTTTATTATTTTTTATATATTTGCCTAAATTATTATTAGTTTGGAAAGCTATGTTGAAATTATTGCTACTTAAGAATGATTTCAGTTTCTCACTTGTAATGCCAACGTAGGTTAAGGTGTTGAATTTTTGTTTCAATTTATCGACAGGGTAAACTTCATTCAATGCGATTCTACTTTGTTTTTATTTAAAATATTATTTATTAGTTTGGGATTGTAACCATTATTTTTGGCTATTTGTTTAATCAAATTTAGTTCTTTGTTGAAATTTTCTGGTGATAGCGGGATGTTAATCAATCTATGAATAAAACTATTGAATGCTGACATTTTATGTTGATATGGATGACACGACGAGTTATGTATTATAATATCTGTATGTGACGGCTTATGGTAAATTGCGGAAACATGTTTTCCATTTTCATTCGAAATTGTTACGTCTAAGAAATTTATCGAATTATTGCTTTCTATTTCGGTTGTGAATGCAATTTTTGGATGTAATGAATTTATATGATTTTCGAAAATTTTCAACTGTCTATCTGTTCCTGTGAAGCAAATAATGATATCGTCTACATAGCGATACCAGTATAAACAATATTTACTGAGTGGATGATTATGAATTAATTTCTCTAAGTTATTCATGAAAATTTCTGCTAACAAAGGACTCAACGGATTGCCCATAATCAAGCCGTCTTCAATAGTATAATATTTGTAATTGAAATGGAAATAATTTTGATCTAAACAAATTTTTAATAATGAAAGAATATCTGATTTAATGATAGTATTGACATGATTCCTTTCTAATAATTCTTCAACTAAGTAATATGTATCTTTTGGAGGAATGTTGGGAAATAGATTCTTAACATCGAAAGAAATAAGTTTGGAATTAGGTGGAATAGTGGTATTTTTGATATTCTTGATATTCTTTCATTATTAAAAATTTGTTTAGATCAAAATTATTTCCATTTCAATTACAAATATTATACTTTTGAAGACGGCTTGATTATGGGCAATCCGTTGAGTCCTTTGTTAGCAGAAATTTTCATGAATAACTTAGAGAAATTAATTCATAATCATCCACTCAGTAAATATTGTTTATACTGGTATCGCTATGTAGAAGATATCATTATTTGCTTCACAGGAACAGATAGACAGTTGAAAATTTTCGAAAATCATATAAATTCATTACATCCAAAAATTGCATTCACAACCGAAATAGAAAGCAATAATTCGATAAATTTCTTAGACGTAATAATTTCGAATGAAAATGGAAAACATGTTTTCGCAATTTACCATAAGCCGTCACATACAGATATTATAATACATAACTCGTCGTGTCATCCATATCAACATAAAATGTCAGCATTCAATAGTTTTATTCATAGATTGATTAACATCCCGCTATCACCAGAAAATTTCAACAAAGAACTAAATTTGATTAAACAAATAGCCAAAATAATGGTTACAATCCCAAACTAATGAATAATATTTTAAATAAAAACAAAGTAGAATCGCATTGAATGAAGTTTACCCTGTCGATAAATTGAAACAAAAATTCACCACCTTAACCTACGTTGGCATTACAAGTGAGAAACTGAAATCATTCTTAAGTAGCAATAATTTCAACATAGCTTTCCAAACTAATAATAATTTAGGCAAATATATAAAAATAATGAAACCAAACCAGGTAAAAAACAATAAATCAGGTGTTTATAGATTGAGTTGTAATCACTGTGATAATTTCTACATTGGTAGAACACATAGAAATTTTAATATTAGAATATCGGAACATAAACGCAGTTTTTCAAATAAAAATCAGATTCAAATTACGCGAATCATCTCTTAGAAAATAATCATTCTTTCTATCCACAGTTTGAAATTTTGTATACAGATAATAAATATTGGAAGGTAGATCTTTGGGAAACTTTAGAAATAAATAAATACAAACACTCAGGTAGACTCATCAATGAACAAGTCGATTTAAGCCCTTCACCTCTATTGAATCTTTTCGGGGAGCAATCTATTCCTTAATTTTATTGATATACCTGCCATAAATAACCACTTAGGAGGAGCCGACCAATGCTTTTAATTACTCAAGAACATTTATAGTTATATTCTCGTTTATATTTTCTGTATATTCATTCGTCTGAAGAAGCTACGGTGTAGTGAAACGCGTTACGAATCGCAATTATTAAGTAAAATTCCTTAAAACACAGTACTTGTTTTTTATTACAAATATGAAAACTTAGAAAGACTTCATTTCAAAGATTTAAGGAAATTACTTTTGTGATTTTTTTATTCATTTCATCAGGGTTTCACGCGTCCAATGGACTTTCTCCACGCCCCCCAGTTTGGGAATCCCTGGTCTAATGTGACATACATGAAAACAAACTCGCTCGAAATTCTAACCGTATGAGCGAGCGTGAAACTCGAAGTTGACATAGATATACTCGAACGGAATGCTATCGCAAAAACTCTAGTTTAATGCTCGATTATATTTGCCGAAATTTACACTCGACCGATTTCTGTGTTTGTCCGAAGTGCACCGTAGAGTTCAGAGTAAAAACACAGCTATGTCAAAGCTAATGCGAATGAGGGTGCTCTGAATTTCGGAACATTTCCATCTGAAGTTTTAGCAATTCAGCCACCCTCTGTTATTTTAACTACATTATAAATATTTTTCCAATTCGACTTTCAGATATTGGCATTTCCGGTCCAACGTTGAATATCACGAGAGTGAACAGAGTTCACATGGGACAATATTTGTGCATCGCAGATAACGGCGTGCCACCTCCTGCCAATCAGACGTTCATCCTGGAAGTTTATTGTGAGTATCGACTCGTTAATCAGTCATGCTATCCACTCTAATGAATACATTCTACCAAAAAACAAAATCCGGAAATGATTACTGAAAAAATCTGCTTAGAACGATTGTCGAAATTTGTCTTGTTGTTGCTAGGTTGGCACAAATATTTTCTATACTGACGCGGAGTTTTAACACGTTTTATTATGTCTTCGAAAGGGACGCCTATGATTTATAACAGGAGGCAAACATATAAATTTTATTCACTCGTAAACTAAAGTACTTACCAGCATTCATCTAAAGCAGCTGTCGGGGAACTTTTTCAATCAATACCCAAAAATACTATCTGAGTATGTTGATATTACCCCATGGCAAAGAGCAAAAAGAACGAAATCGCCTCTTTTTAGCATCTTCCATATTATATCCCCCTCATAATAATTTTTAAAAAGAGAACATCAACTAAAATTTAATTTAAACATCATTTATTCAATTTATCAATGTAATACCTAGTAATACATAACGATAATATAAGTAATATATAGTACAAATTGAAACCCATTGTTGTACAATTGAGGGTTGACAATTTTGGGGTACGGTGAAAATTATAATAATAATAATAACGGACGTCGCTGCAGGTCAACACGAGCAATAAGTCAATTAAAACCTACGAGATACCCATACTTCGTGGAATTTTTCAAGGAGACTCTTTGAGTCCACTATAGTTTTGTTTAGCTGTGAACCCATTGTCCTCACTGCTACATAAAACTGGATACGGAATTAGGATTTAGGACAGGAACTATCATACAATCGCTCACCTGATGTATATGGATGACATCAAATTACATGCTTCGAACAAGAAGAAATTGGATGGTATGCTGAAAACTGTCAGTAAGTTCTCGGCAGATGTTCATATGAAATTCGGGATTGAAAAATCTAAGACCCTGAACATTCAAAGAGGGAAAGTCATAGTTGGTGAAACAACTTCCAAACGGTGATATTATACAGTGCATGAGTGATGGCGAAACGTACAAATATCTAGGATACCAACAAGCCAGATTGCTGGACGAAGAACAATCAAAGGAGAAGATTCGTTCAGAATACAGTCAGCGTCTGAAGTCTGTGCTGAAATCGATGTTGAACTCGCTAGTCAAGGCAATTAACACCTACGCCATTCCAGTGTTGCTTTACTCATTTGGAATAATCAGATGGACTAAGACAGAACTGGATGATATTCAAAGGCAGACCCGAACGATGCTGTCAAAGTACAACAATCATCATCCAAAATTGTCTGTGATACGAACAACTTTAAAGCGGAAAGAAGGAGGACGCGGATTAATAGATGTTGTCAATTTACACACCGAACAGATTAAAAATCTCAGAGAATTCTTCTCTGCAAAAGCTTTCACTTCTGACCTCCATAGAGTGGTATCGTTGGCTGATAGGGGATATACACCACTAAATCTTGCTACCAGAGATGACCTGCTGAATTTACCGTTCCTATCAGATACTGAAAAACAAGAGCAATGGTCAAGAAAGGAATTGCATGGACGACATCACCATGAGATTAATCAACCACACACCGACAAAGAAGCCTCCAACAAATGGTTGATGAAAGGAGAATTATTCGCAGAAACAGAGGGATTCCTTATGGCCATCCAAGACCAAGTGATCGCTACAATTACAAAAAATTTATAATGAAGGACGGAACATTACAGATAAGTGCAGAAAACGCCATATAAGATCGGAGACTATACAGCATATTACGTCCGGATGCGAACAACTGGCCAATACGGAGTATCTTCACAGGCATAATCAAGTGTGCAACATTATCCACCAGAAACTTGCACACAAGTACGGACTTCTGAACACCTGACAGAATGGTGACGAATAATAGGCCGGACATAGTGGTGTATGATAAGAGAGCCAGAACAGCAATGCTGGTGGATGTCGCCATACCGAATAATAACAACGTGCTGAATAAGTTCCAGGAGAAAAAGTCGAAATACACAGATCTTGCTATTGAGATCAAGCAGATGTGGCACCTCGAGAAAATAGATATTGTTCCTGTCATCGTATCCTCGACTGGGTTAATACCCAAAACATTGCATGATAGTCTTAAAAAATTAGAATTGCATAAGAATACCTATATAGAAATGCAAAACGCTGTAATTCTTAATACGTTGAGGATAGTTAGGAGATTTATGTCAAGTATATTGTAATCGAGCCTATTCCCTTTGATTGCTGAATCTGGGAAAGGTAAATTATATCCAGCTAACAGCTGAGATAGTGCATAAGTCCACGATAATAATAATAATATTAACAATGTTGGTAGAAACAAAAATTAGAATTGAAAAAATTAGAAAAAAATAATAATTGAAAACATTTTTCCTTCACGTTTTGGAGGAATGATGTTGTTTCGATACAATTGCTTCGAAATTAAGACTTTTCGATGTAAGAGCGATTTGAATACAGTCTTCGGCGTTCAGTCGATTTACGTTCTTCGTTTTCATATTTCTTATAGTGGAAAGGTCTTGTTCGCACAAATATGTTGTTCCAAATGGCAGCAATTTTTTAACCATCTCTTCATGTGCAATTGTGAAAGCCTTTGCAGCTTTTGAAATCCAAAAAGACGTCAGATTTGGTTTACTCTCAAATTGAATACGTGCTTCAGTATTGGATCGAAGTTCAAGAATTGTCTCTGCCAAACCTGAAGGTTCTTCTGGTATCATAGCAAATTCACATTCAAAAGGATCTACAATCCAACTGATAGTACGTGTATCAAGATCTGGAAAGTAATCTGAAAACCGCTCTCTGAGTTTGATAAGATGTCTTACAATTGTATCCTTGATGTCAGTAAAAGTAATATTTTCGCAATCTTCCAAAAACAAAGCTAACCTTGAAAAAGAAGCTATATAACAGCTATATACAGGTCTCCAAGTGTTATGTCTTTGGACTTTTTGGGTCATTTACAGTCTTATTTGGATTCATTATCCACCACTGCGACAAATCATATTATTACGGGTGATCTAAACATAAATATATTGAATGAAGACGCTGTCTCAAGTGAATATCTGGATATAATGAGCACGGGTGGTTACATATCTATGATCAACACAATAACTAGACCAGACAGTGGTACTTGTATAGATCACATATTCCTAAAAAGTGGGACTGAGAGTGACTTATTTAACTCCTTCACTGTCAGAATAAACATAACCGACCACTACCCTACTATACTTGACTTACCTGTTTCAACAGAGAGGGAACCAATCGAAAAAACATACGAAATATTTTCTCGACAAGGAAGCACTTGTTAAATCCTTTCAGTCTCTCGACTGGATTGAATTTTATTGTATTCAAAATATAAATCAGGCTACGGAATACCTCATTGATATTATACAAAATAAAATAGAAGAATTCACTCGAAAAGTTAAAATAAAACATAAACATAAAAAAAGAACTGGATAACTGCAGGACTTATCACATCTATGAAAACTAGGGACGATTTATTCAAAAAATGCAAAAATAAACCTCATGAAATAGAGTTGAGACAAGAGTATGTTCGATATAGAAATACCTTGCATTTCCTCATAGAAAAGGAAAAACTTAAATATTATCAAAAACAAGTCGATTGTAACTGTCATGATAGTAAATCCCTTTGGAATACTGTTAACTCGATCAATCCGAGCGGTGGTAGAGGTATTCAGATTAAGAGTATAATAAATTTAATGAATGAATCAATTCAAAGTGAGAAGGAAATTGCGAACTCCTTCAATGAATATTTCACCACAATTGGCGAAAATCTTGCGAAAGCAATTCCAAAACCAAGCGACAAGATTCTGAAGAAGAGGGTTTCTGTTGAAAACTCCATCTTTCTCTCACTCACTTCATGTGAGGAAATAAAAATTGCGATTATGTCACTAAAGAACAATAAGTCACCAGGAATAGATGGAATTAAATCAGAGGTTCTCAAAATCTTAGTCGATTACATTGCTTCACCATTGTCTTATTTGATTAATAGAATAATGCTTATGGGTATAGTGCCGAGAGCGTTCAAGGTAGGATTAATAAAACCATTGCATAAATCGGGCAGCAAGGAACAAATGTCGAACTATCTACCAATAACATTAATAAGTAATATATCGAAAATTTTCGAAATGGTCTTGAAAAAAGGCTTGTTGACTTTTAGAAAATATCAACTGATGTCTCCTAAGCAGTTCGGTTTTCAAAAACATATATCGACGCAAGATGCTATCAATTGTCTTATTTCAAAAATTCATGAAAGTATTGAGAAAGGTGAATGGTCCTTGGCAATCTTCCTAGACCTTGCCAAAGCCTTCGACACTGTCGATCATGAAAGATTATTAGGAATATTGCAAGACTTGGGAATACGAGGCGTTGCTGGAAAACTTTGGCAAGTTATCTCGAAGGACGAGAACAATATGTTATGGTAGGATGCACACTGAGCTCCCAAAAGATCGTTAAATACGGAGTACCCCAAGGCACTGTTCTTGGGCCGATTCTATTTATAATTTACATGAACGAAATTTTGAAAGCTGAAACAGAGGGTACAATCATTAATTTCGCGGATGACACGGTTTTGTTCTATACAGATAGGTCATGAGAAGCTGTTAAGAAAAAGACAGAAATGGATTTAAGTAAAATATTGAACGCATTTGATGAAATGTTATTGACTGTTAACTATGATAAAACATATTTAATGCCGTTTAGTTGCTATAGCAGTGGTTTACCCCTTTTCAAAGAACTCGAAATTGAAAAAATGAAAAACTGTCAAAATTGCTACAAAAGAAACTGTGAAGTATCTTGGAGAACTAATTGATCAAAATTTAAGATGGGACTATCATATTATTATTGATTAAGTCTCTGAGGAGTTTGCTCTACTTGTTTAGATTCCTTGCTAAGTTTGTCGATTTTCGTAGATTGAAGATGATTTATCACGGCCTTGTAGAATGCAGAATTAGATACGGCATCACGATATATGGTGCTGCAGCAAGCTGTTATCTGAATAAAGTGGAAATCTTACAGAAAAAAATTCTAAAAATAATTTCAAAAAAAACCAAATACCTACCCCTCAGATGACTTATATAAACAAACTGGTGTATTGGATGTCAGGCAGCTGTATTTCCTTGATTGTGTAACACAAATTCACAAAAAAAAACAAACTTCAAATGTTGATCATGGATATGGGACCCGATCTTGTGCACTGGCAAAGGTCAAAACCCTTTTCTTTTCGAGAACTATATCTCAACGTTCTTTCGATTTTAATGCGTATAGAATGTATAATTTCCTTCCACTAAACATAAGGATTGTATCTAATATAAATAGTTTCAAAAGGAAGGTCAATTGTTTTCTCAGAATGAAAGATAGAAATGACATCCATTGTTTGTTTTGATCCATATAAATTTTTTTTTATTGATTTGTATTTCGTTGATCATAGCATACCTTTTGTGCTTCTCTGTTTGTGGTTGCGTACCCACGCACTGGCTTAGCCTTAGTGGGTAATCCTTGATGTGTTTTGTTCATTCGTCATGGTCATAATTTGTGTTTTTTTTTATAGTTTGTAATGGGAGGGGGGTTTTCACATTGCGATTATGATTGAGTGAATAAAAATTATTATTATTTATTTATATGTTCTGTTCTACTTTCTGTCTCCTATATTGCAGCTTCAATCCAAACGCGGACACTATTTCTCTCGCTGAAATGATATTAATATTCTTTCCTTGCAATTCTTTGTTTGCGAGAATATTTTCTTGATCAACCATTAAAAATTGCGACTTCAGTTTTTGAGAGTCCATACTCGGTACATTTCCACCTTACTTCTGTATAATGAAAAAATAAAATAGGTCCGTATCTTCAGCTTCACCGCCCTGACATAATTCACGAAATAGCTGCGTGTTTAGTGCATGTCCCTTGATAAAATTTACAATCTTGACATCATGCATGACGTTTTCCTGTGTAGGTTCTAAATATTTGACTATAAGGGCCTGGCGATGGATCATACAGTGAGTAACTTCAATATTTGGGTTATTTTTTTTTACGAAAACCGAAAAACTATTAATATGACCCAGCATAGCTGGAGCTCCAGCCAAAGATACAGAAATATAGTTTTTTTTTTTGATTTGAATTGTGGAGGCCGTTACTTGATGTAGATCCATGATATAAATGAGATAAAAACACAAGGTTTAACTTAAATCTACACTTTATTTGAAAAAATTCGACGACGTTTCGCTGACACAGCAGCTTTATCAAGAATGACAAACAGAATGAAGAGTATGGTATTATAAACAAATCGTAGAACAAGTTGGATGAATAACAGGAAAATCCACACCGAGCCATTGTACAGTTAGTATGAAAGGTAATAAAAACTAATTAAACAAGTTAAGTAGGGGTGAATAATTCACATCTACCTGTACAGACTTCATCCACTTGAATTCGATTCATTAGATTACAATAATAGATTCAAAATTAGATCAATAATACATAATAAATATACCATCCAATACCGCAAATTAAAGTTTCTCGTGTCACGAAAACCGAAACCTACTCCACGTAAAACTAAATTTTCTGACCATCAATTTTTTGATAGATTCGTTAACCTTTCTGATACTAATTTTTCAACTGATGAGACAAATCTCTTGGAGAAAGGTTTCAAACACAATATTAAATCAAACAAGATAAAATCTGATTTAGAGGAACTTGGCATAGATACTGAAATTTCTCTGAAAAATATTCCTAATAACACTCACCTTAAATATTTAGCATCTAACATTATAAAATGAATCATTAGCTGACTTTAAACCGTGTAAAGAACAAAATATTTTAAAGGCCATCAAACAAAAATCTCAACTAAATGAAGTTATTTTTACAAAAGCAGATAAGGGTAATACTGTTATTGCGTTAAATAAAAATGACTACCTATTTAAAACTCTAAATTTCATTTCGTCCGGAAACTATACAATTTTAAACAAAGATCTAACTATTAAATTCCAGAAAAATATTAAAATTGCAATAAATTTTAATTAAAGCAATAGATAAATACAAATTAATTTTACCAAACCCTCAACCACCTCAACTGTATTCACTCATTAAATTGTATAAAGTAAATAACCCCGTTAGACCAGTCGTATCTTACGTTACAGCCCCAGCCGTGAAATTGTCGCACTACCTTATAGATATCATCAAAAATTATTGTTCATTCAAATCAAAATTTTCTATAAAAAATTCTTTCGAATTGATAAATAACATAAAAAACGTTAACCTACCACCTAACGCAAAACTTATCTCGTTTGATGTTAAGAATTTATACCCAAGTGTTCCTCCAGGTGATGTCAAAATATTAATCGAAAACATGTTGAATTTGAATCATGTTAACCACATAATTAAATCAGAAATATTGAATCTGTTGGACGTTTGCATTGAACAAAATTATTTTTCTTTCAACAACATCTATTACAGTAGTGAAAATGGTTTGATCATGGGAAATCCTTTGAGTCCACTTTTAGCAGAGATTTTTATGAATAATATTCAACAGAAAATTCATACACATCCACTCATTTCCAAATTTCTCTATTGGTATAGATATGTTGACGACATCTTAGTATGTTTCATTGGAACTACTCGTCAATTAGACTTATTTGTTAATTTCATTAATTCCATCCATTTGAACATTAAATTCACGATAGAAATTGAACAGAACGATTCCATTAATTTTTGGACTTGAAAATCACTAAACAAAATAATAATCATGTTTTTCGGTCCTTCGTAAACCAACACATACTGATACAATTATACATAACTACTCATTACATCCAATTCAACACAAAGTTGCAGCTTTAAACAGCATGGTACATCGGTTACTCAATTTACCTTTATCAGTAGAAGATTATAATAAAGAGTTAAACATCATCAAACAGATAGCCATTAATAATTCATATAATCCGGATATGATAGATCTAATCATTCGTAAAAACTGTATCAGAAAGCAATAAATGAAGTATATCCTATTCATAAAGACTATAAAATATTCAACAGTTTAACATTCTGCGGTTCTGCAAGTACAAATATTAAATTCTTTCTCGTCAAACAAAATCTTAATATAACTTTCAAAACTTCTAATAACTTAGGTAAACATATTAAAAATAATAAATCTCGTGTTGAAAAATCAAGTAAATCAGGAGTTTATAAACTCAATTGCGGTTCTTGTGATAAAATTTATATCGGTAGGACCTATAGGAGTTTTGGCATAAGAACATCTGAACATAAACGTAGCTTCGATAAAAATAAATCTGATTCAAATTATTCAAACCACCTAATAAAAGAAAACCATTCATTCAATAAAACTTTGACATATTACATATAAAATCAAAAGTTCAAAATTAGATCTCCTAGAAGCATTAGAAATAAATAGATACAAACATTCGGACAAGCTTTTGAATGAACAGGTAGATGTGAATTACTCACCCCTACTTAACTTGTTTAATTAGTTTTTATTACCTTTCATACTAACTGTACAATGGCTCGGTGTGGATTTTCCTGTTATTCATCCAACTTGTTCTACGATTTGTTTATAATACCATACTCTTCATTCTGTTTTTCATTCTTGATAAAGCTGCTGTGTCAGCGAAACGTCGTCGGTCCCATTTCTCTATATGAATGAATTTAATATGATTCGGATATATTTATTCTTTTCAAGATGAAACAATACAGAAATCAAAACTATGCATAGAAAGTTGCAGCATTCTTGCGTTAATTTTCCTGTAAAACGATAAGTCTGCTCTTATATCATTTCCATCTGGCGTGCAGTCATCTGTTATTTCTCATTTTGCAATGAAATATTATTATTATTCAGATCAGTTCCTCATTATTGTTGTTGTTCGTCAGTTGAAATTAATCTGAAAATGGTTTATTCCACTGAGGAAAGGGTCGAAATTGTATCGACGTATTTTCGAAATAACAGTTGTGCCAAAGGATATTCGATAGGAACCATCCTGAAAGAGAAAGGGGAGTCAGTCACCAGTACGTTAAATATTTGGTTGACAAATTCCTAGCTACGGGTTCGGTGGCAAAGAAAAAACATGAAGTGGCATGTCCTGTCAGAAATGAGGCAACGGAAGTGGCAGTAGTGGTCATCTACAAATGGAGAATACTACTTCGATCAGAAAACTATCTCGTCTGACTGGTGTATCAGCTACAACTGTCCATAGAATCGTGAAACATCACAAATTTCACCCCTACAAGGTAAAATTAGTGCATGAAATAAACGAAGATGATCCAGATCGTCGTTTACAGTTTTGTGAAAATCTAAGTGAAAACCTAAACGCTAATCCAAATTTTCTGAATAACATCTGTTTTTCTGATGAAAGCACCTTTATGCTCAGTGGTGAAGTGAATAGACATAATTGTCGATATTGGGACACACAGAATCCTCATTGGTTTAGAGAGGCCCACACGCAAAGGCCTCAGAAGTTGAACGTTTGGGCAGGAATTTTTGGCAATCATCTAGTTGGGCCTTTCTTTATTGAGGGTAATCTGAATGGAAATGGCTACCTACAGTTGTTAGAGGAACACATACATCCTAGATTGACAGAAATTTTACAGAACGATCCAACTCTTTCTGAGGACGAAATGCGTTTTCAACCAGACGGTGCTCCTCCGCATTATGATGCTCGGGTGCGCCAATATTTAGACGAAAATTTCCCAGGAAGGTGGATTGGTAGAAGAGGACCTGTTGAGTGGCCAGCCAGGTCACCAGATTTAAATCCCTAGATTTTTTTTTTGTGGGGCCATCTAAAATCTAAAGTTTATGCCACAAGACCAGAAAACCTGGAGGAGCTGCGGATGAGGATTATCACAGAATGCCGACTTTTGACTCCTGAAGTTTTCGCTAATGTGAGAAGAGAGTTCGAAAATCGTCTGTATAACTGTATGGAGGTGGGCGGAGGTCATTTTGAACAATTGTTGTAATAATCAAGTTAGTTTTTGTTTTCAATTGAATACAAGTTCAATAAATCTCGTTTTCCTGTTTAGATGAGCATCCAATCAGTTTCTCCATCATCCCTCATCCTGATCCTCACGCCAGAAAACCTCGATTGCCAAACTGAAACCAATGCCTCAGTGATTTAGAAAATAGAAAAATCTTTCTGGAACTTTGCCACTCAACCTGTAATCACTTGTATGATTTTTGAGTTGGGGATGCTGAATGGAAGAGATTGATTGCAAAAATTCCATATTCACGCAAGAGAGTCTTATTCTCGAATCAAACATAAACATGTTCTCGTATTATTTTCGAATGTATACGCTCGCTGAAATGTTTCAAGGTAGTTCACTTCTTCCCGGTATCTGAAATGATAAGAGGATACAAACTGTTGGGAAGGTGTTGATAACGATTTTCTTTTTTTATTCTGTATGCCGTATGAAGTACATCTCATCTTCGAAATACAGAGTTTTTTGAAGTAATTTGACTTAAGAAATTAGTTGAAACTTTTGTTTAGTTTCCATTTGCTGAATTCAAAGTGTATGTTTCCTTTTGACCATCAAAGCTGAATTATTTTAGAGAAAATAACCCTTAAAAAGTTAAGTTAAGAGTAATTTTAATTATCTCCATTTCGTTTCTTGCATCTCTCATGATGACTTCATATTTTTGTGAATGATATCTAGCATAAATTAGATTCCTTTTGATTCAATGTCATATTTTGAAAATTTAAATTAATTCTACTCAATATAAGTTTCAGAATAGTTTTGTTGATTAGAACTGTACTCTTACAGGGTTTTTTGGTTAGGAAAAAATCCTAAAATTCCTTTGAATTTAGGAGGCTTTTACTTGGTAAAATTCCATTATCAATAATAAAAACAAGTACAGTGTTTTAAGGAATTTTACTTAATAATAATACTAATAAAGTAAATTTCCTTAAAACAGAGTACTTTTTTTTTATTATCCTAAAATTCATTTGTGGAGAGAAGTTTGGGAGATTTCATCAGAAAAATCTTCATCTTGTATATTTTGGTTCATGCGAGATATCTGCAGATCACTCACAAAGTCGTTAAAGTTACCTTGTTTTACTTAACTCATCACCATTGCAGTTTGTAGCCTCTGACGCCCTATAGGACGAACTCATCTCTGTCTGGCGGCCATCCATACTTTACGGTATTTATATCAAGTGATATTTCACCTAATTTTTCTTCTCGTTTATTGAAAATTTCCATATTGAATATTTACCTAATTGAAAATATAAATGAAGAATTTGACACATCCCTATAATACATATACACTCGGAGGCAAAATTAGCGGAACACTCGAAAATTTAACCAAGTTCGAAGTTCGATATTTTTCCTAATTCTCAACAGATTTAGATGATTTGTTCGGCAAGTTATAGATCAACTCTTCTGCTTTGTAGAAATTATAAAGGAAAACAACAAAAATTTGGAAAAAATGTTATAGGGGGGCAAAACTAAAAGTGTTTTTTTTGTCAAAAATTCGTAACACCCTGTGGAATTTCGTGGTCCGAGTTGAAACGTACAATATCATGTTCTGTCAAGACACATCTTCTTACAGTAACGCCCTTCTTGTTTCATGCGTTTATCTCTATTTTGCAGAATATATTTAATTTTAAGTGGAAAATCATCATTTTGGAGAAATTCCATTGAATCAAGAAATTGTCAAACTCTTCTGCTTTGTAGAAATTATAAGAGAAAACAAAAAAATTTTGAAAAAAAATTTATACGGAGGCAAAACTAAAAGTTTTGGAGAAATTTTATTGAATCAAGAAATTGTCATTAGAATTCGTCTATCAATTTGGAATTTTCCTATTATCACTCAGGCGTGTCGAAATTGTCGTTTGCGATTTTATGTTCGAATTGCATTAGTTATTGATGACAATTTGGTTAATTTGGTGAAAATTAGAATTCATAGGAGATAACAGTCGGTAGGTATTAAAATACACAACCGAATTCTGGGACCATTGATAGAACTTTTCATTTACACATGTGCACACCTTTTTTTATCAAATATGAAATACAACACACGTTTTTTTGTATATAACCACATTTGCACTTGTTTAAAGAATGAGAGTTTTCCATTCTTTGATTTGATACAAATTCGATCGGTTGCGGTGTTTTGTGATTCTTTT
The DNA here is from genome assembly GCA_013387265.2 of Cryptolaemus montrouzieri. Taxonomy (NCBI): domain Eukaryota; kingdom Metazoa; phylum Arthropoda; class Insecta; order Coleoptera; family Coccinellidae; genus Cryptolaemus; species Cryptolaemus montrouzieri. The sequence continues at coordinate 155,920,335 of JABFTP020000185.1, read as the reverse complement.
ACTGATTACGATTCGAAACGGTATTTTTCATTCAGAATGAGAGATTTATTACCAACCTCAGTAGCAAGGGCAGTTACATTGATCGAGGAAGGGCGCACCTACCGCTCAGTCGGTACCATGTTGGGTGTCTCGACGTCGGTTATCCATCGAATCTACCGACCTTACAGGGAAACTGGATTGTACGTGAGGAGGCGAGGAAGAAATCGGGGAACCCGCGCTATACATGACCGTTTCATCGTCAATCAAACTATAAGAAATCCTCCTACTGTTCAGGCACGTAACCTTTAACAAGCAGTGGATAACATTAACGTCAGTGTGAGGACAGTCAGAAGACGATTAAATGCAGTTGGTCTGAGATCATACGCGCAAGCAAGAGCACCAAGACTCGATAGAGCCCATCGGGTAGCAAGATTGGCGTTTGCTAGGGAGCATGTAGCATGGAAAATCAATCAGTGGAGACGAGTTTTATTTAGTGATGAGAGCCGATATTGTGTGAATTTCGTGGATGGTAGAGATAGAATATGGAGGCATCGAGGGGAACGGTACAATCAAGCGAACTTCGTAGGAACTGAGCAATACGGTGGAGGGTCAGTTATGATATGGGGTGGCATATGCTTGGAACAGAACTGGAGATTATTGGAAATGGATCACTTAATGCCCATCGGTATATAACAGAAATCTTGGAGCCCCATGTTGTGCCTTTTGCTCCTTACATAGGGGAAAATTTCCTTTTTATGCACGATAACGCGCGCCCTCATACTGCGCGCATAGTGATAGAATATCTCAATGAAGTTGGGATCACACGAATGGAATGGCCGTCGCGGTCACCGGATTTAAACCCGATCGAACACGTTTGGGGCATTCTTGGAAGAAGGGTTCGACAACGGAATCCAGGCAACGTTGAAGAGCTGACATTGGCTTTGGTGGAAGAGTGGGACAACATACCTCAACAGATGATAGACAACATCATTGGGAGTATGCGAAATCGTATGCGCGCTGTAATAAGAGCTCGGGGAATCATACTCGCTACTAAAGTCAAATTTTTTTTTTGTGGGTCATCATGAACATTTTTCTCAACATGTTCATTTCATTTCACGAGTGTATCGCCAGGATACACACCTGCTCTCAATTTTGGACAGGAATGATAATTATTATAGAGTGTCACACAAAAAATCAACGACTTTTCCAGTGTACTTCGAGTTCTCCCGAAGCGTGAAATTGGCCAGTGAATTTCAAAAATTTTTATTTCGTTAGATTTCCGCTTCTCTAATTTTGATTTTATTTTTTGGCTAACCTCCGATGTTATGCACGCACTAAAGATTAAAAATAAATTCTTGAAATTTGTGACTTTTCGCTTCAAATTGAATATCTCTTGTAAAAATAGGGATAAATGCATAAAACAAGAAAGGCGTTACTGTAGGAAGATGTCTCTTGACAGACCATGATATTGTACGTTTCAACTCGGACCACGAAATTTCACAGGGTGTTGCAAATTTTTGACAAAAAAAACACTTTTAGTTTTGCCCCCGTATAAATTTTTTTCAAATTTTTTTTGTTTTCTCTTATAATTTCTACAAAGCAGAAGAGTTGATCTATAACTTGCCGAACAAATCATCTAAATCGGTTGAGAATTAGGAAAAATATCAGACTTCGAATTTGGTTAAATTTTCGAGTGTTCCGCTAATTTTGCCTGCGAGTGTATTTAGAATTTTATAAAATTGGTTGTAAGTCGCAAGGTGATCACCAACGGCCTTTCTCGGAATCTTACTGAGATTTGTAGAATATTTTGCATACTTACCTTGTTAACTGTTTTCAACGTTTTTTCTTTCACCTTATACTATATTCAACATCTTATAAAAAATAAAAACGTTGTGGTGCCCAACCTTCTAAGAAAATTTCTGCATTTTTATTGACACTGAAATCTCAAAATACCCTAGCCCAATTAGCCACCGACGAAGAGCTGCCGAGCTAGTGTAACATATTTCACAGGTAGGAAAATTATTGTTACAGTGTATGGTTTTTTATTTCGAGCAATCAAGCAGGCTACTTCAAAGGTAGCCCTTGATGCTGAACGCTAATCGAATGAACTAAACAAGTTGCTATTCAATCTTTGCCTTTTAACAGATATTTCTTAATTTCCGCGGTTTGGAAGACAGGTGTGAATGCAAATTATCTGAATGTTTCTTCAATTGACTCCTCTCACTTATTTATTTATTATCAAGATATACATTCTTGAATAATATTATATAAGGGCTTATCCCCATTCATTCACAAAGTATTTAAATGATAAAATGTCGAAAATAACAAAATATCGAACAAAAGTTTACGAAGCAGAAAGTAAGACAATAATCAACTGAAACAGTTATGTTAGATTAGTTTGCTCTAGTAGCAGACAACCTTGATACAGAAACAAGATATAAATGTAATATACTGAATATAAACACAATATAATATTCAAAAACAGTTCATAACTTGCGATTTAGAAGTAGCAAAAGAAGACCGAAAGAAATCAAGCTGCAATGACTTGCAATTGAAATATGTAAGGCATCTCGATAAGTAGAAATTCTGTCTGTGATTAGTTCTTGACCTTCGCACATAAAATAGCCTCGTGTAGCGAGTTCTCCTATCAGGAATGTTGAACTGAACCCGTCCAAGTAGTTCGGGTGAGGAAACAAAACCACGTAAGAGTCTGAACATAAAACATAAATCCAACATAGTCCTCCGATTTGCTAGTCTATACAGTTCCTAGGCACACATCGTCTGAAGGCAATGAACCTCAGGAATCTTCTCTGCACTTTCTCGAGCGCTTCCGAGGCAACAATACCACTAGGTGACCACACAACAGACCCATACTCTAATATACTTCCCACTAATACACAATATAATCTTTTGGGTTAGATTATGATGTCTCTGAGAAGCTATGACAGTTTCTCTGGATAAAACCTAAAGTTCTGAGGGCTCTTTTCTTCATATTGTCAATATGAGTATTGAAACTGATCTTCGTATCAAGGTCTTTCACTGAATCGGTCCGGACCAGAGCAGATTCATCCAGTAGGTACTGGTATCGAGCAGGGTAACGCACCCGAGAGAAAGTTATGACAACGCACTTAGCCAGATTCAGAAACATACGATTGAGACTACACCACACTATTAGACGATCTTAGTCCTCTGGCAGCAACAAAGCATCATTCGGCGTAGAAATACTTGAATACACTTCGAATCATCAGCGAACAACAAGAATTTGCTATTTTTGAAAGCATCAGAGATGTCACTCACAAATAGAATGAATAATAGAGGTCCCAAGTGCGATCCCTGTGGTACACCTGAAGCAACTGGAATGAAATATGAAATGAAACTTAACAGCCTGCACGCGACTCCTTAGGAAGCGGTTGATACCCATCTTGCGTAAGTTCTCAATTAACAAAGTATGGTTGACCTTGTCGAACGCTTTCGAAAAATCTGTGTAAATTGAATCAATCTGCTCCTGTCCTCCATGCTGTTCATTTATCTCCACATACATACACCTCCATGTAAGGTAGTTGCAGACCAAGCTATCCAGCAACTTAGGAATCACTTACTGAATACTACTTCCTCTATAATTAGCCACATCACCTTTATCACCAGATTTGAAAATAGGTACTATGAAGCTATTCTTCCAGTAAGACGAAAATTCACCAGCACCCAGAGAAGAATTGTACAGGTACGTCAGTGGAGAAACCAAGAGAAAATGCACTTCTTCAACACTACAGATGGTATGCCATCAATACGCAGATGACTTGGTGCTACTGTGCAGAGGCAAGAATATAAATAATATGAGCAACTCAAATGCCTGGTTCAAAAACAAAAATTTGTACATATCTCCCAGAGGAGATTCTATTTTCCAGAATTAGAGCTCCCTTCCAACTACCAGCATTACAAATAGATCAGATACAGTTACCGTGGAAAAATAAAATAATGTATTTAGGGGCTAACTTTGACTTTAAACTCAAGTGGCGGGAACAAGTGGAGACATCAGCAGGTAAAGCTACCAAGACACTTTCTATCTTTAAAGCGCTTTGTGGGACGCACTGGGGAGCACACCCCAGGAACTTACCCTTCTATTCAAACACTCGTCCTTCCTCTCCTGGATTACGACGCCATATTATACGGGGTTCGCTCTCAGAGCCTATACCTCAGACTGGAAAGAATCCAGAATGCTGCTATTAGGTTAGCTTTAGGATTCATGAAATCCACACCAATTAACATTCTATTACGAGAAGCAGGTATCACTCCCTTAAAATATAGGTGGGAAATGCAGGCGATAAAATACATTTAGATTGACTAATCATCCCTTCGGTAAACTTATTAAATCGTCCATCGATCTTGGAGGCCATTGAAGAATATACCAACTTTTGTGAAAGCGTTCCAAAAGATATATATTGTCAGGAAGAAAATATTCAGTGCCCCACAGCTGCCTCAGTGAACAAGCCAAAATCAATAACATTCAGGTATATGACTCAGGTCTTCTAAAAATAATGTTGGTAATGATTCTCACTTATGGCTACATAATAGATTCAAGGACTTCACAACAATCTATACGGATGCATCAATGGACCCAGCCTTAGTAGGATATGGAGTGTATTTCCAGACCTGTCCCTTAAAATCAAAGCTAGACTACCAGATCACTGGTCCATATGCACGGCGGAATTATATGCGATCGGCAGAGCCATCACGGAAATATTAATCAGGAAACTTAAATATGCTTTAATTATATCCGATTCCGTAGTGCCTTAGAAATCCTGAAGAACAACTTACTTGGTAAAATGAAACACCACCATCCTGAACATAGAGGTGAAGAATGAATTTGCAGATGCGAAAAACTTGGGATACAAAACTGCATGCCTGTGGGTACTCAGCCATTCTTATATAACCAATAACGAAATTGCCGATAAATTAGCCGCCGAAGGTAGACAAATGCATAACCCTACTATTGTAAGGGGAGAACCGAAAGAGCTGTGGCCTGCGTTTTTTCATGAAATACGGGATAGATGGATATCGGAATTCGAAAATATTGGGCTAAAGAAAGGAGTGGAGTATAGCCATATGATTCAACAACCATGTTGAGGCTCAGATCAGGTCACTGCCTGTCTCCATACCATTTACATAGAATTGGTATCAGAGACAATCCCTTATGTGAATGTGGACAAATAGGTTTGTTGACACATATCTTCTTCAACTGTCAGAGCAATATCTTCTTCTACTTCTTAGGGGTGCCTCATCCGTTCCGGACATTGGCTAACATAATGGCAATTCTCACTTTGTTAACTGCTGCTCAAAACAACTGAGTTGTAGTCAATCCGATCCAATCGCGCAAGTTCTTCATCCACGAGTGACGTCCTCTTCCATGGCCTCTTTTCGCCTCAAGTTTTCCCTGAAGGATTAATTGTAGTAGTCGATATTTGTCGTGTTGCATTATGTGGCCAAGATATTGAAGCTTCCGTTCCTTCAGTGTTTGAACAATTTTCCTCTTCTTGCCCATTCCATTTATGATCTCCTCGTTAGTAACATGCTGCGTCCATGAAACTTTGAGAATATGTCTGTAGCACCACAACTCAAAAGCGTTCAGTTTATTAATAATTGTCTCATTGACAGTCCACGACTCTACTCCATACAAAAAAACAGAGAAAACATAACACCTGAGCATTCTAATCTTAAGATTAAGTGTTAGGTCTCTGGCAATAAACATCTTTTTTTATTCTTAAAAATGTCACTCTGGCCTTCTCAATTCGGCACAATACCTCTCCCTTGTAGTCCCACGAATCATACACAGTCGTTCCCAAATAGCTGAATGTGTGGATCTGCTTTATTCTCTCCCCATTGACAGTGAGATATCCCTGTATGCCTATTATTTTGGTTACGAACATATATTTTGTTTTAGATATATTTAGATTCAGGCCGTATCGTTCTGAGTATTCTTTAACCCTTTCTACTAGTTGTTGCAGATCTGTTAAGCTACTGGCTAAGATAGTAGTATCATCTGCGTAGCGGATGTTGTTTATAGGTAGTCCATTAACTTTTATACCTTGTTGACCTTCTAGGGCTTCACGAAAGATTCCCTCTGAGTACAGGTTGAACAGTGTAGGAGAGAGAACACATCACTGTCGTACTCCACGACATATTTCCATTTCCTCCGAGATGTTCACATTATCCAATTTATCGCACGCTGTTCTCAGTACAGATTGGTGATAACTCTTATATCCTTTTCGTCGATATTAGATGTTTTTAATATCTGGATGAGTTTGTCGTGCCTGACATTATCGAACGCCTTGGAGAAGTCAATGAAACAAATGTGCACATCCTGGCTCATATCTCTGCATCTCTGGATTAGAACTTGCAACGAAAATATGGCCTCTCTGGTCCCAAGACCCTCACAAAACCAAACTGCGTCTCAGAGATATGTTCCTCGCATCTGCTGTATATTCGTCGGTGGATAACCTTCAGAAAGAGCTTAGTTATATGATTCATTAAGCTTATTAGTCGGTAGTCGTCACATTTTCTAAATGTCGTCTTCTTTGGGATGGTCAGGAAAGTCGAAATAAGCCATTTTCTGGGAATTTGGCGTTTAATATTCCTGTCAAAAGATCCAGGAGTCCGTCATTGTCATCAAAGAGCTTTAACAATTCTATATGGATGTTATCTGGGCCAGGCATCTTCCCACTTTTCATTGTCCTCAGAAAATGTAGTACTTCATCACGAGTTATTGATGGTCCGGTGGTTGCTTATGATGCACGTATTCCAGAACGAGTGTCTCCGAAGAGATTTAATATGTAGTCTTTCCATATTTCTAATTTATCAGCGTCGTCTATATTAACCTTGCCGTCGTTGCCCATTAAGGTTGCTGTTTTATATCTGCTTTTTTCCACCATCTGTTTTACTTCTTTATGTAGACCAGCATAGTCGTACTTTTGCTCCAGTTCTTCTATTTCATCCATTCCTCCTTTGCTTGTCTTATCTTGATTTCAATGTCCTTGTTGATATTTTTATATTCTTGTGAGGCTCTATTCTTTACAGTTCTTCTTCTGTCCATCATGTTCTCAATCTCATCCGTCATCCACTCCCTGTCTGGTCGTTTGTCCCTCTGTAAGTACTGCATGCATGTTTAATCCATTGTTTTGGTTAGGTTTTCCCACTTTTCTCCTGAAGTTGTTTCTTGTTCTTCCTCTAGTTTTATCAAGCATGTGCCAATTGTATTCCTGACTTGTTCTCTGATATTTTCATCTCTTAACCTTCTGATGTCAATGCGGTTCTTTGGGAGAGCTTTGTTCAGCTTTTTGAGTTTAATCTGAAATTGAGAAATAACAGGGTTGTGGTCTGAAGCAATATCTACACCAGGATAGGCCTTCGTTGATTTTATTGCATTACGAAACCTTTGGTTGATGATGAAGTCAATTTGATTTCGTATTATGTTATCGGGTGAATCACTGGGAGCAATATGCCCAACTTAAAATATTATATAACAACTTAAGAGAACACCTTGTTTCTCCAATAAGTGTTTTTGATATAACTTTCTCTGATAAGGAAGATGTTATAAAAATAATGATGGAATTCCTCAGTCACAGCGGAATTAAACTCCTTTTTTTTTTCAAGTACTCATTTATTTGCTGTCTTCTTTTCTTTGCAAACAATTACCAATAAATAATAACTATTGAACCCATACTTTACATTTGAACTACCAGCAAAGTAATATTTCGTATCTCCAACCCAATTCCCCAGTATTTGTCTATTTCCTGTGTGCCACACCTGAAGAAGAAAACAAGTCACTATAAAGCAGTATGTAGTAAAAGACCTTAAGGAAGAACAGTTACTGGTTAGAGAAGATGACTGAATATAAGAAGGAAAGACGGAAGAATAAGAAGTAAAGAAGTTTGAAAAGTTCGAGGGGGTTTGAAAAGTTCGATAGCTCCGAGCTAGACTACTGCAGCACGCCCACTAATCGCCCCTGAATTAGAATACATAAAATACACAAAGAGAGACTGGACACATAATCGTGAGATTGAGTCCATACCTTTTTCAACCCGAGTTGTGGAGCTGACAATAGGGTGGGGAATGGATTGAAAAAGAAGAAGAACTAGTAAGAACTCGCTCTCTAACTCGTCAATGTATTTGTATCTTGACGGAATGGCACGGACTGAGCAGGTAGCCGGGGCTGTGTTTTACTGCGCAAAGATATAACTCGAGAACACTCTTGTGGTGGGTAGTGAAATTGCGTGGCTTGAGTATGTCGCTAAATTGTTTGAGTTGAAAAAATACTAACAGGTTTATAAAATAGTAAATTAAAAATATATATTTTCTAGGTTCCCTGACCGCTGGTCTAAAGAATTCATTCAGTAATGATCGAGCAAATCAGTTATTGAGTTAAGACAAATAGTTATGAATATAAGTGTAAGTGAACAGTTAATATAAAAGAGATTAGCATAAGTTGTTTTTCTCATTTGACACCCGATTCATTCCAGTAAAAATAAAATTGTGGAAAGTAATGTAATGGTTTTGTTTCTAATTTTTCTAAAATTGGAGAAATATTTCAATTATACTGGAACTAAGAAATTTAATTAATGTAGTTGAAAGAAAATTACAATTGACACTACCTATTAATACCTATGCCTAGCTAGATCAGATTCCCTTTATCTCAGTGTGTGAGATCTTCGTCTAGAACCTAGGTATTATACAGTGTGTTCCAACGAAAATTTGACCCCCCTATAACTCCGAAATGAGTAACATTAGCGAAAAACACCAAGACACGTCGATTTTTGTTTCGAGGGGGAGCATTTTTCAAAATAATTCGAAACTTGTCAGATCAACCCCCTACCCCCAGCAACCCTAATTTCGAAATTCATCATAGGGAATAAGGATCGAGTGGCACCTTACTGTAAAGGTCTGTCAATTCTCCATTCTGATTTGTCATTTTTAGAATTTTAAATTAACATACAGGGTGTCCCAACCGAGGGTAAAATGAATTCCTGCAAATCCCAAATACTAAATGAAATCGATTTATTTTGGCATAATGCAAGCGCAGGTTTATGCTCGGTCTAGAAAAACGACCTACACTTGTGAATTTGGAGTTGGTGCAATCAACCCCTATTTCCAGCATCCCCAACTCAAAAATCATTCGATCGAAAATAGGTCAAGTGGCACCTCGTTGGAAAGGTATTTCAATTTTCTCTTCGAATTAGGTATTTTCGAAATTCAGAATCAGCATACAGGGTGTCCCGGAGCAGGAACACTGAAAACCCAAATAACTTTTTGAAACTGGTTCACTTCGGTATAATACGAGAACATGTTTATGTTTGATTCGAGAATAAGACTCTCTTGCGTGAATATGGAATTTTGCAATCAATCTCTTCCATTCAGCATCCCCAACTCAAAAATCATACAAGTGATTACAGGTTGAGTGGCAAAGTTCCAGAAAGATTTTTCTATTTTCTGAATCACTGAGGCATTGGTTTCAGTTTGGCAATCGAGGTTTTCTGGCGTGAGGATCAGGATGAGGGATGATGGAGAAACTGATTGGATGCTCATCTAAACAGGAAAACGAGATTTATTGAACTTGTATTCAATTGAAAACAAAAACTAACTTGATTATTACAACAATTGTTCAAAATGACCTCCGCCCACCTCCATACAGTTATACAGACGATTTTCGAACTCTCTTCTCACATTAGCGAAAACTTCAGGAGTCAAAAGTCGGCATTCTGTGATAATCCTCATCCGCAGCTCCTCCAGGTTTTCTGGTCTTGTGGCATAAACTTTAGATTTTAGATGGCCCCACAAAAAAAATCTAGGGAATTTAAATCTGGTGACCTGGCTGGCCACTCAACAGGTCCTCTTCTACCAATCCACCTTCCTGGGAAATTTTCGTCTAAATATTGGCGCACCCGAGCATCATAATGCGGAGGAGCACCGTCTTGTTGAAAACGCATTTCGTCCTCAGAAAGAGTTGGATCGTTCTGTAAAATTTCTGTCAATCTAGGATGTATGTGTTCCTCTAACAACTGTAGGTAGCCATTTCCATTCAGATTACCCTCAATAAAGAAAGGCCCAACTAGATGATTGCCAAAATTCCTGCCCAAACGTTCAACTTCTGAGGCCTTTGCGTGTGGGCCTCTCTAAACCAATGAGGATTCTGTGTGTCCCAATATCGACAATTATGTCTATTCACTTCACCACTGAGCATAAAGGTGCTTTCATCAGAAAAACAGATGTTATTCAGAAAATTTGGATTAGCGTTTAGGTTTTCACTTAGATTTTCACAAAACTGTAAACGACGATCTGGATCATCTTCGTTTATTTCATGCACTAATTTTACCTTGTAGGGGTGAAATTTGTGATGTTTCACGATTCTATGGACAGTTGTAGCTGATACACCAGTCAGACGAGATAGTTTTCTGATCGAAATAGTATTCTCCATTTGTAGATGACCCACTACTGCCACTTCCGTTGCCTCATTTCTGACAGGACATGCCACTTCATGTTTTTTGTTTGCCACCGAACCCGTAGCTAGGAATTTGTCAACCAAATATTTAACGTACTGGTGACTAACTCCTTTCTCTTTCAGGATGGTTCCTATCGAATATCCTTGCCGTTTCTTTGGCACAACTGTTATTTCGAAAATACGTCGATACAATTTCGACCCTTTCCTCAGTGGAATAAACCATTTTCAGATTAATTTCAACTGACGAACAACAACAATAATGAGGAACTGATCTGAATAATAATAATATTTCATTGCAAAAATGAGAAATAACAGATGACTGCACGCCAGATGGAAATGAAAAAATGTGAACATTTTCAATGCAGAAATCAGCTTTATTTCTTCGTAATTGATGCTCAACACATCATACCCCAATACTTTTAACAGTTTCGAATTAATTTTAGTTGATAATTTCAAATGACGATATTGAATTTTTCGAAAGCGACATCCTGTATGGAGAGCCGAACTGAATGAAATGCTTTAACATTCTGGAATTCAAAAACCTTTCTGAAGATATGCCACTTGAATTATTTGTATGATTTTCAAGTTGGGGATGCTGAATGGAAGGGTTGATTGCAAAAATTCTATAACCACACAAGAAAGTCCTATTCTCGGATCAAACATGTTCTCGTATACCGAAATGAACCAGTTTCAAAAGTTATTTGGATTTTCAATGTTTCTGCTTCGGGACACCCTGTATGATGATTCTGAATTTCGAAAATACCAAATTCGAAGAGAAAATTGCAGTACCTTTCCAACGAGGTGCCACTTGACCTATTATCGATCGAATGATTTTGAGTTGGGGATGCTGGAAATAGGGGTTGATTGCACCAACTCCAAATTCACTAGTGTAGGTCGTTTTCTAGACCGAGCATAAACCTGCGCTTGCATTATGCCAAAATAAATCTATTTCATTTAGTATTTGGGATTTCCAGAATTCAACTTCACCCTTGGTTGGGACACCCTGTATGTTTATTTTAAATTCTAAAATGACAAATCAAGGTGGAGAATTGACAGACCTTTTCAGTAAGGTGCCACTCGACCCTTATTCCCTATGATGAATTTCAAAGTTAGGGTTGCTGGGGGTAGGGGGTTGATCTGAGAAGTTTCGAATTATTTCGAAAAATGCTCCCCCTCGAAACAAAAATCGACGTGTCTTGGTGTTTTTCGCTAATGTTACTCATTTCGGAGTTATAGGGGGGGTCAAATTTTCGTTGGAACACACTGTATATAGCCTTAGGAATAATACTCATCACTTCATTCAACAAGCTTTATTACAAGATAAATATAGAAATTACAGTAACTGATTAATAACTTACTTACTCTTATCAAGGTAACTAATACAAAAAAAACTTAACTAAAAAGTTTAACCAATTATGATAAAAGGAGTCTCAGATAACAATAAACGAAGATAGAAGAGAAGAATTTGATCATAAGAGAAACTTAGCTTTTCAGGAATGAGGCTAATTCCCACGATGATTGGATTTGGTGTTTTACATCAGTTTCCTGGTATTTCTGTATCCTACAGCGTACAGGTTACTCGATTGGCTGAATATGGTTAGCAAGGTGACTGCTCTAGGTGGAAAGACTAATTATCTTAAGACGTGGTTACCCAGTCGTGAAATATCAAGGTTTGGCTTAAAGATGTAAACTCAAAATATCCTGACAGTGAAAAAAATCCTTGGAATAGCAGATATCGATCTAGGTTAATATAACAAAAAATTTGAGATCTCTCCACTCTCAAATTGAATTGGTTGTCGCGGAAATCCGGCAAAACTACTGACTACTTGAAACGCACAGACGATTGGAATTTATCCAGATAATCGAAGAATAATTAATTTTCATTTCTGAAAATTATTCACTCCAATCGCTACAACACAGGTCCAATAAAATTACAAACGATTCCGAAGATTTCTAAATGAAAAGCGAGAATCTAATGAATTCCGAACTTATATAGACTCGGTTCTATGAAAAACTATTGATTTTCAAAAAAAAACTAATAAAAAGCGAAATTATTCTCTTCACAACAATGAAGTGAAAACGAAACATAGAATGAGTACTGCTTTCCGTTCTCCCACACAAACGAGAAAACGATCTTTTCTCAAGTACTGACTTCACAATTAACCGGTGAACAACCTAGATCAATAGCAGCGATACCTTACGGATATAACTATGAATTTCATTAGATATCATTCCCTGTAGATTCTAGATTCGAATTTCAATCTGTTTGAATATTTAACTGGATGAAATGAGATTGAATTATTGATTAAATTATGAAAACTGAGTTTAAAAGGTATAAATGATTAATTCTAGAAATCGGAGTGTTACTTACCTCCTTATTCCCAAAAAAAAATTTTTTATAATTTTCAGAAAGAAATGCCATCCTTGAACTATTGGAAAGAATAGACTATATAAAATATATATATATATATATATATATATATATATATATATATATATATATATATATATATATATATATATATATATATATATATATATACAGTGTGTTCCAACGAAAATTTGACCCCCTCTAACTCCGAAATGAGTAACATTAGCGAAAAACACCAAGACACGTCGATTTTTGTTTCGAGGGGGAGCATTTTTCGAAATAATTCGAAACTTCTCAGATCAACCCCTACCCCAGCAACCCTAACTTTGAAATTCATCATAGGGAATAAGGGTCGAGTGGCACCTTACTGAAAAGGTCTGTCAATTCTCCACCTTGATTTGTCATTTTAGAATTTTAAATTAACATACAGGGTGTCCCAACCAAGGGTGAAGTTGAATTCCTGGAAATCCCAAATACTAAATGAAATAGATTTATTTTGGCATAATGCAAGCGCAGGTTTATGCTCGGTCTAGAAAAACGACCTACACTTGTGAATTTGGAGTTGGTGCAATCAACCCCTATTTCCAGCATCCCCAACTCAAGAATCATTCGATCGATAATAGGTCAAGTGGCACCTCGTTGGAAAGGTACTGCAATTTTCTCTTCGAATTTGGTATTTTCGAAATTCAGAATCATCATACAGGGTGTCCTGAAGCAGGAACATTGAAAATCCAAATAACTTTTCGAAACTGGTTCATTTCGGTATACGAGAACATGTTTGATCCGAGAATAGGACTTTCTTGTGTGGTTATAGAATTTTGCAATCAACCCCTTCCATTCAGCATCCCCAACTTGAAAATCATACAAATAATTCAAGTGGCATATCTTCAGAAAGGTTTTTGAATTCCAGAATGATTAAAGCATTTCATTCAGTTCGGCTCTCCATACAGGATGTCGCTTTCGAAAAATTCAATATCGTCATTTGAAATTATCAACTAAAATTAATTCGAAACTGTTAAAAGTATTGGGGTACGATGTGTTGAGCATCAATTACGAAGAAATAAAGCTGATTTCTGCATTGAAAATGTTCACATTTTTTCATTTCCATCTGGCGTGCAGTCATCTGTTATTTCTCATTTTGCAATGAAATATTATTATTATTCAGATCAGTTCCTCATTATTGTTGTTGTTCGTCAGTTGAAATTAATCTGAAAATGGTTTATTCCACTGAGGAAAGGGTCGAAATTGTATCGACGTATTTTCGAAATAACAGTTGTGCCAAAGAAACGGCAAGGATATTCGATAGGAACCATCCTGAAAGAGAAAGGGAGTCAGTCACCAGTACGTTAAATATTTGGTTGACAAATTCCTAGCTACGGGTTCGGTGGCAAACAAAAACATGAAGTGGCATGTCCTGTCAGAAATGAGGCAACGGAAGTGGCAGTAGTGGGTCATCTACAAATGGAGAATACTACTTCGATCAGAAAACTATCTCGTCTGACTGGTGTATCAGCTACAACTGTCCATAGAATCGTGAAACATCACAAATTTCACCCCTACAAGGTAAAATTAGTGCATGAAATAAACGAAGATGATCCAGATCGTCGTTTACAGTTTTGTGAAAATCTAAGTGAAAACCTAAACGCTAATCCAAATTTTCTGAATACCATCTGTTTTTCTGATGAAAGCACCTTTATGCTCAGTGGTGAAGTGAATAGACATAATTGTCGATATTGGGACACACAGAATCCTCATTGGTTTAGAGAGGCCCACACGCAAAGGCCTCAGAAGTTGAACGTTTGGGCAGGAATTTTGGCAATCATCTAGTTGGGCCTTTCTTTATTGAGGTAATCTGAATGGAAATGGCTACCTACAGTTGTTAGAGGAACACATACATCCTAGATTGACAGAAATTTTACAGAACGATCCAACTCTTTCTGAGGACGAAATGCGTTTTCAACAAGACGGTGCTCCTCCGCATTATGATGCTCGGGTGCGCCAATATTTAGACAAAAATTTCCCAGGAAGGTGGATTGGTAGAAGAGGACCTGTTGAGTGGCCAGCCAGGTCACCAGATTTAAATCCCTAGATTTTTTTTGTGGGGCCATCTAAAATCTAAAGTTTATGCCACAAGACCAGAAAACCTGGAGGAGCTGCGGATGAGGATTATCACAGAATGCCGACTTTTGACTCCTGAAGTTTTCGCTAATGTGAGAAGAGAGTTCGAAAATCGTCTGTATAACTGTATGGAGGTGGGCGGATGTCATTTTGAACAATTGTTGTAATAATCAAGTTAGTTTTTGTTTTCAATTGAATACAAGTTCAATAAATCTCGTTTTCCTGTTTAGATGAGCATCCAATCAGTTTCTCCATCATCCCTCATCCTGATCCTCACGCCAGAAAACCTCGATTGCCAAACTGAAACCAATGCCTCAGTGATTCAGAAAATAGAAAAATCTTTCTGGAACTTTGCCACTCAACCTGTAATCACTTGTATGATTTTTGAGTTGGGGATGCTGAATGGAAGAGATTGATTGCAAAATTCCATATTCACGCAAGAGAGTCTTATTCTCGAATCAAACATAAACATGTTCTCGTATTATACCGAAATGAACCAGTTTCAAAAAGTTATTTGGGTTTTCAGTGTTCCTGCTCCGGGACACCCTGTATGCTGATTCTGAATTTCGAAAATACCAAATTCGAAGAGAAAATTGAAATACCTTTCCAACGAGGTGCCACTTGACCTATTTTCGATCGAATGATTTTGAGTTGGGGATGCTGGAAATAGGGGTTGATTGTACCAACTCCAAATTCACAAGTGTAGGTCGTTTTTCTAGACCGAGCATAAACCTGCGCTTGCATTATGCCAAAATAAATCGATTTCATTTAGTATTTGGGATTTGCAGGAATTCAACTTTACCCTCGGTTGGGACACCCTGTATGTTAATTTAAAATTCTAAAAATGACAAATCAGAATGGAGAATTGACAGACCTTTACAGTAAGGTGCCACTCGACCCTTATTCCCTATGATGAATTTCGAAATTAGGGTTGCTGGGGGTAGGGGGTTGATCTGACAAGTTTCGAATTATTTCGAAAAATGCTCCCCCTCGAAACAAAAATCGACGTGTCTTGGTGTTTTTCGCTAATGTTACTCATTTCGGAGTTATAGGGGGGGTCAAATTTTCGTTGGAACACACTGTATATACCAGAACAGTCACATAAACTATCCCAATATAACTAATTATCTAAAGTTTTGTCTGGTTTGAGTTGTGATACATGTCACACTCCTTTAGAATTTCCAGACTCATCTTCAACTTCATAAGTATTAATACTAAGTTTCTTTGTCACCTTATAATAACCCACATATTTATCTCCTAATTTTGCACTAAAGTCCTTAATACTAGAGGAAAGATGGTGTGTTTTTACCCAAACATAATCATTAGCATTATAAGATTTTGGTCTATGTCTTAAATTATAAGTGTGTTTAGTTTTTTCATGAGCAGATTTTAATCTTTCTTCAACAAAGGTTCTCAACTTCCGAAGTTCTACTACTTGTTCAGGTTTCATTTGATCACTTTTTGCAGAATTTTCAACGATGCTATTTCTATCGCTTTCGATATCATAATCACTACCATTTAAGATCATTTCCAAGCCAAAGTTCACTAAATAGGGTGTATTCTGTATTACTTCATGTTTATCAGTTCTATAAGCACAACCAAGTTGAGCTAGGTATTTCCCAAGTTTTGTGATTTTTCTCAATATAACTAGAAATCATAGTCTTAATTACACGGTTTGCTCTTTCAGTAAAATTTGGTTCTGGATGATACAATGGGTTATAAAAAGGTTTTACATTGTACTGTTTTAATAGTTTACAGAACTCTTTGCTTTTGAATTGGACTCGTAATCACATTTAAGCAATTCCGGGACTCCAAATACTAGAAATACTTGTTCTTCCAACAATTTTACAATTGTTGAAGCAATGGCTTTACGAATTGGAAAAAGCAAAGTAAATTTACTAAAATAATCACAAACTACAAGAACATGTTGGTGGCCTCTAGAACTACGTGGAAATGGACCTATGAGATCTAATGCAATGTATTGCCAACACCTATTTACTTTAGGTTCAGTTCCCATTTCCCCTGATTTGAGTTTCTGTTCAGGCTTATGCGCAGCACATATTCTGCATTCATTAAAAACTTGGTAATGTCTTGTTTCATTCCAGGCCAAAAGTAATTCGAATAGATTTTATGAAAAGTTTTGAAAATTCCAAAATGTCCTCCTGAAATAGAATCATCATGATATTTACGAAATATTTCTTGACGATTTTCTTTGGGTAAGAGTTGTTTCCAAGAACCAGCATTATTGAAATTTGTACTTCTATTCTTGTATAAGTAATCATTTTCAGATATACGAAAATTTGGAAAATTTAATGGATCATTACTAGGGGGTGTATAAATTTCTGAAAGTTCGTAATTTTCGGGTATTGCTCTAGATAAACAGTCTGGAACGTAATGATTCTTTCTTAGTCTATGTACGATTGAAAAGTTATACTGTTGGAGCCTTAAAGCCCATCGACCTAGTCTACCATGAAGATTTTTAAGATTGTTTAACCAAACCAACCATGATCTGTTATTATTGTGAAATGAGGAGCACCTTCAAGATAGCATCTAAGTTTTTCGACCGACCAAAGAACACTCAAGCATTCAAATTCAGTAACTGAAAAATTTCGTTCTGACCGAGTCAAACTTCTGGAAAGGTAACAAATACCGTGTTCTCTGCCGTTATAAAATTGAGAAAGTACACTTTCAAAGCCATAACTACTACTATCATATTGCAGAATGAATTTATAATTAAAATTTGGGCAAGGTAGAATAGGTGCATTTATTAAGCTATCTTTGACTTTTATGAATGCTTGTTCACATTCAGGTGACCAATTAAATTTTGCATTTTTGCAAGTAAGCTTGGTTAATAGTTCGACTATCGTAGACAGATCAGGAAGAAACTTATGATACCACATGACCATGCCTATTAAACGTCTTACTTCTCAACATTTCTTAAAAGGTATAAATGATTAATTCGAGAACTCGGACTTTTACAGTATAAAAAATATTTTACTTCATGTTTCTTTGAAAATGAATTGCCATAAAATAAATAAATCATTATTACTCAAAATAACTAATAAATATCCCTGCATTTTTGCCATGTGTGTATTTTTTCAGTCCATCCAATTCCCTGTAGGTTTGATCCTGTCTCTCGAATTGGCATAAAATCTGTTCGATTCCTCTAATTCGTTTTAGATCGTAAAGAGTAAGTCCAGATGTACAAATAAACTTTTCACCGAAAAAACATCGATATGAGTTTCTGGGGACGACGTCGTTTCCAGTTCGAGTCGCGTTCGCCCGTGTACTTTATGGCGAAAACGTGAATTATAAATCGTTGATTCGTTGCCTTTGACGACTTTCGTTATTTGGCTTGGGTCGGGCAGAGTCGGTTTAATTTCAGTTTGTCACCGTTTGGAATTAATCGGAATCCGATTGACGGTTGAACTAGTTTCAATATTTGAACTTATTACTGTCGACCCGGCTACAGGCAAATTGGAATTAGGAGTTGGGTTGATGGTAGTTTACAGAATCTTGTTGATAGTTTACGAATTTCAATCGGTTAAGATGATAAATATCCAAATATTTGTTGTAGTGGCGAATGTATGAGGTGCCTTTCAATTATACAGTGTGTGTATTTTCAATGAAATAAAACTAAAATATTTAGATTTCCACTATACTAACGAACCTATGACCGGTTTCACCACACTCAGATGGATATAAACTAATGAACAGAGTTATTCCTTATATAATATTCTTATTTCCTACTTAACCCGGCGTCATGGGGGTTGGGTCAAAATTACCCGCACTTTTGTAGTTCGCTTGTAATTTCACAACGACGCGCGCGACGTTGCCGCTCTTCGCAGTAGCTGGAGTTGTCGAGTCCCTCTACACGTTTATCCCGCGAAATCAGTTTGACAAGGGCCGCGTTGAGAGTTACAAGTGTTGTCACGGGAAAAAGGTAAATATGACCCATGCCTGTATTCAGTGTAACTGTTTTAAGCCATGTATTTCAATTACTGTTTACATGATTTATTGTTTTTTATGATGCTTTGTATTAGTGTTACTACATTGTTTTGAGGTTTTGACGTTTTTTTTATTTTTACGGTAGGTAGTACGAGTAGTGGATCGCGAAGAACTGGAAAGACGTCGTATTATGGCGGTACTTGAAGAATCGGATTCGGATGTTATGCCGTCTGATCAGGAATCTGGAGAGGATGATGACCACGTGAGTGAGCGTAGTGAAGCAACCAATACGGAGCAAGAGATTTCGGATGACGACGAGGTTCCATTGGCGACAATTAGACGTAGGGTACAGTCTGAAGCAAATCTGCATCAGGAGGAATATGCATCAACAAGTTTGTCGACTCGTGATTGTGAGATCACACGGCAATATTTTGGTAAAGATGGTACAGCTTGGTTTCGAAAGCCTCTTCGACAGAATGTTCGAATAAGAGCTGAAAATGTAATCCACCAGTTGCCGGGGGTAGCTCCGGAAGCTAAGGCTGCTTTGTCGGAATTTGCGAGGTGGAACCTATTTTTTACTGATGAGATGTTGCAACTTATTCTAAAATATACAAATGAACGTATTCGTCCTAAAATAGCATTGTGCAATAACTTATCAAAATACACATATAAAAGAATGTAGTATGGCAGAGTTGAAAGCTTTGTTCGGCCTTCTTTACCTAGCTGGCTTAAACCGCTCTGGTAGACAAAACTTGAGTGACTTGTGGTCTACTGATGGCACTGGAGTAGACATTTATAGATTAGTAATGTCTTAGCAGCGTTTTATTTTCTTCAAAGCTGCTTGACGTTTGACAATCTTTCTACTCGCGAAGAACGGAGACAATTTGATAACTTAGCACCAATTAGAGAACTGTTTGAAGCCTTTGTTGAAAACTGCAAGAAATCTTATGTTCAAGTGACTGTCTAACAATTGACGAAATGCTAATAGCTTTTCGAGGTCGCTGTAAATTTCGCCAATACATTCCATCAAAGCCTGCCAAATATGGATTAAAAATATTTGCTTTAGTAGATGCACGAAACTTTTACATCAAAAATCTTGAAATATATCCTGGAAAATAGCCTGATGGTCCATATTCTTCAAGTAACAAGCCATTTGATATAGTAGATCGAATCGTGCAGCCCATATCCAAGACAAATCGTAACGTGACGTTTGATAATTGGTTCACCAGTTATGAACTGGTTCAGCATTTGCTTAGTGAACATAAATTGACGTCAGTTGGTACCCTGCGTAAGAACAAGAAGCAAATACCACCTGAATTCACAAAATCGCGTAAAGGTGTTTTCACCTCTCAATTTGCCTTCCAAAAAGAAATAACTCTTGTTCCTCATACACCCAAAAAGAACAAGATAGTGTTGCTGATGTCAATCCTTCACCATGATGACAGTATTGATAGTTCTTCTGGCGAAAAGAAAAAACCAGAGATAAACACCTATTACAACATAACAAAATGTGGAGTAACTCAAAGAAGTGGCCGCTGACAATCTTTTATGCCGTGTTAAACATGACGGCAATTAATGGACTTATAATACATCGCATAAACAATAAGTCAAACATAAAACGACGCCGTTATTTAAAAAACCTAGGCCTTGCTCTTGTTAGTGATCACTTGAAAGTCCGCCGGAATGTTCAAAGTTTGCCACGAAAACTTCGTAAAAAAATTTGCCAATTTTCAGGGAAATCTACAGAGGAGCCCTCAGCAAAAAAAACAAATGCTCGTAAGAGGTGTCAAGTGTATTCTGCAAGCAAAGATCGCAAAACTACACACGTATGTGAAAGATGCAACAAGCATATTTGCCCTCAACATATAGTGCCTTTCTGTGCTAATTGTATTGGTAATAATGAGTCTGACTAATTTATTTTTATTATTTTATATAAGAAAACCAAAGACTGGTTAATATTTTTTTAAGATAAGTTTTGCTAAGGAAAGCCAAATTTATTGATTTTTAGTGAACAGTTTTCAAAACCTTGTTCCTATTAATAAAAGTTTGTATTTTCACTATGTTTATGGTTTTGTATTATCCTTGTAATAGTAAATTATTGCATGTTACAAAAAAATATCGTTTTTCTCAAATACATACAGAAATCCTTATCTGGGTAATGATGACCCAGCCCCCACGTCCGTGTAACAATTTTCCACCCCCATGACGCTGCATTAATATTACATCAGGTACAAGAGGTATGTTGGAAAACCCATCAGGCAAGCAGTTCAATTTCGTTTCTTAATGATAATTCTAGAATATTTTGTGCAATTGTAAAAGTAATATAAGTTCAGTGAAAAGAAAAGGGTGTTACATTCAGAAAAAAATTCTTTTATCTCAAAAAATTCTATTTTCTTTGGATCACCAAGAACACTGGGTATGAAAAAACAGATGATCTCTTACTTCGATGATGAGGAACAAATTTTCTTCAGAGAATAATTATTGTCACACTCAAATGATACGGAATGAAGATTGTAAGAAGTTCTGAAAAACCTTCCAAATTCTCGATCTTTTTGATATTTCGACTTTTTGAACATTTATTGAGATAATTTCGAACTGAGTAATTTCAATTAAGCGAAGACTTAGCTCTGAGCACAACTGATAAAATGGCAAATAAATCCTTTCTTGTGAAGAAATTTCGATACACCTTGAAAGTTTTGATGTTTAAGTTTCATTGAACAGCAAAGAATCTAATTTTGGCTACAGACAAATTGGAATTAGGAGTTGGGTTGATGGTAGTTTACAGAATCTTGTTGATAGTTTACGAATTTCAATCGGTTAAGATGATAAATATTCAAATATTTGTTGTAGTGGCGAATGTATGAGGTGCCTTTCAATTATACAGAGTGTGTATTTTCAATGAAATGAAACTAAAGTGTTTAGATTTTCACTATATTAACAAACTATGACCGGTTTCACCATTCTGTGGCTTCATCAGATAGATACAAACTAATGAACAGAGTTATTCTTTATATATTAGTCTTATTTCCTACTTAATATTACATCAGGTACAAGAGGTATGTTGGAAAACCCATCGGAGTTGATTCACGACAAGCAGTTCAATTTCGTTTCTTAATGATAATTCTGGAATATTTTGGGCAATTGTTAAAGTAATATAAGTTCAGTGAAAAGAAAAGGGTGTTACATTTAGAAAAAAGTTCTTTCATCTCAAAAAATTCTATTTTCTTTGGATCACCAAGAACATTGGCTATGAAAAAACAGTTGATCTCTTACTTCGATGATGAGGAACATATTTTCTTCAGAGAATAATTATTGTCACACTCAAATGGTACGGAATGAAGATTGTGAGAAGTTCTGAAAAACCTTCCAAATTCTCGATCTTTTTGATATTTCGACTTATTAAACATTTATTGAGATAATTTCGAACTGAGTAATTTCAATTAAGCGAAGACTTAGCTCTGAGCACAACTGATAAAATCGCAAATAAATCCTTTCTTGTGAAGAAATTTCGATACACCTTGAAAGTTTTGATGTTTAAGTTTCATTGAACAGCAAAGAATCTAATTTTGGCTACAGGCAAATTGGAATTAGGAGTTGGGTTGATGGTAGTTTACAGAATCTTGTTGATAGTTTACGAATTTCAATCGGTTAAGATGATAAATATCCAAATATTTGTTGTAGTGGCGAATGTATGAGGTGCCTTTCAATTATACAGTGTGTATTTTCAATGAAATAAAACTAAAGTGTTTAGATTTTCACTATATTAACAAAACTATGACCGGTTTCACCATTCTGTGGCTTCATCAGATAGATACAAACTAATGAACAGAGTTATTCTTTATATATTAGTCTTATTTCCTACTTAATATTACATCAGGTACAAGAGGTATGTTGGAAAACCCATCGGAGTTGATTCACGACAAGCAGTTCAATTTCGTTTCTTAATGATAATTCTGGAATATTTTGGGCAATTGTTAAAGTAATATAAGTTCAGTGAAAAGAAAAGGGTGTTACATTTAGAAAAAAGTTCTTTCATCTCAAAAAATTCTATTTTCTTTGGATCACCAAGAACATTGGCTATGAAAAAACAGTTGATCTCTTACTTCGATGATGAGGAACATATTTTCTTCAGAGAATAATTATTGTCACACTCAAATGGTACGGAATGAAGATTGTGAGAAGTTCTGAAAAACCTTCCAAATTCTCGATCTTTTTGATATTTCGACTTATTAAACATTTATTGAGATAATTTCGAACTGAGTAATTTCAATTAAGCGAAGACTTAGCTCTGAGCACAACTGATAAAATCGCAAATAAATCCTTTCTGGTGAAGAAATTTCGATACACCTTGAAAGTTTTGATGTTTAAGTTTCATTGAACAGCAAAGAATCTAATTTTGGCTACAGGCAAATTGGAATCAGGAGTTGGGTTGATGGTAGTTTACAGAATCTTGTTGATAGTTTACGAATTTCAATCGGTTAAGATGATAAATATCCAAATATTTATTGTGGTGGCGAATGTATGAGGCGCCTTTCAATTATACAGAGTGTGTATTTTCAATGAAATAAAACTAAAGTGTTTAGATTTT
Source organism: Cryptolaemus montrouzieri (assembly GCA_013387265.2). Taxonomy (NCBI): domain Eukaryota; kingdom Metazoa; phylum Arthropoda; class Insecta; order Coleoptera; family Coccinellidae; genus Cryptolaemus; species Cryptolaemus montrouzieri. The sequence goes on along the minus strand of JABFTP020000185.1, from coordinate 155,896,842 downwards.
CACTATATTAACAAAACTATGACCGGTTTCACCATTCTGTGGCTTCATCAGATAGATACAAACTAATGAACAGAGTTATTCCTTATATATTAGTCTTATTTCCTACTTAATATTACATCAGGTACAAGAGGTATGTTGGAAAACCCATCGGAGTTGATTCACAATAAGCAGTCCAATTTCGTTTCTTAATGATAATTCTGGAATATTTTGGGCATTTGTAAAAGTAATATAAGTTCAGTGAAAAGAAAAGGGTGTTACATTTAGAAAAAAGTTCTTTCATCTCAAAAAATTCTATTTTCTTTGGATCACCAAGAACATTGGCTATGAAAAAACAGTTGATCTCTTACTTCGATGATGAGGAACATATTTTCTTCAGAGAATAATTATTGTCACACTCAAATGATACGGAATGAAGATTGTGAGAAGTTCTGAAAAACCTTCCAAATTCTCGATCTTTTTGATATTTCGACTTATTAAATATTTATTGAGATAATTTCGAACTGAGTAATTTCAATTAAGCGAAGACTTAGCTCTGAGCACAACTGATAAAATCGCAAATAAATCCTTTTTTGTGAAGAAATTTCGATACACCTTGAAAGTTTTGATGTTTAAGTTTTATTGAACAGCAAAGAATCTAATTTTGTGTTGAAATCAATGTCTGAATTTTATCAACAGCATGTTTATTGCAAGAAATACCTAAACCTCACACTAATTTCGAAATTTTCTGGGAAATCTCCATCGGAATTTTGAAAAAAAGCTATCGTTGTAAAGCTTATTCAAGTGGGAACAAAACACGTGAAAAAGAGACAGGGTGTTACATTTGAAAAAAAAAAAGAAACACTCGGTATAAAAATTTTTTTTTCTTCATCTGGTAATGAGGTACAACACTTTTACCTCAAGAAAAAAAAAACCATGCCTAGATTATGCGAAATGAGGCATTTGAGAACTTTCGAAAAAACTTCCAGATTCCCGAAATTATCGGGAATATGTTTGTCCCTGGAGCAAAAATGGAACACCCTGTATGTATGAAATAGATTTTAAGGAATGCACACATACTAATAAAACAATAATCAGAAAAAATTTCGCTTCTATCTGAAACAGTTTCTGAGATATAGAAGTTCCTCGCCTTCTGACTCACCCGGTATAAACGTGTTGGACAGAAATGCATTAGAAGCTCAGCGGTTGTACATTGAAAGATTTCTAAGTCGTATTGCTCCCTATTCTTTTGAGAGCATTCATAGATTCTTATATGTAAAAGACAAATTAAGACGATATGTGGGAGCTCGAAAATGAGGTTCTTGAAATAATTCAAAACGATCCTGTTACTTCCACCCGAAAAATAACTGATGCTTCAGGTGTCCACGATGGAACTGTTTGGCAAATTCTTCATGAAAATTGTTGTATCCTTCCACCTACAACGCGTATAAGCACATCTTCTTACCGATTTTCTTACCCGTATTGAGTATTGTCAATGGCTTTGGCGTAAGTTGATTCAAATTCCACAGTTTCTTATGCTGATCCTGTCTATTGATGGACCCGGTTTTTCAAGAAATTCCATAATAATCATATGTGGTGTGAAGAAAATCGTCATCAAACACATGAAGGTCGATTTCAACATCGGTTCTCGTTGATTGTTTGGATCGGCATTGTGGATTAAACCCTAATTAAATCAGTATTTCAACTAGGGAGATTTAAGAGGGAGGTGTATCGCCACTTTTTGATATACACGTTTCCCAAATTTTTAAAGTATGTATCTTTGGCAATAAGACAAACGATGTAGTTTATGCACGATGGCACACCTGCCGATTTTAGTCAGATTGCTCGTGACTTCCTAACTCAAGGGTATGAAAATCGCTGGATTGCTCTAGGTGGACCTCAATTTTGTCCTCCACGCTCCCCAGACTTAAACCTCCTCGATTTCGTTGGGGACTTAAGAAATAGCATCATCGCTGGATGCAACACGAACAATTCATTCACACTCTGTATAATTTGATTGAGGAGGTCGTTACTTGATGGAAATCGATATACATATTTTCAATGAAATAAAACTAAAGTATTTAGATTTTCACTGTTTTAACAAAACTATGACCAGTTTCACCACACTGTGGCTTCATGAGATAAATACAAACTAATGAACAGAGTTATTCCTTATATATTAGTCTTATTTCCTACTTAATATTACAATAGGTACAAGAGGTATGTTGGAAAACCCATCGGAATTACTTTATGAATTGAAAAGATTGAGTAAAGGAGAAGGATTTAGATCTAATTGACTATTAAGTAACCTACCTGAATTCTTTTCTTTGTTGATCTCTAAAATTTCCAATAGATTGAATTTTTGTCTGTTATTTTCATTGTGTAAAATTTTGAAATTATCATTAAAGTTATGGTTTTCTTCGAGTAAGTGATTAGAATAATGGGAATCTGATTTATGATAATTAAAACTACGTTTGTGCTCGGATAATCTAACTTTGAAATTTATGAAAGTTCTACCAATATAAATTTTATTACAATCCCACAAGACAGTTTATAAACACCGGATTTATTACTTTTATCAATTTTAGATTTGCAGTTTTTGATATGTCGGCCTAAAGAATTATCAGTTCGGAATGCTATATTGAAATTATAATGCGACAGGAATGATTTTAATTTTAGACTAGGATTACCAATATAAGTTAAGCTGTTGTATTTTGTGTTTGAACTTTTTATATTTGGAAATACTTCCTGGATTGCTTTTTGAAATTTTTTGCGTGAAATCATGTTCTCAATCATAGTTGGACTGTAACCGTTATTGACTGCTATTTGTTCAATTATATTTAGCTCATTTATAAAATTATTTTATGGCATTGGGATATTAATGAGTCTATGTACCATACTATTGTAAGCTGCTAATTTATGTGGATAAGAATGTGTAGATGAGCTGTGAATGGTAATATCTGTATGCGATGGTTTAATTATAGCAATAGATAAATCCAGAAAGTTAATGGAGTTTTCTGTTTCTATCTCTAACGTGAATTTAATATTATCGTGAATTTTGTTAATGAATGTTTTGAATGACTCTAATTGTCTGTTTATGCCAGTGAAACAATATATATTCTTTTGAAAAGAGAGGATTTACAAAAATTTGAATAATTGTATTTACAATAAATGCTTATATCTATAATTTGTGTCAGAAAAGACACAAGTGTGAGCTCAGGAAATGTAACAGGGGAACCATATTATCTTGTATATGATTCAATAAACGAGTGAAAAAACTCGTTTCCCTGTCGCTATTGCACTAGCAATAGCTTGTCTGTTTATGTTGTGTTAGTGTCGTGTGTACAAAAAGAGTACCAAAGATTATTCTGCTTAGCCGCTTCATTCTCTCTTGCATTCCATGATTTCTAAACCAATAAATAAAGTGTTTGAATAACGGATGTTCTTGGATAGTTTTTTCAATATTATCCATGAAAATTTCAGCGAGCAGAGGGCTCAGAGTATTACCCATAATTAAACCTTTTTTTCTATTATATAAAACTCCATTGAAGTTAAAATAATTCTGTTCTAAAAAAATTTCTAAAAGATGTAAGATTTCTGATTGAATTATCGGATTGATTTTATTAATTTGAAGGGCGTTCTTGATGAGTTTCACTGTATCACTAGGTGGAACACTAGGGAAGAGATTTACTACATCCCATGACATAAGTTTACCGTTCGGTGGTAGTATTGTGTGCTGAATTTTATTTATTAGGAGTTTTTTATTGAGAATTTAAGTTCAAAATTAGCGTACTGTCGAATGATGTCTATGAGAAAGCGTGAAAGTTTTGCAGCTGGAGCTTGAAAATATGAAACTACTGGTCTAATGGGATACCCTGTTTTATGGAGTTTGACGAGGAGATAAAGTTTTGGTGATTGCGGGTTGTCAATGAAAAGTTTATATTTTTGGTTGGTAGATATTATAGACTTGGCATACTCTAAAGCCTTTTTTACTATGGATTGAAATTTATTAGTTGGATCTTTATCAATTTCTTCATAACAACCTGTTTCAATGAAATTTTGGGTTTTCAATAAATAATCTGTTTTAGTTAAGGCTATGACTGTATGACCTGTGTCTGTTTTGGTGACTATGATATCTTCAGATGCGAACTTAGATTTAATGGACTTCAAAGTTGTATTTTCGAATTTCTTAGGTTGAAAACTATTGAACTCTTTTTGAAGTAGGAACGCTGAATAGTGTTTTAGGTGTTTGGCTTGCGGTGAATAATTTAGGGCTATTTCGGTTTCAATTCCTAGCAGATCGAAATGGAGACGAGCGTTATTTGACTCTGAATTGTGTTTAAGACCCTTTTCTACAAGTAAAACTTCATCTTTGGAAAAATTAGCATCTGGAAGATTACTGAACCTATCATAAAATGAGCTGTGAATAGTATATATGCATAGGTTGCATTCAGTAGAATTTGATATTTTAGATTCCGGAACAAGTTCATTCATTAATTCACAGAAAGTATAAAATTCAGTTGCGAAAATTGAATAAATTATTGAGTAATAGACTTGAAACTTCTAAAATCAAGTCCAAATTTTCCGATCACCAATTTTATGATAAGTTCAGTAATCTTTCAGATTATAATTTTTCCAAAGATGAAGTTTCACTTCTACAAAAGGATTTTAAACACAATTTGGAGTCAAATAACGCTCGTCTCCATTTCGCCCTAAATTACTCACCGCAAGCCAAACACCTAAAACACTCTTCAGCGTTACTTCTTCAAAGAGAGTTCAATAGTTTTCAACCCAAGAAATTCGAAAATACAACTTTAAAGTCCATTAAATCTAAGTCCGCATCTGAAGATATCATAGTCACCAAAACAGACAAAGGTCATACAGTCATAGCCTTAAATAAAGCAGATTATTTATTGAAAACCCAAAATTTCATTGAATCAGGTTGTTATGAAGAAATTGATAAAGATCCAACTAATAAATTTCGATCCATAGTAAAAAACGCTTTAGAGTATGCCAAGTCTATAATACCTACCAACCAAAAATATAAACTTTTCATTGACAACCCGCAATCACTAAAACATTACTCTCTCGTCAAACTCCATAGAACAGGGTATCCCATTAGACCAGTAGTTTCATATTTTCAAGCTCCAGCTGCAAAACTTTCACGCTTTCATAGACATCATTCGACAGTACGCTAATTTTGAACCTAAATTCTCAATAAAAAACTCTTCAGTCCTAATAAATAAAATTCAGCACACGATACTACCACCGAACGCTAAACTTATGTCATGGGATGTTGTAAATCTCTTCTCTAGTGTTCCACCTAGTGATAAAGTGAAACTCATCAAGAACGCTCTTCAAATCAATAAAGTCAATCCGATAATTCAATCAGAAATCTTACACCTTTTAGAAATTTGTTTAGAACAAAATTATTTTAACTTCAATGGAGTATTATATAATAGTAAAAAAGGTTTAATCACGGGTAATCCTTTGAGCCCTCTGCTCGCTGAAATTTTCATGGATAATATTGAAAAAACAATCCAAGAACATCCGTTATTCAAACACTTTATTTATTGGTTTAGATATGTCGACGATATCATTTGTTGTTTCACTGGCACAAACAGACAATTAGAGTCATTCAAAACATTCATTAACAAAATTCACGATAATATTAAATTCACTTTAGAGATAGAAACAGAAAACTCCATTAACTTTCTGGATTTAACTAATACTAGAATTAACGGCAAACATGATCTTTCTATTTTTCATAAGCCATCGCATAGAGATTTTACTATTCACAGCTCATCTACACATCCTTATCCACATAAATTAGCAGCTTACAATAGTATGATACCTAGACTCATTTATATCCCAATGTCACAAAATAATTTCATGAAAGAGCTGAATATAACTAAACAAATAGCACTCAATAACGGTTACAGTCCAACTATGATTGAGAACATGATTTCAAGCAAAAAATTTCAAAAAGCAATCCAGGAAGTATTTCCAAGTATAAAAGTTCTAACACAAAATACAACACCTTAACTTATATTGGTAATCCTAGTCTAAAATTGAAATCATTCCTCTCGCATTATAATTTAAATATAGCATTCGAACTGATAATTCTTTAGGCCGACATATCAAAAACTGCAAAACTAAAATTGATAGAAGTAATAAATTCGGTGTTTATAAACTGTCTTGCGGGGATTGTAATGAAATTTATATTGGTAGAACTTCCTGAAATTTCAAAGTTAGATTATCCGAACAAAAACGTAGTTTTAACTATCATAAATCAGATTTCCATTATTCTAATCACTTAGTCGAAGAAAACCATAACTTTAATGATAATTTCAAAATTTTACACAATGAAAATAATAGACAAAACTCAATCTATTGGAAATTTTAGAGATCAACAAAGAAAAGAAAAGAATTCAACTACGATGGGTTTTCCAATATACCTCTTGTAGCTATTGTAATATTAAGTAGGAAATAAGACTAATATATAAGGAATAACTCTGTTCATTAGTTTGTATCTATCCGATGAAGATTATTATTATTATTATTATTTTATTTTCAATCAATTTTAATCTTTTATTTCTTGCACTTTTCCATATACGCCACAGTTTTTGTGTAAAAAATTGATCAATTTTATGTGTTTGATGAAAACATAATGGAAAGGAAGCGAACATAGTAAGGCCTGAAAATGGCCACCTTCAGCCATTACACACGAGTCTAGACGTTGATACATAGATCTTTGTATCCGATTGAAGATCCCAGGAGTATCTTGAATGAATGATAGCTCGTGCAAATTTGTATATCAATGCAAAAGGCGAATACATTGATTCATAAAAAAGATTTGTATCTAAATTGGTAATAGTTGTTTCTATCTTCAAAAAGTTCGGTTACTTTTATGATAGAGGATGTAGGATTATCGTGAACAATATTTTTGCTATATCCCCAAATAAAAAAAATCATAGGTGTCCAGTCTTGTGAACGAGGAGACTAAATATGATGTCCCTGTATGCAAACTATCTATCATTAAAATATCTTCTCAAAGCAGGATCGTGCCTCTTCGAGAATTGAATAGGAGCACCGTCTTGTTGATACCAACTTTGAAACTTCCCATCTAGGGCCATATCGTCTATGCATCTTCCATAACACTTTGTAAAATATGGATGTTTAAATTGGCATCGATTTGCTGTTAGTGATACTAATGATTTCACTATCTGATTGAATATAGAAACTTGGAAATTTACAATAAGTTATCCATAAAATTTGATTGAGGAGGTCGTTACTTGATGAAAATCGATATACATATTTTCAATGAAATAAAACTAAAGTATTCAGATTTTCACTATATTGTCAAAACTATGACTGGTTTCACGACACTTTAGCTTCGTCATATAGATACAAACTAATGAACAAAGTTATTTCTTATATATTAGTCTTATTTCCTACTTAATGTAGGAAAGGTATGTTGGAAAACCCATCGGAGTTGCTTACTTTATTAATTGAAAAGATTGAGAAAAGGAGAAGGATTTAGATCTAATTGACTATTAAGTAACCTACCTGAATTCTTTTCTTTGTTGATCTCTAAAATTTCCAATAGATTGAGTTTTTGTCTGTTATTTTCATTGTGTAAAATTTTGAAATTATCATTAAGGTTATGGTTTTCTTCGAGTAAGTGATTAGAATAATGGGAATCTGATTTATGATAATTAAAACTACGTTTGTGCTCGGATAATCTAACTTTGAAATTTCTGAAAGTTTTACCAATATGAATTTTATTACAATCCTCGCAAGACAGTTCATAAACACAGGATTTATTACTTTTATCAATTTTAGATTTGCAGTTTTTGATATGTCGGCCTAAAGAATTATCGGTTCGGAATGCTATATTGAAATTATTATGCGAGAAGAATGATTTTAATTTAAGACTAGGATTACCAATATAAGTTAAGCTGTTGTATTTTGTGTTTGAACTTTTTATATTTGGAAATACTTCCTGGATTGCTTTCTGAAAATTTTGCGTGAAATCATGTTCTCAATCATAGTTGGACTGTAACCGTTATTGACTGCTATTTGTTTCATTATATTTAGCTCTTTTATGAAATTAATTTGTGACATTGGGATATTAATGAGTCTATGTACCATACTATTGTAGCTGCTACATGCTATCATTTGTTGTTTCACTGGCACAAACAGACAATTAGAGTCATTCAAAACATTCATTAACAAAATTCACGATAATATTAAATTCACTTTAGAGATAGAAACAGAAAACTCCATTAACTTTCTGGATTTAACTATTACTAAAATTAATGGCAAACATGATTTTTCTATTTTTCATAAGCCATCGCATAGAGATATTACTATTCACAGCTCATCTACACATCCGAATCCACATAAATTAGCAGCTTACAATAGTATGGTACATAGACTCATTAATATCCCAATGTCACAAAATAATTTCATAAAAGAGCTAAATATAATTAAACAAATAGCAGTCGAAAACGGTTACAGTCCAACTATGATTGAGAACATGATTTCAAGCAAAAAATTTCAAAAAGCAATCCAGGAAGTATTTCCAAGTATAAAAAGTTCTAACACAAAATACAACACCTTAACTTATATTGGTAATCCTAGTCTAAAATTGAAATCATTACTCTCGCATTATAATTTCAATATAGCATTCCGAACTGATAATTCTTTAGGCTGACATATCAAAAACAGCAAAACTAAAATTGATAAAAGTAATAAATCCGGTGTTTATAAACTGTCTTGCGGGATTGTAATGAAATTTATATTGGAAGAACTTTCAGAAATTTCAAAGTTAGATTATCCGAACAAAAACGTAGTTTTAACTATCATAAATCAGATTTCCATTATTCTAATCACTTACTCGAAGAAAACCATAACTTTAATGATAATTTCAAAATTTTACACAATGAAAATAACAGACAAAAACTCAATCTATTGGAAATTTTAGAGATCAACAAGGAAAAGAATTCAGGTAGGTTACTTAATAGTCAATTAAATCTAAATCCTTCTCCATTACTCAATCTTTTCAATTCATAAAGTAAGCAATTCCGATGGGTTTTCCAACATACCTCTTGTACCTATTGTAATATTAAGTAGGAAATAAGAATTGTATATAAGGAATAACTCTGTTCATTTGTTTGTATTTATCTGATGAAGCCACAGTGTGGTGAAACCGGTCATAGTTTTGTTAAAACAGTGAAAATCTAAATACTTTAGTTTTATTTCATTGAAAATATGTATATCGATTTTCATCAAGTAACGACCTCCTCAATCAAATTATCAATTAGATCTAAATCCTTCTCCTTTACTCAATCTTTTCAATTCATAAAGTAAGCAACTCCGATGGGTTTTCCAACATAGTTTTATCCATTAAAACAGAAATTAACCTTTTAAGCACGATTCATTACTGCCCAATGATCGAAGGTCGGTCCACTCGATTCTTGACCAATCTAACTGAATTTTACGTTTAAATATTCAATTTCAAAGATGATTCTCACTATAATTCATCATCGATATAACATTATTCTCGTATTGCAGTTCCCCCACTTATAAGAATAAAAAATCAAATGGTGGCAGCCAGAAATGGATCGGCTGCTATATTAGAGTGTGAGACAGAAGCTTTTCCCGAACCGCTTAGGTGAGTATTTTCATTATATAGTACTTTCAGGAATAAGTAGAGAAGTTTGAAACATAATCCGAGTAGTGCATCCAGATGTTAGTTTTATGTGAACAAAGAAGACAAACAGAAAGTTTTGTGGAAACAATAACTGGATCTTCCTGTAATGGGAATATATACTTTGGACGTTAACTAAAAAATGTCACTTCGGTACTGCTGTTACTTGAGGAAAGGAGCTGAACAATACTTTGTCGTAGAATATATGCTAGTCACTATTGAATCAAGAACCACTCACCTATTCACAATGGGTAGGAGCTGTAGTTAATAAGAAATGACAAGTAGTGTTAAACCTGTGGCAATAAAAGAGGAAGACCTGTGTACCACATCATCTTCAGACTTGCGCCACAGAGAGTCACTTTGAGGTTTCCTGTGCTGTGAGTAAATCTCTGAAATGAGTAGTTATAGTATCTTTTCGACCACCCATGGGCAATATTCATGTTCTTTTTGGTTCACTGGAGTCTGCTCCACGAATGCCCTGATAGATCTTATAAGTACAAAACTATGTTGTTATTTCAATATATAGCTGCTAAAAAAGAACTGAGACTTAGACAAATTTACTGATTCACCTCAGAGCTTCAATTAACAAGATGCTAATACTGGGTACAACACGTTTTTTGCTGCTTAATATAATATTTCCGAAGAAGAGAATTCGCACTAATATCGAGCAAAACACCTGGATAACTGGGAAAATAAAGGTATCATGTAAAACGTCTGATTATTTCATTAACTAGAGTCATCATAAAAGCTAAATAGCTGTACAATATAGAGAAAATATCAAAATCAAAGAAAAAAACCAAAGCTTCTTGGAATCTTTCCAACAGAGACTCAGGTAAAGGAGCTACTTCAGAGTTTTTCAAACTTTACACGTTTAATTAATTCAACAGATTTTTGTGAGTTTCGTTTATCTGTTGCAGATAAGCGATCTTCTGTCTACAGAGAACAAGATCGTCGGTTTTGCAGACGATTGTATCCTGATTTCGTCTTTCAGTGGTCTGCGGCAGATTATAGCTGCGGAATCTCAGCGTTAGAGTTGTCAATAAATTAATAACTTAAACTCTGACTTACAGAACATATCAGAGTAGCGTCAGTTGAACGTGGTGAGCTTCCACGCAAGCAACTACGTTTTTTAGAAAGGTCCCCGCTGGAGAACCTCCTCTAACGATGCAAGGCCAACAAATTGCATCCAAAGATTCGATTCACCTTCTCGGAATAACGGTCAACTTCGGGTTTTGCTGGCATGAACATGTATCAGCTTAGTTTTCTTTTCAGAGCCAAGCGACACCTCACGTCATCTCAGCTGTTGCTTCTATATAAGAGCAGATTCGACTTGCTTTAGAATATTGTTCCCATGTATGGGGATCTGTGCCCAAACATTAGTTGTATATGTTGGATACTGTGCAAAAACGGGCTGTGCACCTCATCGATCACCCGGAGATCGCCCGTGATCTCCAACCGCTGGCTCTCAGAAAACAAGATGCTGACCTTTCTCTGTTTTACAGATACTTCCATGGAAGATGCTCCAAAGAACTGAAAGACCTTGTTCAGCGAAAACTCATGTTTTGCGGCAATACTAAGCTGGCAAGTAGTTCTCATCATTTGGCGGTACATTTAACGACCTCTGGAACCTCTCTCTATAAGAATTCCTTTGTTTACAGGGCCCGTGAGCTGTGGAACTCGCTCTCGTCTAACATCTTTTAAAAGATAGGCCCTTTTCATGAAGAGAGTAAACAGACACCTCAATTCTTCCCAGGCGCCCACTCATGTGATGTAACAGGTTCGCCTATGCCTGGGAAGCGCCCATAAAAAAACAACGATGTTGTAGAGGAAATTGGCAACAAACAGACGAAACATATAGCTAGAATGTTCATGGAGTCTACAGATGAAAATGAGCTCTATCGAATAATCAAAAGTCTGAAAGATACAACTAAAAGAAGAAGAATTGAAAACAGACAGAATAAAACCCTTTTTTTTAGAAAATGGGACCCGATGATACTATCTATCTACCGACCTATTGAACATCAATAAGATTTATGAACATATAATACTCAAACAATGGTAAGCTTCTTGGAAAAAGTTGCACTGTTGAAGAAGAGAAATTTAGCTTCAAGAGACAGATATCCACTATTGGTGCGATATATTCAGCAGTCAATAAAATAATCAGCTCGCTGAACGATGGTATTAAAATCCTAACTATCTGGCCGTCGGTAATATGTGCCGGAAGTTGATGAAGATGGTGTGGTTGTTGAGTCGGAGGATGAAGCGGTTTGTGTGGGAGTGCCACAGGGATCCGTATTTGGTCCCCTTTTGTACATCCTGTACACCAGAAGAACTAGAACTTAAAGTGCATCAGTATGCTGATGACACCTCTTTGGTACTATCTGAACAGAATTATGGATCCCTCAAAGGAAATGATGCCTACACCTTGCATGTATTGGAAAAGTAGTTCACCCAGAATAACCTCAAACTAAATATAGAAAAGACTTAAATAATTTTCTTTGGATACAGAAAATCATCAGAACACATTTTTATTGATCACAGAAATGAAATCATCAAAGCTGAAGATTCAGTTACTTTCTTGGGGGCTCAAAATCGACTCCCGACTGGACTGGATGTCCCAGGTGGATCATATAACTAAATCCATAAGTAAGGCATGCTATGCGCTGAGGATGCTATCAAGGATTGTGAATAAGACAGCTTTTATCGTATCATGCCTTTGTAGAGTCTTTCCTCAGATCTGGTTGAATTCGGCCATGAGTGAGAGGATCTTTATAATTCAAAAAGGTGTATAAGAAACTTATTGTGGTTAAACGTCGGTGAACGTTTTCAGGTTATTTTATTGCTGAAATGATTCTCATAGTCCTTATGTATCTATATTCTGGAGTACTCTTATGTGAGGAAGAACCTTAACCCCTTCATCTTATGTGGCAACGAACATCAATACTCAACAAGATTCATGATCAACTTAACAACCTTCAGCCATAAGTACACCTATCTGCTGAGGAACGTAGGATTCACCTAATGAATTATACAATTGGCTACACACATCAAATAGAGCATTACCAGTCGTGCCAATCAAACGTAAATTGAGACAGAAAAAGCCACGTGGTACATGATGTCATAGAGGACAAGTTTGAATAATAAATTTTGTAGTCAGTTGCACCTTTTGAATCTTGTTTTGGCACGTCCACTCTGTTGTTACATTTACATTTATCGAACTAATAAACTCTATGTATCTATACAGGGTATCCCAAATTGACTGGTCTATTAGAAGTTTATGGAGAACTAATAATGCTATCGTTCTAAAATTTTGGTAGTTGATTCAGCTAATACGAAACTCTATTTCTAAAATATTATCATTTCAAGTGCACTTTCGGTTATAACGATGTTATTTCAATTACAAAACACCTATCACATAAGCCTAGCTTGTTTTATTCATGAAATATCCTACTTTTTTTGAATTTGAGAGGCTTTTACTTGGTAGAATTCCATTATCAATAATAGAAACAAGTAATGTTTTTTAAGGAATTCTACTGAATAATTCGTAAGGTGTTTCACTACACCGTAGCTTCTTCAGACTAATGAATGTACAAAAATTATGACAACTATATATTTGAATTGTGGAGGCCGTTACTTGATGTAGATCCATGATATAAATGAGATAAAAAACACAAGGTTTAACTTTAATCTACACTTTATTTGAAGAAATTCGACGACGCTTCGCTGACACAGCAGCTTTATCAAGAATGACAAACAGAATGAAGAGTATGGTATTATAAACAAATCGTAGAACAAGTTGGATGAATAACAGGAAAAACCCACACCGAGCCATTGTACAGTTAGTATGAAAGGTAATTGAAACTAATTAAACAAGTTAAGTAGGGTGAATAATTCACATCTACCTGTTCATTGAAAAGCTTGTCCGAATGTTTGTATCTATTTATTTCTAATGCTTCTAGGAGATCTAATTTTCAACTTTTGATTTTATATGTAATATGTCAAAGTTTTATTGAATGAATGGTTTTCTTTTATTGAGTGGTTTGAATAATTTGAATCAGATTTATTTTATCGAAGCTACGTTTATGTTCAGATGTTCTTATGCCAAAACTCCTATAGGTCCTACCGATATAAATTTTATCACAAGAACCGCAATTGAGTTTATAGATTCCTGATTTACTTGATTTTCATAACATGATTCGAATTCAACATGTTTTCGATTAATATTTTGACATCACCTGGAGGAACACTTGGGTATAAATTCTCAACATCAAACGAAATTAGTTTTGCGTTAGGTGGTATGTTAACGTTTTTTATGTTATTTATCAATTCGAAAGAATTTTTTATAGAAAATTTTGATTTGAATGAACAATAATTTTTAATGATATCTATAAGGTAGTGCGACAATTTCACGGCTGGGGCTGTAACGTAAGATACGACTGGTCTAACGGGGTTATTTACTTTATGCAATTTAATGAGTGAATACAGTTGAGGTGGTTGAGGGTTTGGTAAAATTAATTTGTATTTATCTATTGCTTTAATTAAAGATTTTGCGTCATTTATTGCAATTTTAATATAAATTTCATTTCGTCCGGAAACTATACAAAACAAATCTCTTGGAGAAAGGTTTCAAACACAATATTAAATCAAACAAGATAAAATCTGATTTAGAGGAACTTGGCATAGATACTGAAATTTCTCTGAAAAATATTCCTAATAATACTCACCTTAAATAGTTAGCATCTAACATTATAAAAATGAATCATTAGCTGACTTTAAACCGAGTAAAGAACAAAATATTTTAAAGGCCATCAAACAAAAATCTCAACTAAATGAAGTTATTTTTACAAAAGCAGATAAGGGTAATACTGTTATTGCGTTAAATAAAAATGACTACCTATTTAAAACTCTAAATTTCATTTCGTCCGGAAACTATACAATTTTAAACAAAGATCCAACTATTAAATTCCAGAAAAATATCAAAATTGCAATAAATGACGCAAAATCTTTAATTAAAGCAATAGATAAATACAAATTAATTTTACCAAACCCTCAACCCCTCAACTGTATTCACTCATTAAATTGCATAAAGTAAATAACCCCGTTAGACCAGTCGTATCTTACGTTACAGCCCCAGCCGTGAAATTGTCGCACTACCTTATAGATATCATTAAAAATTATTGTTCATTCAGATTTCAAATTTATATCAAAAATAATAATCATGTTTTCTCGGTCTTTCGTAAACCAACACATACTGGCATGGTACATCGGTTAGGAAGATTATAATAAAGAGTTAAACATCATCAAACAGATAGCCATTAATAATTCATATATAGGAGTTTTGGCATTTTTAGCTTCGATAAAAATAAATCTGATTCAAATTATTCAAACCACTTAATAAAAGGAAACCATTAATTCAATAAAAACTTTGACATATTACATATAAAATCAAAAGTTTAAAATTAGATCTCCTAGAAGCATTAGAAATAAATAGATACAAACATTCGGACAAGCTTTTGAATGAGCAGGTAGATGTGAATTATTCACCCCTACTTAACTTGTTTAATTAGTTTTTATTACCTTTCATGAAAAATCAAGTAAATCAGGAATCTATAAACTCAATTGCGGTTCTTGTGATAAAATTTATATCGGTAGGACCTATAGGAGTTTTGGCATAAGAACATCTGAACATAAACGTAGCTTCGATAAAAATAAATCTGATTCAAATTATTCAAACCACTTAATGAAAAGAAAACCATTCATTCAATAAAAACTTTGACATATTACATATAAAATCAAAAGTTTGAAATTAGATCTCCTAGAAGCATTAGAAATAAATAGATACAAACATTCGGACAAGCTTTTGAATGAGCAGGTAGATGTGAATTATTCACCCCTACTTAACTTGTTTAATTAGTTTTTATTACCTTTCATACTAACTGTACAATGGCTCGGTGTTTATTTTCCTGTTATTCATCCAACTTGTTCTACGATTTGTTTATAATACCATACTCTTCATTCTGTTTGTCATTCTTGATAAAGCTGCTGTGTCAGCGAAACGTCGTCAAATTTTTTTCAAATAAAGTGTAGATTAAAGTTAAACCTTGTGTTTTTTATCTCATTTACAACTATATATGTATAAAAATGAGAATATAAGTACAAATGTTATTAAAAGCTTATTGAGTTTCTTCTTCTTGAGTGGTTATTGATGACAGGTATATCCAAGAATATTGGGGAATAGATTGCGCCCTAAAAAGATCCAATAGAGGTGATGGGCTTGAATCGACTTGTTCATTGATGAGTGTTTGTGTTTGTTGATGACCAGTTCCGTGATTTTTGCGGAAACCATATTGAAAGTCCGGAATGATGGAGTGCGTATCAATATGGTCGTTAATACACGCGAGGATAACTTTTTCTACAACTTAACTGATTGCAGGTAGTAGAGATATACGCCTGTAGCTCGAGGGAGAGCTTAGCAGGCTTAGGTAGGCAAACTGATGCTTCTTTCCAAACGTTTAGAAAGTACTGATATTTCAGGATACCATTCACAATTGCGTTGGGGTACTCAACGCAATTGTTTGGTAGTATTTTCAGTATTTTGTTACGGACTCCATCAGCTCCGGGAGATTTCTTTAGGTTTTATCGAACAGTATTAGAAATGTAGTCGTGAAACTCGCTAAATTTGGGAGCACTCAGATAAGGTGTGCTGGTCATTTGAAGTTACTTTTATGCCTTGGGTTGACCTCATAAGAGACAACTGTCCAAACAGGTCATGGCTTAGATGTAAGATCCCTTAATGTAATACCTCCAGAGAAGAGTCAGAACAAAGTAGCAAAACGTGACAAATACATCAATACAAGGGATAATTGAATTTGTAAGAAGGTTATACCCCGCTGGTTGAATGATTATAGTTATAACACGAAGAACCCATTTACTGCTTCATGCAAGGTTGTACATTTCTAGTAACAGACTATCAAATTGTAATGTACAAACTTATGAAGCCCATATCAGTGACCACCTTGCCCTCTCACTTGATCTATGTATTAGCTTCCATAAAAAAGCCGAAACTGTATCGAGAATGGTCAGAAATTTAAACGATCAAAATCTTAATAAGTTTGCATCGAGTATTTCTCAATGTAATTTTCAGGACTTATACATAGATTCTGATGTTGATGAATGTTTTGGGGCATTTGTAGATACCATTCAACATATCTTTGAAATTTGTTGCCCTCTTATGCGTAGTACCAATTATACTCATAACAGGAAAAACTGGATTACTCCAGAAATTGTTTTGGCCAAATGTGACCTACAAAATCTTCATTGGTTACATTCTAATATAAAAACTCAATCCTCTAATGATTTATATAAGAAAGCCAAATCCTATTATAAATCCTTAATCCTAAGAACCAAATACAATTTTCACAGTGAACTTATTGATAAATCTGTAAATAAAAATAGAACTGTGTGGAATCTAGTAAATACTATGACTGGTCGAAAACGTATGGAACAAAATTCTATTGCACTGGTTATTGATAATGTTACGCATAACGATCCCAAGGATTTGGCTGAGATTTTCGCTAATCATTTCACTACAGTTGCCGAATCTTCCCTCAACAGTTATTATAAAGACTCAATGTCATCCTCATGTACGACGTCTCGTATGTTAGACACAACCTTTTCTTCCACCCAGTCCTGGAGCATGAAATCCATGATGTTATAAGATCACTCAAAACCAACAAAGGTTCTAGTGTTGATTTCATCTCAGCACGAATTCTGAAGATGATAGGTACCGATATCAGCCGACATTTCGCTCATGTTATTAACCTGTCAATTAGCACAAGCGTATTTCCTCGTATTCTGAAAAAGCAATCGTCATTCCTATTCATAAAAAGGATGATGTACACGATATCATGAACTATAGACCTATATCTATCGTAAGTGTCTTTTCCAAGGTTTTGAAAGAATAGTGTTTGATAGAATGATGAAGTACCTAGATAAATTTCAAATACTTGATACTGCACAACATGGTTTCAGAACCGGCCGCTCGACTCAAACTGGAGCATTGCAGTTCGTGGAGTTCGTCTATCGTTGCCTTGATAATGGTCAATATGTTGCTGGATTGTTCTTTGACTTGTCTAAAGCGTTTCATAGTCTTGCTATCCAGTTTATATTGGATAAATGTTATAATCTTGGATTCAGAGGCGTGTTCTTGAACTGGATTCGTAGATATCTGGAGGACAGAACTGCCTCAATCAGGGTTCACGACTCGTTCTCAAATGAACAGTACTGTAAATTAGGAGTACCCCAGGGTTCTGTCTTGGGGCCACTTCTATTTCTGTTATTCATCAACGATCTGCCACCAAATTTGAGAAAAATATTCTACAGAAAATCTAATATTCGCAATTTATTATCAAGAATAATCTGGTTGATACTGTTCGCTGATGACTCTTCCATAGCTATTACTGCTGAGACTCTTGAGGAGCTTCAAAAGTTATGCGAGCTGCTGGTGGAGAGTTTCGTAGAATGGTGCCATTTTAATGCTATTATGATCAATGTCAACAAGACGGAATGCATTCACTTCACTCTGTCGTCTTGTGATCAGGGTAACATAACAATAAGGTATTTAGATACAGTCATCTCTTCGAAGGACACCACTAAATTCCTCGGCGTTCACATCGATAGGAATCTGAAGTGGAGTGCACATATCGATGCGATTTGTAAGAGGCTGAATAGTTCCTATTATGCCCTAAATAGAATCAAGAGTTCACCACCTCTAAGTTCCCTTGTGAACGTTTATTACAGTTTGGTATATAGTCACCTGTCCTATAATATCTTACTGTGGGAAATTTCTCACACGTAGGTAGAGTTTTCATCATCCAGAAAAGAATTCTGCGAATGATGTTCGATACAGCTCCACAATCTTCATGTAGACCGTTGTTCCTGAAGAATGGTATCCTCACATTGGCGTCTATTTTCATTTTGAGATGCCTCGTTTATATTAAAGAGAATGAAAGTAACATGACTAAACTTTCTAACTTTCATTCCCACAATACCAGAAATAAGGAAACATTATGTATCCCTAAACACAGAACTTCTAGATTTGAAATGTCGCCCTGTACCAGGGTATCAGATTGTTCAATCATCTTCCACGGCATATACAGGGTCTAAGTGTAAATAGATTTAAGGTAGCAGTTAAGAATTTACTTTTAGCAAAATGTTTTTATACTGTGAATGAGTTTCTATGTGTTGATTTAGATAATGTCTAAATGTCTTTTCTATTGACCTGTCCTATACATACTTGTGATGTCTTAAGGGATCAATAAATTATTATTATTATTATTATTATTATTATATTTCTATAATAACTATTTACAAAGGAATATGAGCTGATTGAAAGCAGCTTAGCGTTGCTGTACAGGGTTGTACTTATAACTAAAATATACAATACTATATACATATGAATAACCTATTTTAATTTATACATTCTTATAGTCAAAACAATGTTGTTCAATTCTCAACAAAAAGAAGGATCTCACACAGTTCTTTTCGAAGCTGTGGATCGCCAGCTTGTACAGTTTGGACCAATGAAAATTTATAAGGGAGCAGTTTATGTTTTCTTAGAATTCTGTGATTAATACTATGAATAAATTCAGACCATGCTCTGCTGTTGCCACTGATGCACGTGGATGAAAATTATGTCTTATTCTGGACCGTTCCAATCGAAAGAAAATTTCTAACGTATCTCTTGAATTTTTTAGCTGTCAGAACGGCATTCGGATATAATTCGTTGAATTGTGCTACTCACATTCGGTCTCTCATCTTCATGAATGAAAAATAAATTAAGTATTTGCTCATTTGTGCAGCTAGCCATTCAGTTCGAATTAATTCGACTGACAATAATAGTTTGTTACACAGCTCTACAAAAAAAAAAATTTTTATTGTTGCCCTGGATATCATCGCAAATTTTTATGTTTTCAAGTGCCCAGATTACGAATATATTCATGAAAGTTCTCAATGTGCTCGTATTTTCATGATTTTTGCATTTCTTATATTTTGAACAATTATAAGCTTGTTAGAAATGAAATTTAATTTTCCAGTCATGATTAGGCTTCTGCGCAACTTTTTCGCGCATACAAACATCACCTGATCCCCACTCTCAGACCCCTTGCTCCACAGAACAGCTGAGATCTCAGTTATTTGACAATATTGAAGTACATATACACGTAAATCTGGATAAAGTGTCATGGATTAATATTTTGTTTCAATTACTGAATGTCCATTCTTATATATTTGTCTTCTAGTCTAAAATATGAGTTCGTCACGAAGAAAGTGTAAATATTGTAGTGATTTATTTTGTTATATTTGCGGTGTTTATATACCAAAAAAATAAAAAATAATATCACAGACTTTGTCAAGGAGACTTATGTTGAATATTTTGGTTTCAAAATGGACACATTAGGTAAACCATGGGTTCCTAATAATGTTTGTAAGTCCTGTGTTGAGTCTTTACGGTTGTGGAAAAAAGGTGAACGTTCTGGATTAGACTTTGGTATTCCTATGATCTGGATGGAGCCTACGAATCATTTAGATGATTGTTACTTTTGCGTAGTAGATGTTAAAGGTTTTAATCGAAATCAAACGTGGAGATACCCAGACTTACAGTCTACGAAATGTCCGGTTCTACACAGTGAAAATCTCCTCGGCCCATATACATTTCAAAAGTAATTCGCATGCCCTCAGAAACAATGATGTTACCAAATTCACAGAAATCGGGACCATCTACTAGTGGAAGTGAATGGGAAGGTGAAACATCTACGCCAAAGTTATTTTCTCAAAATGAACTCAGTGATTTAATACGTGATCTCAATTTATCAAAACAAGTATCAGAACTGTTAGCCTCAAGATTGAAAGAAAAAAATTTATTGGCACCAACAGTAACAATTACAACATACAGAACGCGAGAAAAAGAGTTATTACAATTTTTTAGTGAAAATGAAGGATTAGTGTATTGTAATGATATCGCGAAGCTGCTTATAGACATGGGTTTAAAAGAGTACAAATCTACTGAATGGCGCCTTTTTATTGATAGTTGCAAAAGAAGTTTAAAATGCGTCTTATTGGAAATAAATTTGCATCAATTCCAATTGCCCATTCAACGAAACTCAAAGAAGAATATGAAAATGTAAAATTAGTTTTAGAGAAAATTAAATACTCTAAGCATCAATGGCCGATCTGTGTGGATTTAAAAATGGTTAATTTTTTACTTGGCCAACAAAGTGGATATACAAAATACCCTTGCTTTATTTGTATGTGGGATAGTAGAACAAAGCAACTTCATTGGGAACAAGATGTTTGGCCTGTAAGAAATTCTTTAACTGTCGGTAAAGCCAACGTAATAAGGAAGCCGCTGGTGAGCAGAGACAAAATCATACCTCCACCATTACATATTAAGTTAGGTATTATTAAGGAATTTGTAAAAGCGTTGAACAAAGACGGAAATTGTTTTAATTACATTTGCAGAAAATTCCTGAAGCTTAGTATGGAAAAATTGAAAGGTGGAATATTTGATGGTCCTCAAATACGGCAATTGATGAAAGACTCAGATTTTATCAAAGTTATGACTGTTCCGGAAAGTGAAGCTTGGAAAAGTTTTGTGTTGGTTGTCGAAAATTTCCTAGGTAACCATAAAGCAGCAAATTATGAAGAAATTGTGCAAAATATGCTGACAAACTTTCAGACTTTAGGAGCAAATATGAGTATTAAGTTACACTATCTCCGCAATCATCTAGATAAATTTCCGGATAATTTAGGAAATTATAGTGAGGAACAGGAGAGCGGTTTCATCAAGATCTAAAAGTGATGGAAGAAAGGTATCAAGTTCGATGGGATTGTCACATGATTACTGCTGGTCTTTGGAAAGAGATTGTCCCCTGAAAAATTATAGAAGAAAAGCTAATAAAAGGCGTTTTATGGAAATATGAAATATATTTTCGACATTTTCCTCTTTATTTACTTCGATGTATCCGAATTTCTCAAAACATAACTGACATTATAAATATATCTGTTATTTTGTTTCTTGTTTTACGATTTTGTTATGTAAAATGAAAATAAAGATTTAAAAAGAAATCAGAGCAAATCCTACAAAATCATTGATAGTTTCACGAATTGTGTGCATAAATAGACCCAAAATCATTTTCATATCTAGGGCAACAAAACCATTGTAGACCAGTGATTATCTATGCTCAGGATTCTGTCTATGCTCTGGGTGTTCTACCAACAAAGTTGGTATGCACTTCCGGTATAACTGGAAGTGCCATTGAGGACCTGCTGAATCAACTACTAAAATTTCAGAACAATAGCATTATTAGTCCTCCATAAGCGTCTATTAGGCCACCCAACTTGGTATACGCTGTTAATGTGTGTTGGTAGACATGCTCAAAGCCTGTTTCTCTTAGGAGTGGACAATGATTCAAATGTAACATCGATACCATCTTCAAACAGATACAGATTGCCACACCAAATTCTAAGGGACTGTAAACTTTTGTTAGACTGTTAACTGTAAAATTCTGTTTCAGATATTGGGAGAGGTCCGACGGACGACTTTTGGAAAACAACGAGAAATATCGCATCGATTACATAGGACAACGAGAAAACTACCGCACCAAAATGAGACTGAACATCACCAGAACCACCGCCTACGACTTCAATTTCATCTACCTGTGCGTCAGCAAAAACGAACTGCAGACCACCAGGGGCGAAATCACTCTGTTCGGTAGGAGAGGTGCATGTCTTGTGATATTAATCGTAGAATTTGAGGGTGTTTATGATCAAAGAAGACCAAGATGAAAAGGTACTATAAATGTTGCTATATTTCAGAAGGGGATCCACGCCATGCCCACAGACCTTCGGCTGAAGGCAAAGAGACAGTTTACGGCATGTTGCCTCCCGAGAGGGTTAGTCTGGAGGATATTTGCGGTCCGCAGTTCGAATGTCCGGATTGTGGGAAACTCGAAATGAAGTGTAATGGAAGCGGCGTTTCTCTGATCGATTTGATCACCAGATGGGAGATCCGACCGTATGGTACTACCAAGTATAAGGGATATCCGAATAGGAAGACAGGTAATACATAAACTAACCATTCATTTTTTAACCAAAACGGGACATAACTTTTGGAATTCTGTCCGAAAAACTCTTGACTGGTTTACACGAACAATTGCTAATGAGTCGGGAGATCTGGAAGCTAAAACTCGCTTTGCGAACTTTCGTACGGTTTATCGCCAACGTATAAAAGAAGCAAAACAATGTGCTATTGAAATCTAACATTAAATCTAGAGATTAATGGCACCTAATTAACTAGGAACGTAATAAGTCTCAAGGGTCTCATATACCTGAAGCTATATCCTCGGAAGATTTCAACAAATACTTCTCTGAAATTGTTCAAAAACTAGTAGAAGCAAAGCTATCATCTAACACAGTTCTCACACCCACGGATCTTACACAAGATTCGTGAGTTACAGTATATTCTTAACTCATATTACACCTGAGGAAATGCATGAAGAAATCAGTGTACTGTCTAATTCTTC
This sequence comes from Cryptolaemus montrouzieri, assembly GCA_013387265.2. NCBI lineage: Eukaryota > Metazoa > Arthropoda > Insecta > Coleoptera > Coccinellidae > Cryptolaemus > Cryptolaemus montrouzieri. The sequence goes on along the minus strand of JABFTP020000185.1, from coordinate 155,873,571 downwards.
TTGCTTAGATACCTATGATATGAATAGTAAAATTGTTAAATCTAAACACCTCAAAAAAGTCTAGGAACACTTACCAATATCTACAAAATATGAATTTGATGATTCGAATTTATAGAAATCTTTCGGTTTTGTTAGGATGTATTGTATATAATGTATTCTCAAGAAAACAAAATAATATTTGACTTCTCCAAAGCACCTATTATAAAAAAAAATTTGAAATTTGAAAATGACGAAATTTGGTGAAACACAAAAAAAAATCCTGAACTAATATTTTCGAAACGATATGGAAGCACTTATATTTTTCAGTACCCAGAAGGTCCACCTCTGTTATTAATGACACTTAGGCATCGTTGCGGCATGCACAATATTAAATTGTCTATTACATTTTGGCCTAAGTCATTCCAAGCCCCCTGAACTGCTAATCGAAGCTCCTGTTCATGATGGAAGACGTTTTGACGCAGGAGATTTCTTTTTAGAGTGTCCCACACATGCTCGATGGGATTCAGATCTGGGGAGCAGGATGGCCACGGTAGAAAATCGATATCATTCTCTTCAAGAACGTTCAAGACAACTCTTGCACGATGAGGAGGGGCATTATCTTGTTGGAAGAGTGGATTTTGACCCATTGTTTGGAGATACGGTACCACTACAGGTAAAACTATCTCATTTGCGTAAGAATTTCCCATGAGGTTGTTCTGTATAAAAACGAGGTCAGTTCTTCCACCAAGGCGTATACCTCCCCAAAACATCACTGATCCGCCTCCCTGTCTAACAACTTCTCGAGCATGCTGGAGACGGTTTTGCTTTCCAGGTTCCCTCCATATTCGAATTCTTCCCGAATCGAGATAATAACTGAATCTAGATTCATCACTGGTCCAACCTCTCTGGATCCCAGTTTACGTGTTCTTAAAGCTAAACGACAGCGCGATTTCCATGGGTCAGTTGTGGAACTCTTACAGGACGTCAAGACCGACCTTCGTGCAGTCGATTTCTCACAGTTTGGTCGGAAATTTATACATTATAAACTCGTGATAGCTCTTGAGCTAATTGAGATGCTGTGGTAGTACGATCTCTTCTCGCTTGTAAAACCAAACATCGGTCTTGGGCGACTGTAGAAATCCTGAAACGACCTGTATGGCGTTCTTTTACGCTGTCTTTTCCATTGAAACGCGACCATAAACGGTTTATGACACTTGGGCTACTTCCCAGAACCCTGGATACTTCCCGTTGTGAGCTCACAGCTTGGAGCATGCCAACGGCTCGTAACACCTCTTCTCTAGAAAAATGTCGTCTTTCCTTGGCCGAATCACAAAACTTGAATCTTTTATTTTTGCTTAAAACAGAAACAAAGTGCCAACTAACTGATTTTAAACACTAAATACATGAAATGATTATAAAGCAGCGTCGCATCTGCTGCATTTTTAGTTTTTTATAAAAAAAAACTGAAATCTGTTGCGGCACTTTACATAATTTGGTGAGAAATTGAGGCATGTGTTCATTTATTAAAAAAATCATCCATATTGATCGTTCTGGATACGATATATCGATATTCAGAAGTGTTTCCTAGACATTTTTGAGGTGTTTATTAGGACTAGCATCTCGAATTCACTTTGTACGCTCTTCAATAGATGCCTGGTTGAGGGGGTATTCTCGGACGTCTTTAAAAAAGCTAAAGCTATACTCATCTCGAGAAAAGGGGACCCCACGGAACTGGGTAATTACCGTCCCATTTCTATAATTCCGATCTTAGCTAAACTCCTTGAGAAACTTTTGAAGAATCGGTTTTTTGCCTGGAAAAAAATAAAAGTTTTAGCCCAGTTTAATATGGATTCAGAACTTCTTTCTCTACAATAGACGCTGTTTTGAGGGTTGTTGAAATTGTGGGGGCTGACCTCGAAAATCATAGAGTTACAGACTTAAAGCTCTGTTATTTAACTAAGGCTTTCGATATAATTATTCACTCCGGATTTCTGATGAAAGCTGAAATGTATGGATTTAGGGGCCTTGCTCTGAGGTTGATGAGGTCTCGTCTCGACAATCGCTTACAATGCGTTGAGCTGAATGCATTTGTGTCTGGGTTGCTCTGTGAAGTGTGGGGTGCTTCAGGGTTCTGTTTTGGGACCCCTGTTGTTTCTTATGTATATTAATGACCTTGCCTTGTACTTGAAGCCTTTCAGATGCGTGCTCTTCGCAGATGACTTGACTATTTTCTGCTCGGCTGATGACAGGCTTACTGTGTCTAATTTGGGATATGTGGCCTTGGCAAAGGCTGAGACATTTTTTTATTCGGGCTTCCCAGGAATAGGCGAACTTGTTACACCACATGAGTGGGCTCCTGGGAAGAATTGAGCTGTCTGTTTACTCGCTTTTTGAAGAGCGCCAAACTGTGGGATATTCGGAAGATGCTGGAAGGAAATGAGTTTCACAACTCACCGGCCTTGCAAACGAAGGAATTCTTATAGAGAGAGGTTCGAGAGGTCGAAAAATGTACCGCCATAGGAGGAGAACTCCTTGACAACCTAGTGAACAAGGTTTTTCAGCTCCTTGGAGTATCTTCCGCGGAAGTATCTGTAAAACGGAGAAAGGTCAGCAACTTGACTTCTGAGAGCCAGCGGTTGGAGATCACGGGTGATCTCCCGGTGGTCGATGAGGCGCACATCCCGTTATTGCACACTATCCACTATCCGCAACAATCCCCATACATGGGAACAATATTCCAAAGCAGGTCGAATCTGCGCCTTATATAGAAGCAACAGCTTAGATGACTTGAATTATAGCTTGGCTCTGAAAAGAAAACTAAGTTTAGCTGATGCTGACTTAGCTATTGCTGATACGTGTTCATGCCAGCAAGACCTAGAATTGACCGTTTTTCCGAGAAGGTGCAGCGAATATTTGAATGCAATTGGTTGGCCTTGCATCATTAGAGGAGGTTCTTCATCGGGGATCTTTCTAGAAAACGTAGTTGCTTTGCGTTGAAGCTCACCAGGTTCAACCGACCTCACTCAGATATCCTCTGTAAGTCAGAGTTTAAGTTATTAATTTATTGACATCTCGAACGCTGAGATTCCGCAGCTGTAGTCGGCCGCAGACTACTGGAAGTCGAAACCAGGGTACAATCGTCTGCAAAACCGAAGATTTTGTTCTCTGTAGATGACAGAAGATCGTTTATCTGCATCAGAAACAAGGTTGGCGAAAGAATGGATCCCTGAGGTACTCCTGCTTGCAACTTGAAACAATCAGATGTTATACCGTCGACCACAACTTGTATTGATCTATTTGAAAGAAAGCTACTTATCCAACACCGCAATTTTTCGGGAAGCCCATACATCGCAAGTTTATTCAACAAGGCTGCATGCCAAACCTTATCAAAGGCTTTAGAGATGTCGGGGGCTATTGCTCTAGATTCCCCATGCTTTTCCATCGTTGATGTACAAACATGAGTGACGTAGGAACATGGTTCACAACAAACGCTTTGAAACTGAAACGAGATAAAACACAAACCAAGATCCTTCCCTCCAATACTGGATCTTCCACTGAGACAGCTCGTCTTCTGGGCATTACATTGGATGCCTCTTCAAATTGGGATCCCCACACTGAGATTTTGGCTGTTCGACTGTAATCAGTTATCTTCTTATTAGGGAAGATGCACTATTACAACTATGCTGACCACATTTTGAGGTCAACATATTTCTCCTTCTTCCATTCTTATGGTGCTGTGGGGCAATTCTTACGGCGCGGATAGAAGTTTTCGGCTTCAGAAAAGAGTGATAGCAGGAGTTAGATATCTGGATCATTGCAGGCCACTTCCCATACACTCACTGCCTTCTCTCTATATCTATTAGCCGATCATGTACGTTGACTCAAATTTGGAAAGGTATTCTTCTCACGTAGATGTGCATTCATATCCCACTAGGTATGCAACCGATCTTCTGTGCCCGCGCTTTAGATTAACGAAGGCAGCAAAGAACTCTATTAACTAGAAGCTAATAAACTGTCATCAGAGTGGAGAAAACATTCTATGATTAGGTTTGAATCTTTTGTGAAAAGCTTCTTGTTATGTAGTTGTTTCTATTTGGTGGAAGACTACTGGTTCAATGACAATTTTGATTCTACCTGCCTTTTTAATGTAGACATAACTAAATTTATATGGAATCACCCTATCAATATATTGAATATTACCTCAGGGATTTTGGAAATTTCGAAGGATTGTTGAGATATTTCAATTGAAGAAAGAAATAAATGAAGGTTCATTTTCAGAAAGAAACTAATAAAAGAAAATATTTCCGTATGTAAAATTGTTTTCTCACGGGGTAGGTGTTTTTTCTCGACCTCAGTAGTTTGTATTACCTTCTCTTGTCCTGATACAAGACTGCATCCGTCTAGGCATGCTTTGGATTAGGTTTTCGACCTCCTCTAGGGTGATATTCTGCAACTTTTCTGTGGCAGCTTGGATGAGCTGTTGTGGGGTTCTTGGATTATCTTGGCGCGATATAATTTTCCTTCTGAGATTATCTCATAAATGTTCTATAGGATTTAGGTCTGGAGGGCTCGGAGTCTAGCTTGTCTTCCACGGCCCCTTAAAATCCGAATCCGGCGGTCATCTGATCCAACACCAATTCTGGTCTCATACGATAAAAAAACATTTCGCCAGTTCTCAATATTCCAATTTTGGTGCCCGAAACACCAATTAAGTCTGTTAATTTTTTGTTTTTTGGTTATCTGTGGAACTCTTAAGGGCCTTCTGCTGTATAAACCCCTTGAAGTCTTTGGCGCATCGTTTCGACTGATACACTGATACATTGATACACTAGGGTCTCTTCTTGTAGTTTGGTACAAGAAGCGGTCTTGTTCTTAGAAGTGATCTTCCAACGACTTCTAGGCCTATTTTGCAGAGATTGTAGCTCCACGTATCGCCCCCATTGTGGCCGCTTTCTTCCTCTGTCTTACCCTTTCTTCATCCAGAACAATTATTCGATCCATCTGCAGATCGAACAATCCAACGTAAGACATTTCAATCATCATTATAGACTTTTTTAAATTTTGAAATTCACAGTTTCATATCTCAATGACAACAAGAGTACAATATCCTGAACATGAGCTGATAATTCAACATTTCTTATCATACTATCCAGTTTTTTACAACAAAAAAACTTCATTCTTCACAAATAGTCAAAGATCCATGGTTAAAACAAACAATAATGTGAAATACCGAGTGATTCCATATAAATTTGGTTGTGTGTATTTATCTATCTTTATATTGCAAACATTTAGTTATAAAGGTGCCAAAAATTTGATTTTAAGAAATAAAAATACCTATTTAATCACCTGAAAAAGATTCGCGTGAAAAGTAACGGATACAGATACTGATTTTACTTTTCCTCGGATATCCGTGGATGCGTATACGGATACGGATATTCGGAACTAATCCATACATCCAGCGCTCTTTGAATATCTCCCATGCAGGTAAAACGTTATCGCCCCCGGGTGGGCTCGAACCACCAACCTTTCGGTTAACAGCCGAACGCGCTAGCCGATTGCGCCACGGAGGCCATGAATATTGAGCGCATCTTGTTTCAATTATTTTATTCACCGGTTTGTTGATATATACTGAAAAGATAATAAATTGATAAGTCAATATTATTTCTATTTACCGATAATTCATGTTTCTCGAAACTTTATTTGACTATTCCTGCTTATCGCTTTTTCAAAATTGTTGCTTTTGATTAAATAATTGCGCTGATATAAATTCTGTTAAATTGATCATTTAAAACATCTGCTTAAAACGATTGTTAAGTTTTCTATACTAACGAGGAGTTTGAACGCGATCTGTCATTTAATTGGTTTACGCTGCCCGATTTTCCCAGTTCTCACAAGTGTGTTTTGGGATTTTTACAATGGATAAAAATATCGAATTTGTCGCAAATTTTGTGTAGCAAATGGAATTTCGTGTGCCGACTCGCTGAAAAACGATGAATCAACTTTATTGAAAACACGTGCATATGAATAGTAAAGTAACGTGCTTATTTCCCTTCCATGCTGTTTCTTTCAATCTTCAATTCCTAACTTTCATTTGTTTGCTCAGATCAAACTATCCAGTGAGCTCATATTCGAGTTCGATGACTTTTTCCTCTTCATAACTTCCCTAGTATTCTATGTTCCTGTATCCCTTCCATGATTCTGTCAATTTAATTCATTATTTTAATTTACCTTGTTTGACGAGTATATCCATTAGGGTGTTCCTTATATGGGAGACACATTTTTTTTAAAATCGGAATGCATACTCTTTAACTTTTTACATCTACCTAGACTTATCTGAATACAAAATTTTATCTTCCTATTCCACCATTAACCCGTGCCGACAGAGTTTCGAAGTTTCAAGAATTTGCAGTCTTTAACTTGATATGACATTATGGAACTAAATCAATTATTATTACTCTTTTTTTTTAATTTATAATTAAAAACAAAGTTATTTCAGATGTTTATTCATTTTCAGAAGATGAAGTCACAAACATAAGGTCACAAAATTGTAAATGATTAGTGATTTCAAAACCAGTTCGTAAACGTGATGGCGGCAAGCAAAGTGTAGTAATTCCCTGTCTAGTTTTTGTTCCAGAAGAACACACGCTCCATTCAGTTGTCCGGTATTAGAAGCAGTTGTGTCACAGCACATTATTTGGACATTGTCATCGGGGTTCCAGTCGTGAAGCGCGTTTGACACTGCTTGAGCTTGCTCTCGACAGGAAAACCTCTCCAACTTTGACACCGCCAGAAGTTGTTCTTTTTCTCCAAATGAAATAAGAATAAGCAGGCGTTCTTCTTTTGAACTTCTCATGTCTGTCCTAGGTAATAGCTTTCCATCCTAGTGAACTGTCACCATTTTAGGAATATCATTCTGAAAATTTGATTTTATAGATTCCGCTCTATCTTTTCTACTCTGTGTGCGAATACCTTGAATAGATGATTAGTTTATGGAAAATCATCACAGCTTGACATCTGTCTAAAGCTGCAACTAACTTGGGCGTGATTAAGTCCTTTCTTCTTTTTTTTTAAGTAGTTGCAGAGCTTAACGTTGATGTTGAAGGCTTTCAGAGCTGGAAGACTGATCGCTATATCCTTGAGTATGAACAAAACTTCGTGTAGTATGAGATGACAATAAACTATCTGAATATTCTTGTCTTGTTTTCTCTTCTTTTACAGGGGGTGGATGTCCTTCTCCCATTAGGCTCTTCCGGTCGAGTCTTGCCTGGAATGTTTTCCCGGCCAGCTGGCGAAGAGTCAGGGTTGTTCACATCCCTAAGGTGGGTAAATCGAACTCAAAACCGAAGTCGTTTAGACAGATTAGTCTTACGTCTTCCGTTTTGAAAACCCTGGAGAAGGTGTTAGATGGATACATCAGGACCGAGGTGTTATAGCTGAGGCCTCTGAGTGAACATCAATACGCCTATCAAAAAGGTAAATCAACCGATCTGGCACTTAACAACTTAGTCGTGAGGATCACACAGTCTCTGGACCGCAAGGAGACTGCAGCTGCAGCCTTCATGGACATTGAAGGTGCGTTTAATGCGGCGCCCACTGACACACTGTGTGGGGCTGTGAGAGCCAGAGGAGTACCAAATATTTCTTTGAGTGGATTAGTAACATGCTAAACGCCAGAGTGATCAACACTTCACTGAAAGGAGAAGTCACTTTTGTGGCTGGCAGGGGGTGCCCGCAGGGATGAGTACTCATTCATTGAATTATTTTGATCATTGCTATTACATTATTCTCAATGTTCTATGGTTCTAAAAGTTACTTCTCCTTTTTAACAGACTTCAACAAAAATTCAAGAAAGAAGATCTCCCTCCGTGGGTAAGTCAGTAGAGCTACTGACTCACACTGATTCCTCTATTAAAATATATATACAATTCACATTAGAGTATCGTTACAAGGAGTATCAAATATTATTGCGGAATGGATTAGTAACATGCTAAATGCCAGAGTGATCAACACTTCACTGAAAGGAGAAGTAGTCACTTTTGTGACTGTGGGCAGGGGCAGAGGAGTACTATCCCCTCTTTTGTGTTTTCTGCTAGTTGATGACCATCTGGCGTTAATTCCCACGCTGATGATATATTCATTCTGGCTGTCGGAGATGATAGCGATGTTTCCGACAGACTACAGGAGGCTATGTCTGCAATTCAGGGGTGGTGTGAAGGAGAGAAACTTAGTATAAACCCCTACAAAAGCCTTATGGTACCGTTTACCAGGAGGAGGAGGATATTTGTTTTCCCCCCCGATCCTGGGCGGGGTGTCTATTCCGGTTGTGGACGAAGCGAAATATCTGGGAATTACCCTGGATAGCAAGCTCACGTGGAATTCGCACCTGGATAACACAATACACAAGACTAGACATTCTCTATGGGCATGTCAAAAGACCTGTGGAAAAAAGTGGGATCTTGCACCAAAGCAACTCCAGTAGCTATATAAATAATAATAATAATAATAATAATAAACAATAGATAATATCCACAACTACTGGTACAAGAAGTTTGATAAGCTCCATGGAGCCCTAGCGAAACAGCTCACGTATGTTCTTCAACATCCCAAGAAAACACCCACTTTCCTAACGCAAGGCTTAACATATATGCTACCTAAGAGCGATAGAACACAGGATCCGTCTCAATATAGGCCAATCACTTGCCTACCAACACTCTACAAAATACTCACCTCATGCATATCCAATCGAATATACCAACACCTTGACGACAACAATATATTAGCACAGGAGCAGAAATGATGCAGAAAGAAACACCACGGGTGCAAGGAACAACTCATCATCGATTCTGTGATAATGAAACAGGCACACGTAGGGCATCGCAATGTTCATTCAGCTTTTCTCGATTATCTGAAAGCATTCGATAGTACCGCCCATTCTTGGCTTGTTGAAGTATTGCAGATATACAAAATTCACCCAGCCCTGGTAGAGTTCTTGAAGACAACAATGACACACTGGCGCACGTCTCTGCAGGTCAACATGAACAATAAATCAATTAAAACCGACGAGATACCCATACGTCGTGGAATTTTTCAAGGAGACTCTTTGAGTCCACTATGGTTCTGTTTGGCAATGAACCCATTGTCCTCAATGCTCAATAGAACTGGATACGGATTTAGGATAAAAGCAGAAAGGAATTATCATACAATCTCCCACCTGCTGTATATGGATGACATCAAATTATATGCTTCGAACAAGAAGCAATTGGATGATTGGCTGAAAACTGTCAGTGAGTTCTCGGCAGATGTTCATATGAAATTCGGGATTGAAAAATGTAAGACCCTGAACATTCAAAGAGGGAAAGTCATAGATGGTGAAACACAACTTCCAAACGGTGACATTATACAGTGCATGAGAGATGGCGAAACATACAAATATCTGGGATACCAACAAGCCAGATTGTTAGACCAAAAACAATCAAAGGAGAAGATTCGTTCAGAATACAGTCAGCATCTGAAGTCTGTGCTGAAATCGATGTTGAACTCGGGGAATCTAGTCAAGGCAATTAACACCTACGCCATTCCAGTGTTGCTTTACTCATTTGGAATAATCAGATGGACTAAGACGGAGCTAGATGATATTCAAAGGCAGACCCGAACGATGCTGACAAAGTACAATAATCATCATCCAAAATCGTCTGTGATACGAACAACTTTGAAGCGGAAAGAAGGAGGACGCGGATTAATAGATGTTGTCAATTTACACACGGAACAGATAAGAAATCTCAGAGAATTCTTCTCAGCAAAGCTCTCACTTCTGACCTACATAGAGTGGTATCGTTGGCTGATAAGGGATATACACCTCTAAATCTTGCTACCAGAGATGACCTGCTGAAACTACCATTCCTATCAGATACTGAAAAACAAGAGCAATGGTCAAGAAAGGAATTGCATGGACGACATCACCATGAGATTAATCAACCACACATCGACAAAGAAGCCTCCAACAAATGGTTGATGAAAGGAGAATTATTCGCGGAAACAGAGGGATTCCTTATGGCCATCCAAGACCAAGTGATCGCTACAAACAACTACAAAAATTTATTATGAAGGACGGAACATTACAAACAGATAGGTGCAGAAAATGCCATATAAGATCGGAGACGATACAGCATATTACGTCCGGATGCGAACAACTGGCCAATACAGACTATCTTCACAGGCATAATCAAGTGTGCAACATTATCCATCAGAAACTTGCACACAAGTACGGACTTCTGAATACATTCCAGCCATATTACAAGTATCGACCGGCGCCCGTATTGGAAAATGACTCTATCAGATTATACTACGATAGGCCTATTATCACTGACAGAATGGTGACGAATAATAGGCCGGACATAGTGGTGTATGATAAGAGAGCCAAAACAGCAATGCTGGTGGATGTCGCCATACCAAATAATAACAACGTGCTGAATAAGTTCCAGGAGAAAAGTCCAAATACACAGACCTTGCTATTGAGATCAAGCAGATGTGGCACCTCGACAAAATAGATATTGTTCCTGTCATCGTATCCTCGACTGGTTTAATACCCAAAACTTTGCATGATAGCCTTAAGAAATTAGAATTGCATAAGAATACCTATATAGAAATGCAAAAAGCTGTAATTCTTAATACATGTAGGATAGTTAGGAAATTTCTGTCAAGTATATTGTAATCGAGCCTTTTCCTTTGATTGCTAAATCTGGGAAAGGTAAATTATATCCAGCTACTAGCTGAGATAGTGCATAAGTCCACGATAATAAATAATAATAATATCTATTTATTTAGCAATCTGCTACTTAATCACATATATTACATGAAAAAATCAGCAAAGATTTCGAAAGATAATTCTAAGAACAAAAAACATTTTCTTCAATCTAACTTTGAAGATCCTTACAGTGCTAGATGACTTAACAAAAGTGGCAACGTATTATAAGCTTTCAGACCCTCAATAAAAGTGACCTTTCCATGGCAGTTGAGGCATATCTCTCAATTTGAAAATCCTGAGCGCCGCGCAACCCGTAACACACTGACTCTAATCTTCGTTTTAGAAACTTTTGCAAATACAAAGGTGTTTTTTGTTTACTGTTTTGTAAATAAGAACCAGACAAGATTGAGTCACAAGCTGCCGAACGCTCAGGAAATTCAGTTCTTTAAGCATAAAATTTATAGAGGTGCGCCTATTACATGTTAACAAAAATCTCATACACTTATTTTGAAGGAACTGTAACTGTTGAATATCTTTCTTATCACAAACACTCAAAAGAAGCACAATAATTGAAACTAGGATATATCATACAATTATATACAATTCTTCTGCTCCAGAGTGAAAGTTTATTACACACTCTATAAAAATAACCAATTTTTTTGCATAAGACAGACACATGTTGAGACAGATTCAATTGGGGATCAATAGTCACTCCCAGATATTTAATTTCAGATACAAAATTGAGAGCCATGTCGCGAATTTTCAATACATAAACTTCACTCTTAAATTTACTACAATTAGCTTTAGAACCAAGTACCATACATTTAGTTTTGTTACTATTCAGTTTCAGTTTATTGAACATCATCCAGTTCTTCATGATTTCCAGTTCCGCATTAATAACACCAACTACTTCCCAAGTAATCCCCAGAGACCGATATCAATGTGTCATCAGCGAACGAATTCACAAAAGAGTGTTCCAAGTACCTATTTAAATCGTTCATGTAAATAATAAAGAGAAGAGGACCGAGTACACTGCCTGGGCAACTCCATATTTTACCTCCCTCTGCTGAGAGAAATTACCATCAATCAGAGTCCTCTGACACCTACCCTCCAAAAACATGCTAACCATTTCAACACAATTCCTCTAATACCGATTTTTCACACTTTCTAATGAGCAATACTCTGTCAATTGTTTCAAAAGCTCTTTTAATGTCCACAAAAACACTAATAATGATTTTTCCGCTATCGATATCTTTTTCCATTGACTGAACACCAGCTGGCACGCTGACTCACATAAGTGGCCACCTCTAAATCCAGACTGATTGACGTATATCAACCCATTTTCTTCAAGAAAATTACTGATCTGCTCACGAACCACAATTTCAACAATTTTGTCGACTATGGGAAGCAAATTAATTCGCCTCAAATCATCAGGTACCGTTGGATTAGACACCTTTGGAATGGGGACAATAGTACTGCACTTCCAGTCAGAAGGCAAAGTACCAGTTTCAAGTGAAGTATTAACAATATCAAGCAGGAGTATCCAACCACCTCAGACAAACTCTTTACCAGAAATGCATCAATGACGTCATCCCCTGATTTAGAATTTCTTAACCCCTTAACAATGCTATGGAGTCCATTAAGGATATCTTTCTGAAAGTAGATAGGCCACACTTAGTTTCAACAAAATCCTTTTCATGAAAATCCTCGGAACAGCTATTGTGCCAGCAATATCTTCGATACTGTCAACAAAATATTGATTTAGTTCATCCTCGACAGACAAGCCAGAATCCATCCCAGACCGGGTCAAAACTCCGATTACAAGATCCTACTAACTGTTTTAACGTTTTCCACATTTTTTGCCATCGTTTTGCATTGATCAATCTTTTTTCATAGTAATTTTCTCTTTAAGCCGCAGCAGAGTGACCACTTCATTTCTTTTTCTCTTATATATGCTATATGCGATGGTGGTTAGATCACCTATTACGTACGGCTGCATTGCTTGGCGTGAGTGAAGTCTTAACAAACAATGTCAACTCAAGCTCTCTAAATTACAGAGAACAGCCTGCTTGATGATTACAGGAGCCTTTCGCTCTACACCCACTCCGGCCATGGAACTGATATTGGGCCTTGCCCCTCTTCATCTTGTGATAAGAGGAGTGTCTAGAATGGCTTTATACAGATTCCATCATCTTTCCCGTAATGAAGCGGGTAAGTTCGACTTTGTGCCTGGGGCCCTACAGTCTGAAATTGAGGACAATGAAGTGCTGAGTATGAGGTCGGACATAGCAACACCTAAAACTAACATGGAGAGGCCATTCTAGATCATCATTCCTGATAGACAGGAATGGATCAGCTCCAAGGACCGTCTACTTGAGGGTCCCTATTAGTACATGGATGGCTCAAAAACTGCGAAAGGCGTTGGAGCTGGCGTCTACGGTCGAGGTGTCGCCAAGGAACAGTCGATCTGTCTTGGTAGGCATGCGACTGTCTTTCAAGCAGAAATATTCGCCATTGACCACGATGCTAACCTCTTGCTTGCGGGGGGATTAACAAAAAGGTCAATTGAAATCCTCACCGATAGCCAAGCTGCACTGAAAGCATTGGCATCCGATACCTGTACTTAATTCATGGTGCAGGAATGTCGCTCTACTCTTGGCAAACTAGGAGAGCGGAGCAGGCTCCGTCTAATATGGGTTCCTGTCCACTCGGGCATTGAGAGAAATGAGAAGGTGGACTCATTGGCCGCTTGAGGAACTAACCTCGAGTTCATAGGACCGGAGCCTAAGCTCGGAATTCCTCTGGAATCTGCAATGATGGAAAACAACCGATGGCTGGATGGTGAGCATTGGACGAGCCTCCCAGATCTCAGACACGCTCGACGTGCCATCAGTGGAGCTACCACTACAAAAGCCAAGGCTTGGCTTGAACTCTCTAGGTTGGAACTGAGTGTTTACTCCATATTAACGGGGCACTATCGCCTCAGGAAATACCTAAATAAATTAGGATTGGTTGAGGATCCTTCATGTAGGCTATGTGAAGAAGATGTAGAATCAATGCAGCATGTTATGTGCGAATGCTCTGTTGGGGACAGGTTCAGGATGGAGGAACTTGGATCTTGCAAACTGAAGCTGACTGAGCTTATTAAGCTCTCACCCACGAAACTCGTACCCTTTACGAGAAGGATGGAGCCCGTGGATGAAATTTAGGACAAAGTGTGCCACAATAGACCACTGGGTCGCGGTGGTCGGACTGCTAGGCAGCCTTCACTCAAAAGATAATATCTATATATCTCTTCTTTTAACATTGTATTGATCTTTCTTCTTTTTCAGCCAACTTTTTGTCTACACCTGCTAAACATTCTGGACGCCCTGGTTTTCTTTGCTTTTATGAAATTTATTTATCTTCCTCTATCTTCATCAGTTGCAAAGCATCAGCGTGTGCTTTATGGAACAAGTTATCTAAACTGTTCCTCCTCACGGCGCCTATAAATATTGTTCGACTTTTTCGAATTTTTTTGCAACTCTCTCCAAGTGTGTTGAAGATCCACAAGTTTTTTTACACAGTTAGGTGAAGCTTTAGTTGGGATTCTAGCCTTTTCGCAGAATATAATACACTCGACGGTAACTTAGCGCCTGTTATTTGATAATTTATATCGCCAACTAAGAAAATACTTTTGTTATCACTTCTTATTTTTTTTTGAATTTGGTAGGCTTTTACATGGTAAAATTCCATCATCAATAATAAAAAAAGTACTGTGTTTTAAGGAATTTTACTTAGTAATTGCGATTCGTAACGCGTTTCACTACATCGTAGCTTCTTCAGACGAATGAATGTACAGAAAATATAAATGAGAATATAAATATGAATGTTCTTGAGTGATTAAAAGCTTATTGGGTTGCTTCTTCTTAAGTGGTTATTTATGACAGGTATATCCAATAAAATTAAGGAATAGATTGTTCCCCGAAGAGATTCAATGAAGGTGAAGGGCTTAAATCGACTTGTTCATTGATGAGTTTACCTGAGTGTTTGTATTTATTGATTTCTAAAGTTTCCCAAAGATCTACCTTCTAATATTTATTATCTGTATGCAAAATTTCAAACTGTGGGTCGAGAGAGTGATTATTTCCTAAGAGATGATTCGCGTATTTTGAATCTGATTTTTATTTGATAAACTGCCTTTATGTTTCGATATTCTGATATTAAAATTTCTATGTGTTCTACCAATGTAGAAATTATCATAGTCATTGCAATTCAATCTATAAACACCTGATTTATTGATTTTACCTGATTTGGTTTTATTATTTTTATATATTTGCCTAAATTATTATTAGTTTGGAAAGCTATGTTGAAATTATCGCTACTCAAGAATGATTTCAGTTTCTCACTTGTAATGCCAACGTAGGTTAAGGTGTTGAATTTTGTTTCAATTTATCGACAGGGTAAAGTTCATTCAATGCGATTCTACTTAGTTTTTATTTAAAATATTATTTGTTAGTTTGGGATTGTAACCATTATTTTTGGCTATTTGTTTAATTAAATTTAATTCTTTGTTGAAATTTTCTGGTGATAACGGGATGTTAATCAATCTATGAATAAACCAATTTCGAATGAAAATGGAAAACATATTTTCGAAATTTACCATAAGCCGTCACATACAGATATTATAATACATAACTCGTCGTGCCATCTGTATCAACATAAAATGTCAGCATTCAATAGTTTTATTCACAGAAGTTTACCCTGTCGATAAATTGAAACAAAAAAATCTAACCTGAACCTACGTTGCCATTACAAGTGAGAAACTGAAATCATTTTTGAGTAGCAATAATTTCAACATAGCTTTCCAAACTAATAATTTAGGCAAATATATAAAAATAATAAAACCAAATCAGGTAAAATCAATAAATCAGGTGTTTATAAATTGAATTGCAATGACTGTGATAATTTCTACATTGGTAGAACACATAGAAATTTTAATATTGGAATATCGGAACATAAACGCAGTTTTTCAAATAAAAAATCAGATTCAAATTATGCGAATCATCTCTTAGAAAATAATCACTCTTTCGACCCACAGTTTGAAATTTGCATACAGATAATGAATATTGGAAGGTAGATCTTTGAAAAACTTTAGAAATCGATAAATACAAACACTCAGGTAGACTCATCAATGAACAAGTATATTTAAGCCCTTCACCTCTATTGAATCTCTTCGGGGAGCAATCTATTCCTTAATTTTATTGGATATACCTGTCATAAATAACCACTTAAGAAGAAGCAACCCAATAAGCTTTCAATTACTGAAGAACATTTATATTTATATTCTCATTCTTATTTTCTGTACATTCATTCGTCTGAAGAAGCTACGGTGTAGTGAAACGCGTTACGAGTCGCAATTATTAAGTAAAATTCCTTAAAGCACAGTACTTGTTTTTTATTTCTTAATTTCACTGCCTTCTTCGAAGGTAAAACAATCGGTGATAGCTACGGTAATAACTGGGAACAAATGACTAATTACCGCGAGTGCGTGCCGCTACTCCCGCGCAACTTGTATGAACATGTTTCGATGCAAGTCGGCACGGGTTATCATATTCCTAAGAAGGTAAAAATTTATTTTCTAGTGTTTTAGGTACAAATGAACAAAACTGAGACGTATGTGTTAAAAAATTCAAACTTCGAAAAATATCCATTGTATATGGAAAGTACGGAATAAAAATCATTATTATTATTATTATTTGGCGATTTACCAACTTCGTTGAATCTTCAATTCTTCGATATTCTGACACTATTACCTTCTTTTCTTCAGACAAGAAGTGGATAGCACCATTATATCAAATTATAGTCGGACTTGATAATTAGCAGGTCAGTCAACTAAATTCAATCTGGACAATCTTTTCTATATAGAATTGTCTGCACTTGAAGGTGTAAACTCATTGCTCCAATCTGTTATAGCTTTGGGAATAGCTGTCCATATTCGAATGGATCATAACTCATCTTACACCGTTTCTGGGAAATTTCATAGAAAAATGAAATATTTTTCAGATTGTGTACTGTACGCCGTCGGAAAACCAGTGTACCATCGCTTTACTGAAGATTCATTCGGTAGTTGGATGAGAGATTCACATCCAAGCGATAACGATATAGAGAAAATTTGGGTCACAAGAGAGAAGAACGACACTTATCTGTTTCAATACGACAACAAAACAATGTTTAGGAGAGACACTCCATCCAGGTAAGTTTTTTTTCTTGAATCCAAAGGCTAGAGATTGAAAACCGTGAAAAAATTATTATTATTATTATTATCGAATTCAACATAAGGTGTTACGCACTGCCTCTAAGGAAAACATTCACTGATTTGAGATATCTTCGATATCAAAAGGATTCAGCGCTGATGTGACCCTTTACAGGCTATCAGGTTAGTGGTGTAGTATGTCTGGTGTTGACCGGGTTGTTGTTTCCCATATATACCACTTGACGATTCTAATTGTCGCCAACAGTACCGCTTACTGGATGGGTTTGTACAGATGTTAGTTAAGTCCCAGTTTCTTGATGTTCGTTCGTGAGTTCTTTGGTATAACTCCAGTTGTGGACATTATTATTTTGTATTTGAATGGATTCCATCCTCTGCTGTTTTCTTGTGCTCTCTTCCAGGTCTCGATACTTCATCTCCAAATTGTTGTCGTTGGGAATGGCCACGTCTTTCAAAGTTGCCGTCCTAGAAAATTTAATTATAAGTATGATGTCAGGTCTATTGTGTGGGATTCGTTGATCGGCGAGAACCGTACGGTGGCAGTAAAGTTTATAGTTTTCATTTTCAAGAATCTCTGGGATATATTTGTAGTAATGGACCTTAGTTGATTGAGTGAGCTTATGCTTTTGTGCCAATTCTTGGTACAATATTTTGGCCATCGTGGCGTGTATCTACTTATATTCTGTTGACGCGAACATCTGACATCCTTTGAATTTGGAAGGCTTTTACTTGGTAGAATTCCATTATCTTTAATAAAAGCAAGTGATGCTTTTTGGAGGAATTTTACTGAATAATTGTGATTCGTAGCGCGTTTCACTACACCGTAGCTTCTTCAGACGAATGAATGTACAGAAATTATGACAACTATATATAGATGAAAATGAGAATATAAATACAAATGTACTTAAGTAATTAAGAGCTTATTTAGTTTCTTCTCCTTAAGTGGTTATTGTATATCCAATAAAATTATGGAATAGATTGCTCCCTTAAGAGATTCAATAGAGGTGAAGGGCTTGAATCGACTTGATCATTGATGAGTCGACCTGAGTGTTTGTATTTATTGATTTCTAAAGTTTCTATATTAGATATTGAATATTGGAAGTTTCTATATTCGAAAGTAGATCTGTGGGAAACTTTAGAAATCAAAAACACAAACACTCAGGTAGTGGGTCATCACTTTGTTATTTCAAATGGCATTATCTACCTTTTTATTATACATCTAGAACCGTCATTTGAGCAAGGCATAAAATACCGTCAAGTTGTTGGCACTTAGGTGCCTAAAATTAATATTTGAATCAAGTAGCTGAACTGGCTACGCTCACCTGACAGGTGCCTAAAATTAATGTACTTGTCCTTCGTTCATTCGAAGTTGATATTTCAACAAGAATTGTCGTTATTTCAGATTGAAAATATCCAAAAATACAACACATTTGGAATGAAACCACTGGTTATTCAAACGAAAATATATTTAATCTTTTTTAATTCATTTTAGAATGTCAAAAGTAGTGGGTAGAAATTGCAGGCAATTCAATAACCAATTTCCAAATTTACCGTCTATGAGTACATAAAAATAAAATTTCGAAGCATTAGAAGCAATTTTCTACAATTCGGATGAATAAAAATTGTAGGAAATAAGCGAAAACCAATCATCAAAGATAATAACATTAATACGAATAAATGATAGCAAACATCATAGCAGAAATGTTGAATATGGGCCCCATTTTGCTCGATACACTTGACAACTCGTATACGAACATGATGAGTTGCCCTCCTAGTTTCCTCAGGATCAATATTACGAAAAGCATTATGAATGCGTTCAAGTTACTCTTCTTTACTTCTTGCAGCAATAAGATACACTTCACTCTTGATTTTGCCCCATAAATAAAAATCAAGGGGCGTCAGGTCCGGAGAAATTTGGTCCTTGATTACCCCACCATCTATCCTCGAACATTTCTGTTAGCTGCCGATCTACAGCTCGTGTTTTATGTGCTGGTGCACCATCCATTTGGTAATAGCAATCCCTCAGAATGTTAAGGGGTAATCCATCTAAAAAATTTGCTAATGTTCCTCTCAAAATTTCCAGGTATCTTTGTCCATTAAGATTTTCCTAATAAATGTGATAAGCCAACAAATCATTCATTAAAATTGCAGAAACATTCACGCTGAATTTATTTTGGGAATCAATAACCTCAATGAAATGTGGATTTTCTGTGGCCCAAATATGTCGATTTCTCCTGTTGGTTATTCCACTTTCATTGAACTTGGCTTCATCAATCCATATAATTTTTTGCAGAATTGTCTCATCTTCTTGAAGCCGAATTAATAAATTTTCACAGAATTTTAGCCGCTTGGGAAGGTCAGTTGGTTTCAATTTTTGTAGTCTGATAAAAGAATACTGGTGCATGTTATGTTTCATAAGGATCCTTTGAATGGAAGTATAACTCAATCCAATATCCATTGATGCTGACTTAATGGACGCATGTGGATTGACACGAAAATACGCTAGCGTATTAATTTGATTGTCGTCGTCCTCGAGAATTGGCTTTCTTCTAGTTTTTATGTATTTTGTTCCTGCAAATTGCAGAAAATTGCTTCTAATCCTTCGAAATTTTGTTTTACTCATAGGTGCCAAATTTGGAAATTGATTATTGAATTGCCTGCAAATTCTATCCACCACTTTTTGACATTCGCCATGAATTAAAAAGAGATTAAACATATCCTCGTTGGAATAATCAGCCATTTTATTATCAATCTGGTGTTTTTCAAAAATTTTCACTTCAAATTACCAACAATTCTTGTTGAAATATCAAATTTGAATGAACGAGGTGACAAGTACATTAATTTTAGACACCTGTCAGGTGAGCGTAGCCAGTTCAGCTTTTTGATTCAAATATTTCAAGCATTCTCTGTTAGTTCTTGCAAGATCATCAAAATTCAATATGTTCCCAAATTATTTCGGAACTATGAGAGATGGGTATAGTTCATGCTGATACAATTCCATCTGAAATTTGACGCTTCATCTGATGGCGATATAAAAATTGGCACGTGCAATTTAAAAAATTGAGTTATTGCTGTTTGAAAAAGGACAAATTGAAAAAATAATACAAATCAACGCAATAAACATTTGAAATGTGTAGACTGCTTAAAAAATTCCTTGATCCTTCTTCTATCCACCCAAGCAAAAATTGTGTATGTAGTGCAAAAGATCTACGAACTACAATTTTTTAAATGTTCCTCAAAAATCGAGTTTATAACAAAAATAATTAAATCTGTCAAATGTTTTGACAATAAGTGCCAACAACTTGGCTATTTTATGTCTTGCTCAAATGTCGGTTCTAGATGTATAATAAAAAAGGTAGATTGCCATTTGAAATAACAAAATGATGACACTTCCAGTATAACCGGAAATGGTATCACTTCGAAAATAGTTCACTTCAATTGGAAATCGCTAGTTATGGCCGCGTATAAAATTTCAGCTTGATATTGTAATTAGAACTCAAAAGTTTTTAACGGATGGTCCCGGTGGATATCCCTGTATATATATCGGATATCCCTGGCATATATGTACAACTCCGATCAATCCGCATTCATCAGTCAATCGGCTTTGATAACCGTGGAATGAAGGGAAAGGGTATTACGAATATAGAGACCAGCCATGACGAAAATATAATTAACTTAAGAAAATACTTCTCTATAAAAACTCACATTTTCATAGGTCCATCCGTGAGATGATTAATGTCTCGCCATTGCAGTTGATGAGGGCAGAGATTGAAGGTAAATGCCGCTAGGTGAACGCCGGAGGATTGGAAATCTGAGGCCCTCCATGGACGATACCCCAATTGCCTGGAAAAGAAAGAAGTTAATAAAAAGAATCGCTTACTTACCTCTCTGCAGGCTACTTACATGAATATCTCAAAACTGTAGGAGTTTCGAAGAAAAACCAATTCTTTCTGGAAATTTCATCACCCTGTAGCTCCGGGACGAAGCTTTTGCGGACCTATCTTTATATCAACTTTTTGTCTTAAAATTGCACGTAGATTTACCCCGTCAAATTGTGACATACTATTATGTTACACCCTGTATAGTAGACTCGAGGTAAAAACATTCTTATTTTCAAAGAAATAAAACTAAAGTATTTAGATTTTCACTATATTAACAAAACTATGACTGGTTTCACCACACTGTGGTGAAACAGATAGATACAAACTAATGAACAGAGTTATTCTTTATATATCAGTCTTATTTCCTACTTAATATTACAATAGGTACAAGAGGTATGTTGGAAAATTCATCGGAGTTGCTTACTATATGAATTGAAAAGATTGAGTAAAGGAGAACGATTTAGATCTAATCGACTATTAAGTAACCTACCTGAATTCTTTTCTTGGTTGATCTATAAAATTTCAATAGATTGAGTTTTTGTCTGTTATTTTCATTGTGTAAATTTTGAAATTATCATTAAAATTATGGTTTTCTTCGAGTAAGTGATTAGAATAATGGGAATCTGATTTATGATAATTAAAACTACGTTTATGCTCGGATAATCTAACTTTGAAATTTCTTAAGTTCTACCAATATAAGTTTTATTAATAATAAAAACAAGTACTGTGTTTTAAAGAATTTTACTTAATAATTGCGATTCGTAACGCGTTTCACTACACCGTAGCTTCTTCAGACGAATGATTATGCAGAAAATGTAAATGAGAATATAACTATAAATGTTCTTGAGTAATTAAAAGCTTATTGGTTACTCCTCTTAAGTGGTTATTTATGACAGGTATATCCAATAAAATTAAGGAATAGATTGCTCCCGAAAAGATTCAATAGAGGTGAAGGGCTTAAATCGACTTGTTCATTGATGAGTCTACCTGAGTCTTTGTATTTATTTATTTCTAAAGTTTCCCAAAGATCTACCATCCAATATTTATTATCTGTATGCAAAATTTCAAACTGTGGGTCGAAAGAATGATTATTTTCTAAGAGATGATTCGCGTAATTTGAATCTGATTTTTATTTGAAAAACTGCGTTTATGTTCCGATATTCTAATATTAAAATTTCTATGTGTTCTACCAATGTAGAAATTATCACAGTCATTGCAATTCAATCTATAAACACCTGATTTATTGTTTTTACCTGGTTTGGTTTTATTATTTTTTATATATTTGCCTAAATTATTATTAGTTTGGAAAGCTATGTTGAAATTATTGCTACTTAAGAATGATTTCAGTTTCTCACTTGTAATGCCAATTAGGTTAAGGTATTGAATTTTTTGTTTCAATTTATCGACAGGGTAAACTTCATTAGTTTGGGATTGTAACCATTATTTTTGGCTATTTGTTTAATCAAATTTAGTTCTTTGTTGAAATTTTCTGGTGATAGCGGGATGTTAATCAATCTATGAATAAAACTATTGAATGCTGACATTTTATGTTGATATGGATGACACGACGAGTTATATATTATAATATCTGTATGTGACGGCTTATGGTAAATTGCGAAAACATGTTTTCCATTTTCATTCGAAATTGTTACGTCTAAGAAATTTATCGAATTATTGCTTTCTATTTCGGTTGTGAATGCAATTTTTGGATGTAATGAATTTATATGATTTTCGAAAATTTTAACTGTCTATCTGTTTATGTGAAGCAAATAATGATATCGTCTACATAGCGATACCAGTATAAACAATATTTACTGAGTGGATGATTATGAATTAATTTCTCTAAGTTATTCATGAAAATTTCTGCTAACAAAGGACTTAACGGATTGCCCATAATCAAGCCGTCTTCAATAGTATAATATTTGTAATTGAAATGGAAATAATTTCGATCTAAACAAATTTCTAATAATGAAAGAATTTCTGATTTAATGATAGTATTGGCATGATTCCTTTCTAATAATTCTTCAACTAAGTAATACGTATCTTTTGGAGGAATGTTGGGAAATAGATTCTTAACATCGAAAGAAATAAGTTTGGAATTAGGTGGTATAATGGTATCTTTGATATTGGCAATAAGTTCGTATGAATTTTTGACCAAAATTCAGATTTAAAATTGCAATGTTTTATTAGCAAGTCGTCGAGGAATTTTGAAAGTTTGAACGAAGGTGCTGTTACATAAGAAACAACAGGTCTAATAGGGTAATTAGGTTTATGAAGTTTTATCAACGAATATAATTCGGGGATTGCGGATTGGAGTTAATGAATTTATATTTTTCTTGGTCTGTAATTAATGATTTTGCTGTCGAAATTATGTTTTAACCACTTTCTGAATTTTGCGGTAGGATCCTTAGTTGATGTTATATAGTTTCCGGCTGTTAAGAATTCTTCAGTTTTAGAAATATAATCGGTTTTACTAATCGCAATGACGGTGTTACCTTTATCTAAAACTGAAGAATTCTTAACAGCCGGAAACTATATAACATCAACTAAGGATCCTACCGCAAAATTTCAGAAAGTTGTTAAAAACATAATTTCGACAGCAAAATCATCAATTACAAACCAAGAAAAATATGAATTCATTAACTCCAATCCACAATCCCCGAATTATATTCGTTGATAAAACTTCATAAACCTAATTACCCTATTAGACCTGTTGTTTCTTATGTAACGGCACCTTCGTTCAAACTTTCAAAATTCCTCAACGACTTGCTAATAAAACATTGCAATTTTAAATCTGAATTTTTGGTCAAAATTCATACGAACTTATTGCCAATATCAGAGATACCACTATACCACCTAATTCCAAACTTATTTCTTTCGATGTTAAGAATCTATTTCCCAACATTCCTCCAAAAGATACGTATTACTTAGTTGAAGAATTATTAGAAAGGAATCATGCCAATACTATCATTAAATCAGATATTCTTTCATTATTAAAAATTTGTTTAGATCAAAATTATTTCCATTTCAATAACAAATATTATACTATTGAAGACGGCTTTGATTATGGGCAATCCGTTAAGTCCTTTGTTAGCAGAAATTTTCATGAATAACTTAGAGAAATTAATTCATAATCATCCACTCAGTAAATATTGTTTATACTGGTATCGCTATGTAGACGATATCATTATTTGCTTCACAGGAACAGATAGACAATTAAAATTTTCGAAAATCATATAAATTCATTACATCCAAAATTGCATTCACAACCGAAATAGAAAGCAATAATTCGATAAATTTCTTAGACGTAACAATTTCGAATGAAAATGGAAAACATGTTTTCGCAATTTACCATAAGCCGTCACATACAGATATTATAATATATAACTCGTCGTGTCATCCATATCAACATAAAATGTCAGCATTCAATAGTTTTATTCATAGATTGATTAACATCCCGCTATCACCAGAAAATTTCAACAAAGAACTAAATTTGATTAAACAAATAGCCAAAAATAATGGTTACAATCCCAAACTAATAAATAATATTTTAGATAAAAACAAAGTAGAATCGCATTGAATGAAGTTTACCCTGTCGATAAATTGAAACAAAATTCAACACCTTAACCTACATTGGCATTACAAGTAAGAAATTGAAATCATTCTTAAGTAGCAATAATTTCAACATAGCTTTCCAAACTAATAATAATTTAGCCAAATATATAAAAATAATAAACCAAACCAGGTAAAAACAATAAATCAGGTGTTTATAGATTGAATTGCAATGACTGTGATAATTTCTACATTGGTAGAACACATAGAAATTTTAATATTAGAATATCGGAACATAAACGCAGTTTTCAAATAAAAATCAGATTCAAATTACGCGAATCATCTCTTAGAAAATAATCATTCTTTCGACCCACAGTTTAAAATTTTGCATACAGATAATAAATATTGGATGGTAGATCTTTGGGAAACTTTAGAAATAAATAAATACAAACACTCAGGTAGACTCATCAATGAACAAGTCGATTTAAGCCCTTCACCTCTATTGAATCTTTTCGGGAGCAATCTATTCCTTAATTTTATTGGATATACCTTTCATAAATAACCACTTAAGAAGAAGCAACCCAATAAGCTTTTAATTACTCAAGAACATTTATAGTTATATTCTCATTTACATTTTTCTGCATAATCATTCGTCTGAAGAAGCTACGGTGTAGTGAAACGCGTTACGAATCACAATTATTAAGTAAAATTCCTTAAAACACAGTACTTGTTTTTATTATTGATAATGAATTTTACCAAGTAAAAGCCTCCCAAATTCAAATTTATTGACGACCATGGATCCCAGTTTATATTCTACTAAAAATGTCGGGTAAGTAATATTCAATTATTACATTCCCCGCAAGACAGTTTATAAACACAGGATTTATTACTTTTATCAATTTTAGATTTGCAGTTTTTGATATGTCGGCCTAAAGAATTATCAGTTCGGAATGCTATATTGAAATTATTATGCGAGAGGAATGATTTTAATTTTAGACTAGGATTACCAATATAGGTCAAGCTGTTATATTTTGTGTTAGAACTTTTTATACTTGGAAATCCTTCCTGGATTGCTTTTTGAAATTTTCTCCTTAAAATCATGTTCTCAATCATAGTTGGACTATAACCGTTACTGACTGCTATTTGTTTAATTATATTTAGCTCTTTCATGAAATTATTTTGTACATTGGGATATTAATGAGTCCATGTACCATACTATTGTAAGCTGCTAATTTATGTGGATAAGGATGTGTAGATGAGCTGTGAATAGTAATATCTGTATGCGATGGCTTATGAAAAAAAAAATAAATAAAGTGTTTGAATAACGGATGTTCTTGGATAGTTTTTCAATATTATCCATGAAAATTTCAGCGAGCAGAGGGCTCAGAGGATTACCCATGATTAAACCTTTTTACTATTATATAATACTCCATTGAAGTTAAAATAATTTTGTTCTAAGCAAATTTTTAGAGGTGTAATATTTCTGATTGAATAATCGGATTAACTTTATCAATTTGAAGGGCGTTTTGATGAGTTTCACTGTATCAGTAGGTGGAACACTAGGGAAGAGATTTACTACATCCCATGACATAAGTTTAGCATTCGGTGGTAGTATCGTGTGCTGAACTTCATTTATTAGGACTTGTTGCGGCAAGCCGCTGCAATTTAATCATTATTATTTTAAAAATATTTCAAGCACTAGACTACTCGTCGGATTGTGTGTTGCAGTACGCAGTAGATATTTCTGTGCAATTTTCAAAAAGTGACATTCCGATTTTGATCTTCAGCTCTCGAAGATTACGCTTATTTCGCTATTTGAGTTTTCGAATATTCTCCCAAATTTTCTCTACTTGAGATCCACAATTTGTTTTATGTTTACGGCTTGTGTAAACCGCAAAGACTATTAGTGCTATAAACTATAGAAATTCAGTGAAATTTCGCACGACAAATTCAAGAAGATTGGATTCACAAGATCAGCTGAGAGTACTCTCAAGAAGTCCATCCTCAGAACAACGGTGAGTTTTCTACTGCGAGTATTTTTGTTTTGTCTGTTTTTTACATCAATCTTTTTAATTCAAAAATACAGTCCACAAATTTTCTCTTAACTTAAGAGCTACCGCAACAGGACTGAAGATTTTTTATTGAGAATTTAGGTTCAAAATTAGCGTGAAAGTTTTGCAGCTGGAGCTTGACAATATGAAACTACTGGTCTAATGGGATACCCAGTTTTATGGAGTTTGACGAGAGAGTAAAGTTTTGGTGATTGCGGATTGTCAATGAAATGTTTATATTTTTGGTTGCCATCGCATACAGATGTTACTATTCACAGCTCATCTACACATCCTCATCCACATAAATTAGTAGCTTACAATAGTATGATACATAGACTCATTAATATCCCAATGTCAGAAAATAATTTCATGAAAGAGCTGAATATAATTAAACAAATAGCACTCAATAACGGTTACAGTCCAACTATGATTGAGAACATGATTTCAAGCAAAAAATTTCAAAAAGCAATCCAGGAAGTATTTCCAAGTATAAAAAGTTCTAACACAAAATACAACACCTTAACTTATATTGGTAATCCTAGTCTAAAATTGAAATCATTACTCTCGCATTATAATTTCAATATAGCATTCCGAACTGATAATTCTTTAGGCTGACATATCAAAAACTGCAAATCTAAAATTGATAAAAGTAATAAATCCGGTGTTTATTAACTGTTTTGCTAGGATTGTAATAAAATTTGTATTGGTAGAACTTTCAGAAATTTCAAAGTTAAATTATCCGAGCTGTTTTAATTATCATAAATCAGATTCCCATTATTCTAATCACTTACTCGAAGAAAACCATAACTTTAATGATGATTTCAAAATTTTGCACAATGAAAATTACAGACAAAAACTCAATCTATTGGAAATTTCAGAGATCAACAAAGAAAAGAATTCAGGTAGGTTACTTAATAGTCAATTAGATCTAAATCCTTCTCCTTTAGTCGATCTTTTCAATTCATAAAGTAAGCAACTCCGATGGGTTTTCCAACATACCTCTTGTACCTATTGTAATATTAAGTAGGAAATAAGACTAATATATAAGGAATAACTCTGTTCATTAGTTTGTATCTATCTGATGAAGTGAAAATCTAAATACTTTAGTTTTATTTCATTGAAAATATGTATATCGACCTCTTCAATCAAAATTCACACATTCTTCTTTTTATGGGAATAGTTGTCGTTTAAAATTGACAGTAGCCGCGTTTAGCTGATACTTAGTACGCCATACTGACATGGAGTATTCTAAAATGACACTAGATTAGGCTTTATTCTATACATTTTAGGATTTTCATCAGCCACTAATGCGGTACTTAATCAATTGTCCTCGAAATGCCTACATCGAATGTATATGTGCCAGAGCGATTCTTTGAGCCAAGTCATTTTGGAAATATTGTTATAAATTCATTGCTTCCAAGGGTTAGTGCGAATAGTCCTATAGGAAGTGTTAATAGACAAGGAGTAGGTTTTCTAGAGTTAAACTTAAGTTCTGAATCGTATAAAATAAACACGCAACTGTATAGATACCGCGAAATCAGTGGTCATGTGAGGGGAATTAAAGTAAGGTTAAAACAAGATGGATGTATATGTAGACCATCATTATAAACTGTCGAAAAGCTTCTTTGTTATCTCTATGATTCAATTTTTTCCCTAGGAAGTATCTGCTGGACAGGCCGTTCAAAGGAAACGCCCACGTCGTCTACCACGGTCACTTTTACTACAACGAAAGGGACACTGCCCGTATTATCAGGATGAATCTATTCGACGAGCGAACGGCAGCTCTGGATTTGCCCATTACGAACATGAACCGTACAACGAACCTGTATACCAGCCAGTATAATTTCATGGATTTCAGCGTTGACGACAACGGGTTATGGGTGATTTTTGCCGTACCTGAAACGAATAATACTGCCATTATGAAGGTAAGTGATGCTGATAACGTATGTATATAATGCTACATTTGGTGAATGCTCTTTAGAGCTTCTCATTCGTCATAGGTGTTCGATAGTTGAGGTTAGGTTAGACTGCAAACTCATACTCTTCAACAGATTTTTTTCTATCTGTGGTTTTTGAGCTATTAACAAACTGTGTACCCAATTTCTCAGTTGTCATTGAATTTACATGAAATGTAGAGTGTTATACCTTAGAATGAATAGCGGTAGTGGCCAGGTACTCCTCTAAGAACACGGTAGTGGGTAGATCTGGTGGTTCAGGGCCTTAGCGAACCCTGCCCACGTGAGCTCTTGATCTCTTCCACTTATACAAACCTAGGGAAGAATCATGTCCTGCACCTTCTTCCTCACTACTATCACTTTCATTCTACTCATCCTGCACTCCCCCACTTCCAACGTGCACGGTCATATCTGATCAAGAGCAGAGGGTGCGAAAAATCTCCGGAGTGGACCAGGCTACTATGGTAAAAGGCACTTGCAAATAGCATCCTACAACACAAGAACTCTACTATCCGACGAAAAACTGTTAGTGATAGAAAATGAGCTACAATATATTAAATGGGACACTATTGGTCCAGTGAGGTGAGAAGACGAGGAGAACATCAATTAACCCTGAAATCAGGCTACATTTTCTATTAAAAAGGACAAGAGGATATCTCTGAAGGGGGAGTAGGTTTCATCATCAACAGAAGAAACTCAAGTAACATAATGGACTTATGTCCACGGCCTTAACGTACCCTGCCCACGTGAGCTCTTGATCTCTTTCACTTATACAAACCTAGGGAGGAATCATGTCCTGCACCTTCTTCCTCACTACTACCACTTTCATCTTACCCATCCTGCACTCCCCCTACCAACGCGCACTAGCCAGCGTGGTAGGTTATAATAAAAGGCCCGAAACGATTCTATTAAATGGAAAGGCAAAATCAGAAACGGCCCTCAGTTTTCGGCAGCTCGACGATCCAAGACTACGGTAGCTGTCATATCTGATCAAGAGCAGAGGGTGCGAAAAATCTCCGGAGTGGACCAGGCTACCATGGTAAAAGGCACTTGCAAATAGCTTCCTACAACACAAGAACTCTACTATCCGACGAAAAACTGTTAGAGATAGAAAATGAGCTACAATATATTAAATGGGACACTATTGGTCCAGTGAGGTGAGAAGACGAGGAGAACATCAATTAACCCTGAAATCAGGCCACATTTTCTATTAAAAAGGACAAGAGGATATCTCTGAAGGGGGAGTAGGTTTCATCATCAACAGAAGAAACTCAAGTAACATAATGGACTTATGTCCAGGGCCTTAACGTACCCTGCCCACGTGAGCTCTTGATCTCTTTCACTTATACAAACCTAGGGAGGAATCATGTCCTGCAGCTTCTTCCTCACTACTACCACTTTCATCTTACCCATCCTGCACTCCCCCCCTACCAACGCGCACTAGCCAGCGTGGTAGGTTATGGCTAAAAAGGCCCGAAACGATTCTATTAAATGGAAAGGCAAAATCAGAAACGGCCCTCAGTTTTCGGCAGCTCGACGATCCAAGACTACGGTAGCTGTCATATCTAATCAAGAGCAGAGGGTGCGAAAAATCTCCGGAGTGGACCAGGCTACCATGGTAAAAGGCACTTGCAAATAGCTTCCTACAACACAAGAACTCTACTATCCGACGAAAAACTGTTAGAGATGGAAAATGAGCTACAATATATTAAATGGGACACTATTGGTCCAGTGAGGTGAGAAGACGAGGAGAACATCAATTAACCCTGAAATCAGGCCACATTTTCTATTAAAAAGGACAAGAGGATATCTCTGAAGGGAGAGTAGGTTTCATCATCAACAGAAGAAACTTAAGTAACATAATGGACTTATGTCTAGGGCCTTAACGTACCCTGCCCACGTGAGCTCTTGATCTCTTCCACTTATACAAACCTAGGGAGGAATCATGTCATGCAGCTTCTTCCTCACTACTACCACTTTCATCTTACCCATCCTGCACTCCCCCCCTACCAACGCGCACTAGCCAGCGTGGTAGGTTATGGCTAAAAAGGCCCGAAACGATTCTATTAAATGGAAAGGCAAAATCAGAAACGGCCCTCAGTTTTCGGCAGCTCGACGATCCAAGACTACGGTAGCTGTCATATCTAATCAAGAGCAGAGGGTGCGAAATATCTCCGGAGTGGACCAGGCTACCATGGTAAAAGGCACTTGCAAATAGCTTCCTACAACACAAGAACTCTACTATCCGACGAAAAACTGTTAGAGATGGAAAATGAGCTACAATATATTAAATGGGACACTATTGGTCCTGTGAGGTGAGAAGACGAGGAGAACATCAATTAACCCTGAAATCAGGCCACATTTTCTATTAAAAAGGACAAGAGGATATCTCTGAAGGGGAGTAGGTTTCATCATCAACAGAAGAAACTTAAGTAACATAATGGAGTTATGTCCAGGGCCTTAACGTACCCTGCCCACGTGAGCTCTTGATCTCTTCCACTTATACAAACCTAGGAGGAATCATGTCCTGCACCTTCTTCCTCACTACTACCACTTTCATCTTACCCATCCTGCACTCCCCCTACCAACGCGCACTAGCCAGCGTGGTAGGTTATGGCTAAAAAAGGCCCGAAACGATTCTATTAAATGAAAGGCAAAATCAGAAACGGCCCTCATTTTTCGGCAGCTCGACGATCCAAGACTACGGTAGCGGTCATATCTGATCAAGAGCAGAGGGTGCGAAATATCTCCGGAGTGGACCAGGCTACCATGGTAAAAGGCACTTGCAAATAGCTTCCTACAACACAAGAACTCTACTATCCGACGAAAAACTGTTAGAGATGGAAAATGAGCTACAATATATTAAATGGGACACTATTGGTCCTGTGAGGTGAGAAGACGAGGAGAACATGAATTAACCCTGAAATCAGGCCACATTTTCTATTATAAAGAACAGGAATATATATCTGAAGGGGAAGTAGGTTTCATCATCAACAGAAGAAACTCAAGTAACATGATGGACTTATGTCCAGGGCCTTAGCGAACCCTACCCACGTGAGCTCTTGATCTCTTCCACTTATACAAACCTAGGAGGAATCATGTCCTGCACCTTCTTCCTCACTACTACCACTTTCATCCTACCCATCCTGCACTCCCCCCCTACCAACGCGCACTAGCCAGCGTGGTAGGTTATGGCTAAAAAAGGCCCGAAACGATTCTATTAAATGAAAGGCAAAATCAGAAACGGCCCTCATTTTTCGGCAGCTCGACGATCCAAGACTACGGTAGCTGTCATATCTAATCAAGAGCAGAGGTGCGAAAAATCTCCGGAGTGGACCAGGCTAGCATGGTAATAGGCACTTGCAAATAGCTTCCTACAACACAAGAACTCTACTATCCGACGAAAAACTGTTAGAGCTATATTAAATGGGACACTATTGGTCCAGTGAGGTGAGAAGATGAGGGGAACATCAATTAACCCTGAAATCAGGCCACATTTTCCATTATAAAGGACAAGAATATATATCTGAAGGGGGAGTAGGTTTCATCATCAACAGAAGAAACTCAAGTAACATAATGGACTTATGTCCAGGGCCTTAGCGAACCCTGCCCACGTGAGCTCTTGATCTCTTCCACTTATACAAACCTAGGAGGAATCATGTCCTGCACCTTCTTCCTCACTACTACCACTTTCATCCTACCCATCCTGCACTCCCCCCCTTCCAACGCGCACTAGCCAGCGTGGTAGGTTATGGCTAAAAAGGCCCGAAACGATTCTATTAAATGGAAAGGCAAAATCAGAAACGGCCCTCAGTTTTCGGCAGCTCGACGATCCAAGACTACGGTAGCTGTCATATCTGATCAAGAGCAGAGGGTGCGAAAAATCTCCGGAGTGGACCAGGCTACCATGGTAAAAGGCACTTGCAAATAGCTTCCTACAACACAAGAACTCTACTATCCGACGAAAAACTGTTAGAGATAGAAAATGTCCAGGGCCTTAGCGAACCCTGCCCACGTGAGCTCTTGATCTCTTCCACTTATACAAACCTAGGAGGAATCATGTCCTGCACCTTCTTCCTCACTACTACCACTTTCATCCTACCCATCCTGCACTCCCCCCTTCCAACGCGCACTAGCCAGCGTGGTAGGTTATAGCTAAAAAGGCCCGAAACGATTCTATTAAATGGAAAGGCAAAATCAGAAACGGCCCTCAGTTTTCGGCAGCTCGACGAACCAAGACTACGGTAGCGGTCATATCTGATCAAGAGCAGAGGGTGCAAAAATGCCCGAGTGGACCAGGCTACCATGGTATATGGCACTTGCAAATAGCTTCCTACAACACAAGAACTCTACTATCCGACGAAAAACTGTTAGAGATAGAAAATGTCCAGGGCCTTAGCGAATCCTGCCCACGTGAGCTCTTGATCTCTTCCACTTATACAAACCTAGGGAGGAATCATGTCCTGCACCTTCTTCCTCACTACTACCACTTTCATCCTACCCATCCTGCACTCCCCCCTACCAACGCGCACTAGCCAGCGTGGTAGGTAATGGTATCAGCCCACGAGTAATCTATCTCATACTGAAACTGAATTCCAAATATAACATCAAGATAGTAGAAGTAAACGCCCCAACATCAACTTGTGAAAACGAAGAACTCGCACATTATACTCTTCTGATGGGTGATTTCAATGCCAAACTAGGTAAGCAGCAATTTGAGTCAGAAACAGCAATAAGAAAATATGGTTACGTGGAAAGAAATGAGCGAGGAAATATACTGTTAAACTTTTTACAGTTTAATGATTTGTATGCGATGAACCATTTTTCCACGAAGAAAATAGACTTGGATTAACCCCAATGGACAGCATAAAAATGAAATCGATTTCATTACCACAGACAAAAAGTATATTATCTAGAATGTCAGGGTGTTGAATAAGTTTTCAACTGGCAGTGACCATAGATTGATCTGTACAAAAGTACCCATCAATATAAAGAAGAAACGAACAAAACAAATATTGAAAACCAGAGGAAAACGATAGTTCTGTCTATCTCTAAACCGGACGCAGTTCCAGAATGAAATAGAAAGGCATCTACACTCGGAGGCAAAATTAGCGGAACACTCGAAAATTTAACCAAATTCGAAGTTCGATATTTTTCCTAATTCTCAACCGATTTAGATGATTTGTTCGGCAAGTTATAGATCAACTCTTCTGCTTTGTAGAAATTATAAGAGAAAACAAAAAAAATTTGAAAAAAGAAATTTATACGGAGGCAAAACTAAAAGTGTTTCTTTTGTCAAAAATTCGTAACACCCTGTGGAATTTCGTGGTCCGAGTTGAAACGTACAATATCATGTTCTGTCAAGACACATCTTCCTACAGTAACGCCCTTCTTGTTTCATGCCTTTATCTCTATTTTTGCAAAATATATTTAATTTCAAGTGGAAAATCACCATTTTGGAGAAATTCCATTGAATCAAGAAATTGTCATTAAAATTCGTCTATCAATTTGGAATTTTCTTATTATCACTCAGCGTGTCGAAATTGTCGTTTGCGATTTTTATGTTCGAATTGCATTAGTTATTGATGACAATTTGGTTAATTTGGTGAAAATTAGGAATTCATAGGAGATAACAGTCGGTAGGTATTAAAATACACAACCGAATTCTGGGACCATTGATGAAACTTTTCATTTACACATGTGCACACCTTTTTTCATCAAATATGAAATACAACACACGTTTTTTTGTATATGACCACATTTGCACTTGTTTAAAGAATGAGAGTTTTCCATTCTTTGATTTGATACAAATTCGATCGGTTGCGGTGTTTTGTGATTCTTTTACTGTTTACGATCCAAAACGGTATTTTTCATTCAGAATGAGAGATTTACCACCAACCTCAATAGCAAGGGCAGTTACATTGATCGAGGAAGGGCGCACCTACCGCTCAGTCGGTACCATGTTGGGTGTCTCGACGTCGGTTATCCATTGAATCTACCGACGTTAATGGAAAACTGGATTGTACATGAGGAGGCGAGGACAAGGAAGAAATCGGGCAACCCTCGCTATACAAGACTGTTTCATCGTCAATCAAACCATAAGAAATCCTGGTCTTACTGCTGTTCAGGCACGTAACCTTTTACAAGCAGTGGATAACATTAACGTCAGTGTGAGGACAGTCAGAAGACGATTAAATGAAGTTGGTCTGAGATCATACGCGCAATCAAGAGCACCAAGACTCGATAGAGCCCATCGGGTAGCAAGATTGGCGTTTGCTAGGGAGCATGTAGCATGGACAATCAATCAGTGGAGACGAGTTTTATTTAGTGATGAGAGCCGATATTGTGTGAATTTCGTGGATGGTAGAGATAGAATATGGAGGCATCGAGGAAACGGTATAATCAAGCGAACTTCGCAGGAACTGAGCAATACGGTGGAGGGTCAGTTATGATATGGGGTGGCATATGCTTGGGAGTACGAACAGAACTGGAGATTATTGGCAATGGATTACTTAATGCCCATCGGTATATAACAGAAATCTTGGAGCCCCATGTTATGCCTTTTGCTCCTTACATAGGGAAAAATTTCCTTTTTATGCACGATAACGCGCGCCCTCATACTGCGCGCATAGTGATAGAATATCTCAATGAAGTTGGAATCACACGAATGGACTGGCCGTCGCGGTCACCGGATTTAAACCCGATCGAACACGTTTGGGACATTCTTGGAAGAAGGGTTCGACAACGGAATCCAGGCAACGTTGAAGAGCTGACATTGGCTTTGGTGAAAGAGTTGGACAACATACCTCAACAGATGATAGACAACATCATTGGGAGTATGCGAAATCGTATGCGCGCTGTAATAAGAGCTCGGGGGTCATACTAAAATCAAATGTTTTTTTGTGGGTCATCATAAACATGTTTCTCAACATGTTCATTTTATTTCACGAGTGTATCGCCAGGATACACACCTGCTCTCAATTTTGGACAGGAATGATAATTATTATAGAGTGTCACACAAAAAAATCCAAAAATAAATGTGCAAAATCAATGATTTTTCCAGTGTACTTCGAGTTCTCCCGAAGCGTGAAATTGGCCAGTGAATTTCAAAAATTTTCATTTCGTTAGATTTCCGCTTCTCTAATTTTGATTTTATTTTTTGGCTAACCTCCGATGTTATGCACCTACTCAAGATTAAAAATAAATTCTTGAAATTTGTGACTTTTCGCATCAAATTGGATATCTCTTGTAAAATAGAGATAAATGTATAAAACAAGAAGGGCGTTACTGAAGGAAGATGTGTCTTGACAGACCATGATATTGTACGTTTCACCTCGGACCACGAAATTCCACAGGGTGTTATGAATTTTTGACAAAAAAAAAACACTTTTAATTTTGCCCCCGTATGAAATTTCTTTCAAATTTCTTTTGTTTTCTCTTATAATTTCTACAAAGCAGAAGAGTTGATCTATAACTTGCCGAAAAAATCATCTAAATCGGTTGAGAATTAGGAAAAATATGGGACTTCGAATTTGGTTAAATTTTCGAGTGTTCCGCTAATTTTGCCTCCGAGTGTAGATAGAGAGGAATATTTACACAACAACGTTGTTGACACCAAAAAGCTCAATATGTGTATCATCAAGGGAAATAAAGAGGCTAAATAAAAATACTGTGATAAAAGATCTGCAAGCGAGAAGGAATTGAACGAAATAAAAGATAGAGGAGATAAAAAATTCAATAGATAAATATGGTGGAAATTATGAAAGACTGAGTCAGCTGAACAAGATCATTTCCAAAGAGGTCAGAAAGGATGTTAAAGCGTACAACTCAAACATGATCACTAAGGTGATTGAAGATAATAAAAGTCTAAAGGTTCCCAGACGGAAAATGGCAAATGGTAAAAAAAATATCTGTGAATTAACGAACGCACTAGGCGAACTAGTCACAAATAGAAACGATATTCTTACAACAATGGAAAATTTCTATGAAGAATTGTTCAGCCGTCACCCTCAGCTCAGAAATAATAATAAAACCCGAGGTCGTAAACCAAGGCTAAGAAAAATAATATAGGTGAGGGTGAGATAGCGATTGAAGCAGTTAAATCAGGTGGAGAGAAACTACTAGATGCTTTGAAAACACTTTTTAACGAACGCCTCCACACGGGAACTATGCCAGAACAGTGGAATAATGCCCTTATTGTACTCATACACAAGAAAGATAACATAACAAAACTAGAAAACAATCTACCAATAAGCTTATTGTTTCATATTCATAAGCTGACACCAGAATTCTCACCAACAGACTGAACGCAAAGCTTGAGTTATACCAACCAAGAGAGCAGGCTGGATTCAGATCAGGATTCGGCACAAATGATCATCTCCTAGTTGTGAAAAATCTTATTGAGAATTCAGTTAAGTACAATAAACCACTAGTCCTTATATTCGTTGACTACGAGAAAGCGTTTGATACGATTGATCGACACAAGATGCTTGAGGCCCTAGCAGACTGCAGAATAGACTATCGATACACCATAATCATGAAATATATTTATGAAAATGCAACTGCAAGTGTCAAACTTCATGAAAATACAGCAAAGATTCCAGTTGGAAGAGGTGTACGCCAAGGCGATACTATCTCTCCAAAAATGTTTACCTTGCTTCTTGAATATGCTTTTAAACAAATAGATTGGGAAGACTTTGGTATAAATATTAACGGCGAGATGCTGACCCATCTCAGGTTTGCAGACGATGTGGTTTTATTTGCATATTGCATTGAAAAGGCTGAGAAAATTCTCTAAAGACTAAACGGGGCTGAGACGAAGACAAGGGTGAAAGGAAGGGGGTTTGGGACAGGAATCTGTAACAATGGAATAGGAAAACCAGCAGAAGATTATTTCAACAATCATACCTGACTCTTATATGTCTAAACACATTTGAATTTAAGAAAAGATTTCACATAACAAGCAAGGCCATAAAAAGGACTAAGGAGATAATCAAAAAGTACATAACCTGCGATATTTCCACTTTCACGGAAATGTTCTTCCTTCGCAGTGTTCTTGCTTGCCAATTTAGAAGTATAACCGCACTTATCCTTGAAAATCCCTTCAATATTCAAACTCAACAAAACAATTCCCTCTCTGTTTGACCGAGAGAGCCCCGATGGCCAGGTTCGGTCTTCTAAGTGATGCCGATTATGATCTATAGATGTTTTAGAATTATTATGAACCCAATAATTTGGGTTGACGTCTCCTATATATTATTTCTTCGTGGTTCTTGTTTAATGTAAAGAAAAATTTTCGGAAAATTTTACAGTCGTTTCGAAAATATGACAAATGTCTGACAGGTAACTCTTCCAGAGTCGAATGACCTCAGTCGCTCCCCTTTACTCACTTACGTTACGTGTACTACCCGTTCCAAAAACACCCTCCCATTACGCTCCACTCTGAATATACAATTTCTTTTTCAGGTGGACGAACATGTGATGGAGCCTCAGTACATATGGAACGTCTCTGTACAGCATAAACGCGTAGGCGATATGTTCGTAGTTTGTGGCGTCCTCTACGCGGTGGACAGCGTAACTGAGCGATCAACAAGCATCCGATTTGCACTGGATCTCTATCGAGGCGTTCTACTCGATGTGAATTTGGCGTTCTCTAATCCCTTCAAGAAGACCACTATGATTGGCTACAATCATCGCTTGAAGGTTAATGGATTGTTCGTAACAAAATAAGCATGCAACTGTTTTTTATCAGCTAATATAGGTGGTGTGGTAGTTTACCTTTCTAATTCCCACTTACACAAAAAATTTATTGGTTTTGCTAGCACATTCTCAATTTCATACATTTTATTCAATGAGAATCGAGAATTGTTTATTCGAAACATCTGCTTGAAACGATTGTAACGTTGTTGTTGAGTTGGTACAACTGTTTCCTATACTGAACGGAGTTTGAAAGCGATCTGTCATTTTATTTGTTAACAGTGCTCGATTTTTTCAGTTTTCACAAGTGTGTTATTTGATTTTTACAATGGATAAAAATATCGAACAGCGAATTTGTGTCGAATGTTGAATTGCAAATGGAATTTCGGTTGCTGAATCGCTGAATATAAACACCTCTAAAAAGTCTAGGGAACACTTCTGAATATTGATATATCGTATCCAGAACGATCAGTATGGATGATTTTTTAAAGAAATGAACACCTGCATCAATTTCTCACCAAATTATGTACAGTGCCGCAACAGATTTCAGTTTTTTTTCATAAAAAACTAAAAATGCAGCAGATGCGACGCTGCTTTATAATCATTTCATGTATTCAGTGTTTGAAATCAGTTAGTTGGTACTTTGTTTCTGTTGTAAGCACAAGTAAAAGATTCAAGTTTTGTGATTCGACTATGAAAAGACGACATTTGACTAGAGAAGAGATGTTACGAGCCGTT
The DNA here is from genome assembly GCA_013387265.2 of Cryptolaemus montrouzieri. Classification (NCBI taxonomy): domain Eukaryota; kingdom Metazoa; phylum Arthropoda; class Insecta; order Coleoptera; family Coccinellidae; genus Cryptolaemus; species Cryptolaemus montrouzieri. The sequence goes on along the minus strand of JABFTP020000185.1, from coordinate 155,834,722 downwards.
GGCATGCTCCAAGCTGGAAGCTCACAACGGGAAGTATCCAGGGTTCTGGAAAGTAGCCCAAGTGTCATAAACCGTTTATGGTCGCGTTCCAATGAAACAGGTAGCGTAGAAGAACGCCATACAGGTCGTTTCAGGATTACTACAGTCGCCCAAGACCGATTATTGGTTTTACAAGCCAGAAGAGATCGTACTACCACAGCATCTCAATTAGCTCAAGAGCTATCACGAGTTCATAATGTACAAATTTCCGACCAAACTGTGAGAAATCGACTGCATGAAGGTCAACTCCACTCCAGACGTCCTTTAAGAGTTCCACAACTGACCCATGGAAATCGCGCTGCTCGTTTAGCTCGGTGCCAAGAACACGTAAACTGGGATCAAGAGAGGTGGGCCACAGTTCTCTTCAGTGATGAATCTAGATTCAGTTATTATCCCGATTCGGGAAGAATTCGAATATGGAGGGAACCTGGAAAGCAAAACCGTCTCCAGCATGCTCGAGAAGTTGTTAGACAGGAAGGCGGATCAGTGATGTTTTGGGGAGGTATACGCCTTGGTGGAAGAACTGACCTCGTTTTCATACAGAACAACCTCACGGGAAATTCTTACGCAAATGAGTTTTATCTGTAGTGGTACCGTATCTCCAAACAATGGGCCAAAATCCACTCTTCCAACGAGATAATGCCCTTCGTCATCGTGCAAGAGTTGTCTTGAACGTTCTTGAAGAGAATGATATCGAACTTCTACAGTGGCCATCCTGCCCCCAGATCTGAATCCCATCGAGTATGTGGGACACCATAAAGAGAAATCTCCTGCGTCAAAACGTCTTCCATCATGAACAGGAGCTTCGATTAGCAGTTCAGGGGTTTGGAATGACTTAGGCCAAAATGTGATAGACAATTTAATATTGAGCATGCCGCGACGATGCCAAAGTGTTATTAATAACAGAGGTGGACCTTCTGGGTACTGAAAAATATGAGTGCTTCCATATCGGTTCGAAAATATAAATTTTTTTCATAATAAATGCTTTGGAGAAGTCAAATATTATTTTGTTTTCTTGAGAATACATTATATATAATACATCACAAAACCGAAAGATTTCTAAAATTCGAATCATCAAATTCATATTTTAAAGATATTGGTAAGTGTTGCCTAGACTTTTTGAGGTGTTTATTACAGAAGGCCAACGTAGAATCAATTTCATCAAAAACACGTGCATATAAGTGGGACAGTCCATTTAACAGCGGCTGAGATGTGGTGGAATATTAGCCCCGCTCCAGTCGGCCATCCACCACTGAAGTTATTATCGATAAACTGAAGGAAATTGTAATTGCAAATCACCATTCAAGTTTGAGAGAGGTAGGCAATGAACCTCCTGTTTCTCACGAATTAATTCGTACCGTTTGAAACGATTGTTTGGGCATGAAACGCGTTGCTGCTGGACTAGTTCCTGAATACCTGAATTTTCTTCGAAAATTGAATGGCAAAAGGTCGTTGGAGACATGCTGGAATGAGTCAGTTTCGACCAAACATTCATAAACGCATTGTAACTGGTGATGAGACATGGTTTTATGAGTTTGACAAAAGCACGTCAAAGTCGATCTAAACTCAAGGGAATGTTGACAGTTTTCTTTGATGGTCGTGATATTGTTACTCAGGATTCTTGCCAGTAGGTCAGACGGTAAATAAATAATATTACTTGAGCGTTATGCGGCGTTTGAGAGAGCGAATTCGTTGTAGAAGGCCTGTGTGGTGAATTAGATATTGTTTCTTAGTTGTCATTCTGACATAAGTTATTTAATCGTAACATTTAAATGTACGCTCGTTTTTTTAGTTTAATAAAGCCTTGTTGAAGGTCAATTTGTCAATTCTATCACAATTTATTAAACTAAAAACTCAATTCACCAAAAGATGGAAAAACTTCTGGCTCCTGAAAGATTTGATATCGATCCCGACTCGCCGACTGCTGCATTCGAATGGGAATATTGATACAGAAGATTCCTCAATTTCGCATTCGAGAGTTCAGACAGAAAAGTTGAAGCTCCTGTTCAACTATGTATCGTCCAGAATTTATCAACATGTAAGCGAATCTCACTCATACCACGAAGCCGTCTCTATTCTTAAAACTTTATATGTGAAACCTATTAAGGAAGTTTATAGTCGTCATAAACTTGCCACACGTTATCAGCAGCCTGATGTGACAATATACCAATATCTACAAGCTCTGAAGATTTTGGCTAAAGACTGCATGTTATAGCTGAGAAGCATCGAGATGATTTTGTGAGAGACGCCTTTCATACGTGGATTATCAACTCCGCACATTAGACAGAGACATCTTGAAAATTCTACTTTGAATATGAGTCATGCTTACGAATCGGCTAGATCTTTAGAATTGGCTCAGCAGCAGGTACTATCTTGTAATCAAACTCTCACTGTGAACGCAGTATCATCAACCTCTTCTAGACCTCGTTACTCAAATGAGATCTGCAAAAGAGACATGTGTCTATTGAGGTTATGATCTCATCATCATCATCATCTGTCAACCATCTTAGTCCACTGCTGAACATAGGTCTTCCTAAACGATCTCCATTCCTCGCGATTTTGAGCCGGATTTATCCAGTTCGTACACAGTCGCTTGATATCGTCTTTCCAACGAGCTGGTGGACGTCCTCTACTTCTGTGGGCTTCATCTCTGGGACGCCACTCCAAAAGACGCTTTGTCCATCTACCGTCCGTGGTTCTTGCTAGATGACCGGCCCAGTTCCACTTTAAATTAGCAACTCTCTCGAGAGCATCCTGGACTCTAGTTCGTTGGCGTATGATATGGTTGGGAATTCTGTCCCGTAGTGTTATGCCTAACATAGCTCCCTCCATCTTACTCTGAGCAACACATATTTCATTAGCTGATCTACATGTTAGAAATAAATAAGAAAAAACCTTATGACGAAGTTTGCAGATCCCGGAAACCTCATGATAACTCAACACAGTTTGCCTCAGTTAATACAGTCGCCACTAATTATAACACATCTGCCTCATCAAGTCTGTCAAAAGCTTTAACTTCAGTACAAGTGAATGGATTTGAGCTCCAAGCCCTTATTGATGCTGGAAGTTCCTGCAGTTTCATTAGCGATCGCTGTGTAGGAAAATTGGGCCTAACTAAAATTCCATCAAGAGAGCAAGTTTCAATGGCATCCATGTCTCTTCGTGGGACTACTGCTGGCCAGTGTTTTGTAAATCAGACTATCTGTGAACACCAATATAACCAAGTTCGCTTTTGCGTTCTTCCAAACCATTGTTCGGATGTAATTATTGGTCATGATTTTATGAAGAATCATGAAAGTGTTCATTAGTATTTGGAGGATCTAGAAATTCATTGAATATTTACCGAGATATCTGCAGCTTAGCTCTAGCTAACGTAAGTCCAGTTGCTCTTTTTGAAAATCTTTCTCCCGACTGTAAGCCAATTGCTATAAAATCCCGAAGACAAACAGATAGTGACGCGAAATTTATAGAAGCGGAGATTGAACGACTACTACCTGAAGATATTATTGAAACAAGCAATTCACCTTGGAGGTTCCAAGTACTGATTACTTCTTCGACAAATCAAAAAAAAACGAGTGGTCATTGAATACTCAATAACAATGAATGGATTCACACAATTAGATTCTCATCCGCTACCACGTATAGAAGACTTAATCGATAGAGAAGCGAATCATGAAGTTTTCAGTACTATTGATCGGAAAAGTTCTTACCTCCAGTTTCCTAATAAAGAAGAGGACAAACTCTATACCGCATTCGAAGCATGTGGTAAACTGTATCAATTCAGAAGAATTCCATTTGGTGAGACTAACGGTGTAGCAGCTTTTCAAAGAGGAATTGATAGTATAATACAAAGTGAGGGACTCGTGAATACTTACTCCTATTTAGATGATGTAACTATATGTGGAAGAGATCAAAAGAAGCATGATATAAATTTGAAGCATGGAAGCTTCCAGCAAGTACAATTTAAATCTAAATAATGAAAAATGTTCTTTCTCGCTGCGATCAATCAACTTGTTAGGCTATTCCATTTCATATAAGACTATAAGATCAGATCCAGAGAGGCTAAAGTCTTTACGGGAGCTGCTTCCTCCAGGTAATGCAGCGTCTCTCGAAAGAGCTGTAGGTATATTCGCACATTTTTCAACTAGTATTCCAAGATTTTCTCAGAAGATAGCGATACTCTCACGCACTTCCTTTCCTTTCTCAGTAGAAGCACTTGAAACTTTTCATGCACTAAAGCAAGACATAGAGAATGCTGCACTTGCTTCTACCAATGAAGATGCGATATTCACGGTCGAAACAGATGCATCTGAAAATGCTATAGGTGCAACACTCACTCAATTAGATAAGCCTGTGGCATCTGGATCTGAATGTCGACACTCATCTGTAGAGAAGGATGCATATGTTATAGTTGAAGCTACACGAAAATGGCGCCATTATCTTATGGGCCGCCACTTTCGTCTCATCACTGATCAGAGATTGGTCGCATTTTTGTTTGACGGAACGAACTCTAGTAAGATTAAAAACGAGAAATTCTGCGATAGAAGTTAGAATTATCATGTTTCAGCTACGATATTATCTACAGACACGGAAAACAAAATGAAGCAGCTGATGCTTTCTCACGAATTTGCTCAGCAACGATATCAGAATAAAACCACCTTGCATAATTTCATGATTCTCTATGTCATCCCGGTATCATTGGGTTCGTTTGAATTGTGGAGGCCGTTACTTGATGTAGATCCATGATATAAATGAGATAAAAAACACAAGGTTTAACTTTAATCTACACTTTATTTGAAAAAATTCGACGACGTTTCGCTGACACAGCAGCTTTATCAAGAATGAAAAACAGAATGAAGAGTATGGTATTATAAACAAATCGTAGAACAAGTTGGATGAATAACAGGAAAATCCACACCGAGCCATTGTACAGTTAGTATGAAAGGTAATAAAAACTAATTGAACAAGTTAAGTAGGGGTGAGTAATTCAAATCTACCTGTTCATTCAAAAGCTTGTCCGAATGTTTGTATCTATTTATTTCTAATGCTTCTAGGAGATCTAATTTTGAACTTTTTGATTTTATATGTAATATGTCAAAGTTTTTATTGAATGAATGGTTTTTTTATTAGGTGGTTTGAATAAATTTGAATCAGATTTATTTTTATCGAAGCTACGTTTATGTTCAGATGTTCTTATGCCAAAACTCCTATAGGTCCTACCGATATAAATTTTATCACAAGAACCGCAATTGAGTTTATAGATTCCTGATTTACTTGATTTTTCAACACGAGATTTATTATTTTTAATATGTTTACCTAAGTTATTAGAAGTTTTGAAAGCTATATTAAGATTTTGTTTGACGAGAAAGGATTTAATATTTGTACTTGCAGAACCGCAGAATGTTAAACTGTTGAATATTTTATAGTCTTTATGAATAGGATATACTTCATTTATTGCTTTCTGATAGAGTTTTTTACGAATGATTAGATCTATCATATTCGGATTATATGAATTATTAATGGCTATCTGTTTGATGATGTTTAACATAATAATAATAACATATTAATACATAATAAATATACCATCCAATACCGCAAATTAAAGTTTCTCGTGTCACGAAAACCGAAACCTACTCCACGTAAAACTAAATTTTCTGACCATCAATTTTTTGATAGATTCGTTAACCTTTCTGATACTAATTTCACAACTGATGAAACAAATCTCTTGGAGAAAGGTTTCAAACACAATATTAAATCAAACAAGATAAAATCTGATTCAGAGGAACTTGGCATAGATACTGAAATTTCTCTGAAAAATATTCCTAATAACACTCACCTTAAATATTTAGCATCTAACATTATAAAAAATGAATCATTAGCTGACTTTAAACCGAGTAAAGAACAAAATATTTTAAAGGCCATCAAACAAAAATCTCAACTGAATGAAGTTATTTTTACAAAAGCAGATAAGGGTAATACTGTTATTGCGTTAAATAAAAATGACTACCTATTTAAAACTCTGAATTTCATTTCGTCCGAAACTATACAATTTTAAACAAAGATCCAACTATTAAATTCCAGAAAATATTAAAATTGCAATAAATGACGCAAAATCTTTAATTAAAGCAATAGATAAATATAAATTAATTTTACCAAACCTCAACCACCTCAACTGTATTCACTCATTAAATTGCATAAAGTAAATAACCCCGTTAGACCAGTCGTATCTTACGTTACAGCCCCAGCCGTGAAATTGTCGCATTACCTTATAGATATAATTGAAAATTATTGTTCATTCAAATCAAAATTTTCTATAAAAATTCTTTCGAATTGATAAATAACATAAAAACGTTAACCTACCACCTAACGCAAAACTTATTTCGTTTGATGTTGAAAATTTATACCCAAGTGTTCCTCCAGGTGATGTCAAAATATTAATCGAAAACATGTTGAATTCGAATCATGTTAACCACATAATTAAATCAGAAATATTGAATCTGTTGGACGTTTGCATTGAACAAAATTATTTTTCTTTCAACAACATCTATTACAGTAGTGAAAATGGTTTGATCATGGGAAATCCTTTGAGTCCACTTTTAGCAGAGATTTTTATGAATAATATTGAACAGAAAATTCATACACATCCACTCATTTCCAAATTTCTTTATTGGTATAGATATGTTGACGACATCTTAGTATGTTTCATTGAACTACTCGTCAATTAGACTTATTTCTTAATTTCATTAATTCCATCCATTTGAACATTAAATTCACGATAGAAATTGAACAGAACGATTCCATAAATTTTTGGACTTAAAAATCACTAAACAAAATAATAATCATGTTTTTTCGGTCTTTCGTAAACCAACACATACTGATACAATTATACATAACTACTCATTACATCCAATTCAACACAAAGTTGCAGCTTTAAACAGCATGGTACATCGGTTACTCAATTTACCTTTATCAGTAGAAGATTATATTAAAGAGTTAAACATCATCAAACAGATAGCCATTAATAATTCATATAATCCGAATATGATAGATCTAATCATTCGTAAAAACTCTATCAGAAAGCAATAAATGAAGTATATCCTATTCATAAAGACTATAAAATATTCAACAGTTTAACATTCTGCGGTTCTGCAAGTACAAATATCAAATCCTTTCTCGTCAAACAAAATCTTAATATAGCTTTCAAAACTTCTAATAACTTAGGTAAACATATTAAAAATAATAAATCTCGTGTTGAAAAATCAAGTAAATCAGAATCTATAAACTCAATTGCGGTTCTTGTGATAAAATTTATATCGGTAGGACCTATAGGAGTTTTGGCATAAGAACATCTGAACATAAACGTAGCTTCGATAAAAATAAATCTGATTAAAATTATTCAAACCACCTAATAAAAGAAAACCATTCATTCAATGAAAACTTTGACATATTACATATAAAATCAAAAAGTTCAAAATTAGATCTCCTGAAGTATATCCTATTCATAAAGACTATAAAATATTCAACATTCTGCGGTTCTGCAAGTACAAATATTAAATCCTTTCTCGTCAAACAAAATCTTAATATAACTTTCAAAACTTCTAATAACTTAGGTAAACATATTGAAAATAATAAATCTCGTGTTGAAAAATCAAGTAAATGAGGAATCTATAAACTCAATTGCGGTTCTTGTGATAAAATTTAAATCGGTAGGACCTATAGGAGTTTTGGCATAAGAACATCTGAACATAAACGTAGCTTCGATAAAAATAAATCTGATTCAAATTATTCAAACCACCTAATAAAAGAATACCATTCATTCAATAAAAACTTTGACATATTACATATAAAATCAAAAGTTCAAAATTGGATCTCCTAGAAGCATTAGAAATAAATAGATACAAACATTCGGACAAGCTTTTGAATGAACAGGTAGATGTGAATTATTCACCCCTACTTAACTTGTTTAATTAGTTTTTATTACCTTTCATACTAACTGTACAATGGCTCGGTGTGGACTTTCCTGTTATTCATTCAACTTGTTCTACGATTTGTTTATAATACCATACTCTTCATTCTGTTTGTCATTCTTGATAAAGTTGCTGTGTCAGCGAAACGTCGTCGAATTTTTTCAAATAAACTGTAGATTAAAGTTAAACCTTGTGTTTTTTATCTCATTTATATCATGGATCTACATCAAGTAACGGCCTCCACAATTCAAAAAATTGTCTGGACCCCAAGATAAGATTACAAGACAAGAAAATGATGGATCAATTTTAGGTGGTACTATCAGTGAATCCGTTGAGGGCAATAGCACCAATTTAATTAATCAAACTACTGATCCAAGAAATTCTCCATTCATCTGACGAAGTTCTAGACCTAGTTTAAGGATGGGGTGAATGTGGTGAATTAGATATTGTTTCTTAGTTGTCATTCTGACAAGTTATTTAATCGCAACATTTAGTGTATGCTCATTCTTTTAGTTTAATAAAGCTTTGTCAAGTCTATCACAGCCAGATTTGTGGAAAGAAAACTCTTGGATTTTGCAACGCGATCTCACAAGGTTATAATTATGAATTGTGACCAAAACTTCAACAACCACAGTATTCACCTGATATGGCTCCGTTCGACAATATGGAAAACGTTGACCCAACTTAGCAATAACAAAAATTGTGACAATCGGTTCTAGCAAATATTGAATTCCTGAATGTATGTAAATGTAGCCAAATCCCATCCCGCTTTATAGCTTCGTAGTTTAGAAAATTAAAAACAGTTTTCAAAAAAATTGTTGAATATAGGAACTCTACACTTGGGACAAAGGAAACCAACTTACCTATCCTGTAAGATACCACGAACTGGACTACAACTCGACCACTAGAGATGATAAATTCGACCACTCAGATCCATCATTCTTGTAATAAGTGATTAAACCTTATATAATGACGGTATCAATGTAAATACATTTTGAGATTTGTATATTCACATTGTTATAAATATAATCAGTGTAAATAAACCTTTTTCAACTAATGCAGATTTTGATAGGTGTTTATTCATGTTCTTGCATTTTTTTTATTGAAAAATAAAATCTAAATAACCCTTTCAGGTTTTGACAGATATAGTTACAAAATATAAGATTATTTTATGATCAGATTTACATTCGAATTTGTATCAAGTGTTCTTGCAATTTTTTTTTTAAATTTTGTGTGCGTTATCTCCTTCACTTCACGGGAAAGCTTGTTATAGAGTCTGACACCCTCAGATAGTATGCGTCTTTCCCCCACCTTGGTTCTGTGAGCTAAATAATTCAGTTCTTCATTTCTTCTGGTTGCGTGGTCATGTACTTCAGATCTAGTTGTTAAAATAAAATCATCATCTTGTATTTCATTGTCGAGAAATTTTCTCACCAATTTCATAGTTTCAAGCTGCCTCAGTTCTTCTATGGTCAAAATGTTTGTTCGTTTATATACTTCCTTCGTAGGTGTCATTGAGGGAATTTTATACAGGACCTTAATAATTTTATTTTGGCTTCGTTGCAGTTTTTTCATTTCTATTACGTTTCCTGTTGCCCAAAAAGATATCAAATAAGTTAACTTACTTTTAATGTAAGCTTCATACACCATTTTCTTCTCTTTCATAGGTAGGACGTCCGAAATTTTGTGAGCTAATCCCCTGTAATAGGAAAGATTCTTGACAAGCTGCCTGATGTGAGGAGTCCATTTCATATTCTTGTCTAACGTGAGGCCGAGATATTTAATTGTGTATTGTTCAAGAATTAAATTGTTATTTAGATATATGTTTATATTATGTTTTTTTGATTTATTCTCGAAGTTTATAATATGGCACTTTTCACTATTCAGGGTTAGCTTGTTTATCTTCGTCCATTCCATCAACCTGTCAAGATCTCTTTGCATCTGTTTTTGAGTCACCTTATCATCTTCATTCACATAGAAAAGAGCTGTGTCATCAGCATATATCATAACCTTCCCACATAGTTGTTGCCTCTCAAGATCATTTATGTATAGTAAATATAGATAAGGGCCCAAAATTGATCCCTGCGGCACTCCGTAATATTTGTTTTAACATTCACTCACTTCATCCCCAACCTTGGTGAATTGCTTCCTATTCTTCAAGTAAGAAGCAAAAATATCAAGTGAACTTCCTGCCAAACCCATTTGTTCCAACTTACGCAACAAAACACTCGGATCAACCGTGTCAAAAGCTTTTTGAAAGTCCAAAATTAAAGCAGTAACACATTTTCCCTGGTCCATTTTTGTTTGTATAAAATTGAGTATATGTGTCATCGCAGTTTTTGTACTTCTGTGCCTTTGAAACCCATGCTGAGACTTGCTGAGTATATTCATATTTAGTATGTGTGCTGATAATCTGTCATGCAGGATTGTCTCAAAAATCTTGCTGAAAACTGTCAGGTTCGCGATTGGTCTATAGTTATTCGGACATTTTTCATTTCCCTTTTTGTGCACTGGAGTTATTCTAGCAATTTTTAGCTCATCCGGAAAACTTCCCTCTCGAAAGTGAGAGTTCACCAACCTAGCTATTATTGGAGCTATTATGTTCTTTATTTCTTTGACTAGTTTCGGTTTAACTTTATCATATCCTGCTGCAGCATTTGTTTTCAGTTTATTTACGATTTTCACGACCTCTTTGGATGTTGTTGGCCGCAAGTACATCATTGCTGATGGAGGAGATTCGTCACTTTTTCTCTTCTAGTCTACCAGGATTGTGGCTATTAATTTTCTTTGCTAGGTTTGCTCCTACAGTTACAAAATGGTTATTCAGTATAGTTGAGATCTGTTTTCGACAAGTTGTGACAGTTCCATCTTCACTTTCAAGTTCTCGAATATCATTAGCTTGTAGATGTTCTTCGTTCTCAAGATTTTTATGATTGACCACAGTTTTTTACTGTTACCCTCTGCACTTTGTAGTTGATTTTGAAGAATTCTCTTTTGCCTCTTTAATACATTTTTGGTGTCCCTATCCTGTATTTTGAATTGTTGTTTGAGATAATGTGAGGCTCTGTTCTTCACCATGCTTTTATAGACTTTGTTTCTCTGTTTTATTTTTTCATATATAATTCGAGTCATCCATCCCTCTTTCTCTGTCGATGCATATTTTTTTGTTGTTACTATGGTAGTCTCGGAGAGAAGTTTTATGATTATCTCTTGGAGCTCTTTGAAACTTGTTGTACTTTTCTCTTTCAGTTCCATATCCAATAATTCTTTTAGTTTGTTGTAGTCCGTTTTTGTTTGTATATACTTCTTAATCAGCGACTTTTTCATGCTTTTCACGTTCATTTCGAATTCAATACTTTTGTGGTCGCTTAGAGGAGTATCTTTGAGGATAATTTCAGAAAATCCGTTTTGATTTCGATTTGTTAGTACATGATCTATTATAGTGTTTTCTCCTTTTCTATTTATTCTGGTTATACTTTTTGTTGATTTTATTTATTATACTAATATTATTAATTTTCAATACGTTTTTGTAGTCTATAACTTTTTGTTTATTTTTGCTCAGTAAATCTAAATTCACGTCTCCAACTATAACTAGATTTTTAGTCTTGAAAATTTTTGTTCAAGGAACGAAAAAATGTGTCTATATCACTTTTATTCTGTCTGTATATTGCACAAAAGCTGGCATTAGAATCCTTCAGCGTTATTTTCACGAAATTGTTCACTTTTTCTACCGTTTCACATAATGATACTGTAAAGTCTAAATTTTTCCTCACATAGATAGCTGAGCCACCACCACTTTTTGTAGATCTGCATGAGTGAACACTTCTATAATTTTTTATTTGAAATAGTTCTGTTAATTTCTTCTTCAACCATGTTTCAACCAATATTATGACATCAGGTACTTTCCGATAGTTGTTTAATGATAGTTTTCAGTTCATCAATTTTTTTTCGCATGCTCAGTTTTTTTGTTCTAGATTTTGAAGAGTAGCTTCATCTCTCACTTGTATTATTTTACAATCTTCAGTTTTGCGTAAAAAAATTTTTCCCTGTGCGAACCAGGCAAACTTATATTGCAATTCTCTCTTCTTATCGCGAGTTAATTTGAACAGTAACTGATTCTGTCTTGTAAGCTCATGGTTCAAGTATATTATACTGTCTCCAGTCAGTTTCAAGTTATTTGTTGTTATTTGACTTTCTTTCCTCTTGCTCATGAATAATTCCTTCTTCTCTTTGTCTCTGAAAACTAACTTAATTTGTTTTTACCATTGTTGCCTATTTGGTAACATTTTTCCATATCAGCTTCATTTATATCAACATCACAAAACTTGGCAATCTTGACCACTATTTTCTTTTCATCGTTAGGATTTTTAAGTCATCCTCAGCTATTCCAGAAATAATGACATTATTCTCAAGATGTTCCTGATCAGTCAGGTTTGTTTTATGACTGGTGGTTTTATAGCATCTTTGAGTTTCTGCTGATTTTGCCTGAGAATTTCTATTTCTTCCTCAATTCTTGATTGATCTGTTCCTGGTGTTGGTATTTTTAATGAGTTCTTTGTTTTCTTTTTCCATTTTATGAGTTTTCGCATCACATCAGCTAGGGTATATTGTTTTCGGGATCTTCATCATCCTCCTCAGTTGCTGAGCTGCTCTCCTCTGATTGCGAAGAAGATTCATTTTCGCTAGAAGAATCCTTGCTCCGGGCTTTTACTTCCGTTTTTGAACAAGATTTGCACTTGTATTTCAGCTTTCCTTGTTCAATTTTCTTGAGTGTTACTTTTTTTTCATCAATACAATTCCCATGGAACCAACGTTTGCACTTGGCATTGCACTGTATTCTCAGTCCTTTGCCAAGTTTATTGTCGCAAACTTTGCATTTGATAGCGCCTCTTGGCGCCATTGCGCTACGCCGGACCTGCACTAGGTAAGATTCGACTACAAATTGAGCAGTCGGTCAACACCTCACAGGTCAAGCGAAACACCGAGCTATCAGATGTTGGAAGATTGAAACTTTTTATATTATGTTTTTTCGCAGTTAACACACTTTATTTCACATGTTTTTATCACAGCAGCTGGTTTTACAAGATGTTGATTTGAAATAAAGATGAAAATTTCCGATCCAAATTGTTTTGAGAAACGGAATTTCCCACTAGCAATTGGCAGGAAAATTACTTAGGTAATTTTCACCAACGTAAAAGGCTAGTGCATAGGCTTACTGATGTTTGAATGTCGAAAAAAAATTTTTCTTTGACCACTGGACACTATTATCTCGGTTTAATCGGAACTTAACTTGATAAAATGATTTTTAACACTTTTTTTTTACTACTGTGCATAATTTCGTAGAGTCCATAAGATAGTATGTACGATTATTTGTTTATTAGCGGACCCGAAAGACTTCTTACCTATTTTATTTTTTATTTATTTTATAGGCGGGACAAAAAATTCTCTTGAACAGAACCGTCACCCTGGTGATAGGGCGTTGTGAATAAAAAATTATTGAATAAAACATATACAGGGTGCTTCAACGAAAACTAAACAGAGGCTATATCTACCAAGATATTCATTTCTGATCAAAACGCAAAATCACGTCAATTTTTGTTTCAAGGGTACAAAACTTGCCTGAAATATCAACCCCCTAAGCGGGGGTTGCAATCCTTGAACATTTTTAATAAGGTAGATGGGTGGAGTGATACCTCGAAAGAAAGGTATTACTTTTGTCTGCATCCCTGTGAACGAATTTTCATTTTTGATTGAAAACTGTAAAAGATACAGAGTGAGCTACTGAAAAATACAAAAAAATTTGCAACAAATTATCAGAAATGATATTGTCTTTTTTAGAATTCCATCAAAAATATGCAACAAAGATCAATTTGAAGTTGGAAATACAAACGAACAATCGAATAAATTTTTTACACTGAGCATTTCCCAAAAAAATAACTTTTCTGCATTTGATATATTTCGAAAATCTACTCTTACAGATATTTGCATCCTCATGAATTTTCTCACCTCTTGCAACCGAAACTAGCCGTTTTCAATTCTATGGTTTTCATTTTCTATTGAAAATCTAAATCCCCCTACCATAGTAGACAAAATATTTCTTAAAAAACAAACACAGTTAGCTTACAATAGTATATACCTCCATGTTTAACCAAATACCAATATTCAGAAATTCTCTCCCTTAACTTATTTGGGTCCAAATTCACAGCAACTTGCAAATCAGATAGCAAGTCACAATATAGAAATTGCCTTCAAACCTACATGTAAATTCCCACATCTTTTTTTTATGCCAAAGACAAAACTCACAAATAAGACGATTCAAGAATATACAGACTGTGTTGCCCTGATTAAAACGGTGTGTACATAGGTCAGACAGGAAGATCTTTTCGCATCAAATACAATAAACATCACTCTTCTTTTTGTAAAAAAAATGTGACTGCATCATCGCACAGCATTGTTACAACCACCGCTTTCCTAGTACAGACAATCTTGAACTTCTGAAATATAGAAAAGCAATAATAGCAATTACCTAGAATCCCTTCTTGGGGAAAACACAAATTCATTCGTGTTTATTGTTTATTCCCTAATATTGGGGATTTCCAAGTCATTATGAATGTTTGAATTTGGGAGGCTTTTACTTGGTAAAATTCCATTATCAATAATAAAAAACAAGTACTGTGTTTTAAGGAATTTTACTTAATAATTGCGATTCGTAACGCGTTTCACTACACCGTCATACACTATCATTCGTCTGAAGAAGCTACGGTGTAGTGAAACGCGTCACGAATCGCAATTATTAAGTAAAATTCCTTAAAACACAGTACTTGTTTTTTATTATTCATTATGAATGTACCTTTGAATACTATCTACATTCCAATAGTAGAAAACTGATTGTTTTTCTCTCTCTTTAAAATTCATACTTGTTTTTCTATATTTAAGATAAATTTTACAATTATTTCTTTTTTAACTCACAATTTGTAAACGTCTGATGATGACAGAAATATCGAAACAACGTTTGTTAATTAAATATTTTCCACCTAACTTCTCGATATTCTTTACAAAGAGAAACCAAAATCCCCGTATGTGCAGTCTTCTGGTATCTTCTGTTTCCCCTTCTGAGAAAAGATTATCTTTCGGTTTTTTAGGAGTTGGTCTCTCACCAGGTCGGTATCCGTTCTTGTCTGGTCTTTCGAATTCCCCTTCAAACGATTGTCTCTTGGTTTTTTCGGTGTGGGTCTCTCACCAGGACTATACGAAGTTTTCTGCGGAACATCAAAATCACCTTCGAGGTGCAAGTTGTCTTCTGGTATCTTCTGTTTCGGACGTTCTGCTGGAATATATTTTTCAGGTGTCCTTCTTGTGAAATCTCCCTCTGTTTTAGATTGTCGTTAGGACGTTTGGGTCTAGTCAACTAGAATGGAACCACTCCCCACTAGTCAGCATTTAAAATAGGTCTGTTAGAACAATCTTGATCATAACGATTAGCTGTAGACACTTGAAAATGACGTAACTGTCGAAACCCTTAATGTATAAAAAATAAACATTGTGGAAATTAGACAAAATGTTTCATTTTATTTATACAGGGTGTCTACTATAAAAGGTGTCAAACTTCAGTAGGTGATAGTACAAGTCATTTGCAACAAAAGATGTTCTATAACAGTTTTTCGAAAAGTTGATAATTATGGAGTTATTTAACACTTTATTGATTTAACGAAATTTTTTGCTTCTCTCTATAAAAACAAGAATATCTCTGTTACTCCTACAGCTACATCAAATCTGACTATACCATCGGAAAGAGCATTGAATTTGCTATAATATAGGTGAGTACTAATGGTAAAAAATTTTGTATACCGGGTGTTGTAGAAGGCTTAATGATAATATTTGAAATGAACAAAATTAGTGGTATTTTCTTGTTAGCTGTACCACTAAAAACTGAATGATAAGTAGCCGTTTTATTTTTGGAAAAAACTACTTCATTTAACTGGCTTTCAAACGGTATATCAACTTTTGAGCTCACTCTCTCTCTTTAAAATTCATACCTGTTTTTCTATATTTAAGATATATTTTACAATTGTTTCCTTTTTAACTCACAATTTGTAAACGTCTGATGATGATAGAAATATCGAAACAGCTTTTGTTAATTAAATATTTTCCACCTAATTTCTCGATATTCTTTACAAAGAGAAACCAAAATCCCCGTATGTGCAGTCTTCTGGTATCTTCTGTTTCAGACGTTCTGCTGGAATATATTTTTCAGACGTTCTTCTTGTGAAATCTCCCTCTGTTTTAGATTGTCGTTAGGACGTTTGGGAGTTTAGTCAACTAGAACGGAACCACTCCCAACTAGTCAGCATTTAAAATAGGTCTGTTAGAACAATCTTGATCATAACGAGAATGACGTAACTGTCGAAACCCTTAATGTATCAAAAATAAACATTGTGGAAATTAGACAAAATGTTTCGTTTTATTTATACAGGGTATCAACTTTAAAAGGTGTCAAACTTCAGTAGGTGATAGTTCAAGTCATTTGCAACAAAAAATGTTCTTTAACAGTTTTTCGAAAAGTTGATAATTATCGAGTTATTTAACACTTTCTTGATTTAACGAAATTTTTTGCTTCTCTCTATAAAAACAAGAATATCTCTGTAACTCCTACAGCTACATCAAATCTGACTATACCATCGGAAAGAGCATTGAATTTGCTATAATGTAGGTGAGTACTAATGGTAAAAAATTTTGTATACCGGGTGTTGTAGAAGGCTTAATGAAAATATTTGAAATGAACAAAATTAGTGGTATTTTCTTGTTAGCTGTACCACTAAAAACTGAATGATAAGTAGCCGTTTTATTGTTGGAAAAAACTACTACATTTAACTGGCTTTCAAACGGTATATCAACTTTTGAGCTCACTCTCTCTTTATAATTCATACCTGTTTTTCTATATTTAAGATAAATTTTACAATTGTTTCTTTTTTAACTCACAATTTGTAAACGTCTGATGATGATAGAAATATCGAAACAGCGTTTGTTAATTAAATATTTTCCACCTAATTTCTCGATATTCTTTACAAAGAGAAACCAAAATCCCCGTATGTGCAGTCTTCTGGTATCTTCTGTTTCAGACGTTCTGCTGGAATATATTTTTCAGGCGTCCTTCTTGTGAAATCTCCCTCTGTTTTAGATTGTCGTTAGGACGTTTGGGTTTAGTCAACTAGAATGGAACCACTCCCCACTAGTGAGCATTTAAAATAGGTCTGTTAGAACAATCTTGATCATAACGATTAGCTGTAGACACTTGAAAATGACGTAACTGTCGAAACCCTTAATGTATAAAAAATAAACATTGTGGAAAGTAGACAAAATGTTTCATTTTATTTATACAGGGTATCTACTTTGAAAGGTGTCAAACTTCAGTAGGTGATAGTTCAAGTCATTTGCAACAAAAAATGTTCTTTAACAGTTTTTCGAAAAGTTGATAATTATCGAGTTATTTAACACTTTCTTGATTTAACGAAATTTTTTGCTTCTCTCTATAAAAACAAGAATATCTCTGTTACTCCTACAGCTACCTCAAATGTGACTATACCATCGGAAAGAGCATTGAATTTGCTATAAGATACGTAAGTAGTAATGGTAAAAAATTTTGTATACCGGGTGTTGTAGAAGGCTTAATGAAAATATTTGAAATGAACAAAATTAGTGGTATTTTCTTGTTAGCTGTACCACTGAAAACTGATCAATAAGTAGCCGTTTTTTTTTGGAAAAAACGACTATATTTATCTGGCTTTTAAAAGGTGTATCAACTTTTGAGCTCACTATTTTTTTACCAGCAAAATCATGGGTAAGAGTGAGAGTAAAAACATTCTCTTATCTTTCGATCACAAATGAGATAGTTTCACCGGAGCGTCTAAACAATTCCACAAATAACTTTTCAATAATAATAAGCAATAAATAAATAATATATCTGGATATTGAATGTTCAAGAAACTAGGGCTAATTAATTTTTCTCGGAATAGAAGAAGAAAATTAGAAAAAGAATCGTAAAAAATGAATCACAGCAGGCTTGTATTACTTGATTCTAAAACAAAAATATTTAGAATTTGAAAGGAACTCTCATTCAATGAATTAATGAGTTGAAGTTTATATTTTCCCCTTTTACGATTCCATTTTCTTTTTCGAAAAAACGAAAACATGCCTAGTTTCTCAAATATTGAATATCGAGATATGTTATTTGTTTATGGCTTCGCGAATGGAAATTCCCGCATCGGTGCGGGAGTATGCATTGCGTTGTCCAAACAGACAGCAACCTTGCAGAAACACATTTGTTGGAGCGTTTAGGCGCTCCCGTAATTGGTTCATTCAGTGGTTTAAAAATTAGGGAAGGTGGTGGAAATGCTCAGCAATTGAGACAAGTACCTGCAATATTGCAAGCTGTTCGCCAGGACCCTACAACAAGTACTCGGATAATTGGTGCTACATTGTGGGTTCATCATTCCACGGTTGATAGAGTTCTCAAGTGAAATAATTTACATCCTTACCATTTGAGTAAGGTTCAAGACCTTTTGTCAGTGGATAGGGAATTGAGGTTGCAATTTTGTAGGTGGTACATGAATAAATTACAGGATTGGGGATCAGATAAAATTCTATGGACGGATGAGGCACTTTCACCAAAGTTGGTATGATAAATTTGAGAAATTCTCATATATCGGATACAGAAAATCCTCATGACACTATTGTGTCACACTCTCAGCACGAGATGAGAGTAAATGTGAGGTTGGGGTTATGGATGGGTCAGCTTGTCGGGCCAGTTATACTTCCCGATCGTCTAAATTCAAACGAATTTTTAAATCTATTAAATAACGAAATAATGAACGTTCTGGAAGAAATGCCTTTAGCTACTCGGCATCACCTTTGGTTTCAAACGGACGGCTGCCCGGTTCATAATTCCAGATTGGTCCAGAACTGGATGGGTAAAAGATTTGGAGAGAAATGGATAGGTCGATTCGGGCCGGTGAGATGGCCACCCAGAAACCCTGACCTTACGCCGCTTGATTTTAATGTGTGGGGTTCATTAAAGACTAATGTTTATAAAGTTCCCTTTAATACTCGAGAAAAATTAATTGAAAGGATTCGAAATTAGTCAAAAACACATTGAACTTCAAAGAGTAGTTGATAGTTTATGAAAATGATGTGTTAAGTGTTAAGAAAGAGGAAGACATTTGAACACCTGTTATAGTTCTTAAATCTCTTTCGTAAAAGTATGATTTAATAATTTTTCTCAGTTCCTGTTCATGTTTCATCAAGTAATACAAGATATTTGCGTTTTCGAATTTTATGTTCATACTACTCTTACCCATGATATTGCTGAAAAAAATGGTTCGCTCAAAAGTTGGAATACCATTTGAAAGCCAGTTGAATGAAGTAGTTTTTACTAGAAAAAAACAGCTACATATCGATCAGTTTTCAGTGGTACAGCTAACAAGGAAATACCACTAATTTTGTTCATTTCACAATTTTTTCCATCAGCCTTTTACAACACCCGGTGTACAAATTTTTTTTACCATTAGTACTTACCTATCTTATAGCGAATTCAATGCTCTTTCCGAAGGTTTGGTAAGATTTGATGTAGCTGTAAGATTAATAGAGATTTTCTTGTTTTTATAGAAAGGAGCAAAAAATTTCGTAAAATCAAGAAGTGTTAAATAACTCGATAATTATCAAGTGTTCGAAAAAATGTTATGGAACATTTTTGTTGCAAATGACTTGTTCTATCATCTAATGAAGTTTGGCAACTTTTATAGTAGACACCCTGTATAAAAATAGTTTTCGATTGAATAAATCTATGAAAAATATCTTTAATGAAAACGATTTAATATTCAAAACCACATAAATAATAAAAACAAGTACTGTGTTTTAAGGAATTTTACTTAATAATTGCGATTCGTAACGCGTTTCACTACACCGTAGCTTCTTCAGACGAATGATTATGCAGGAAAATATAAATGAGAATATAACTATAAATGTTCTTGAGTAATTAAAAGCTTATTGGTTGCTTCTTCTTAAGTGGTTATTTATGACAGGTATATCCAATAAAATTAAGGAATAGATTGCTCCCCGAAAAGATTCAATAGAGGTGAAGGGCTTAAATCGACTTGTTCATTGATGAGTCTACCTGAGTGTTTGTATTTATTTATTTCTAAAGTTTCCCAAAGATCTACCTTCCAATATTTATTATCTGTATGCAAAATTTCAAACTGTGGGTCGAAAGAATGATTATTTTCTAAGAGATGATTCGCGTAATTTGAATCTGATTTTTATTTGAAAAACTGCGTTTATGTTCCGATATTCTAATATTAAAATTTCTATGTGTTCTACCAATGTAGAAATTATCACAGTCATTGCAATTCAATCTATAAACACCTGATTTATTGTTTTTTCCTGGTTTGGTTTCATTATTTTTATATATTTGCCTAAATTATTATTAGTTTGGAAAGCTATGTTGAAATTATTGCTACTTAAGAATGATTTCAGTTTCTCACTTGTAATGCCAACGTAGGTTAAGGTGTTGAATTTTTGTTTCAATTTATCGACAGGGTAAACTTCATTCAATGCGATTCTACTTTGTTTTTTATTTAAAATATTATTTATTAGTTTGGGATTGTAACCATTGTTTTTGGCTATTTGTTCAATCAAATTTAGTTCTTTGTTGAAATTTTCTGGTGATAGCGGGATGTTAATCAATCTATGAATAAAACTATTGAATGCTGACATTTTATGTTGATATGGATGACACGACGAGTTATGTATTATAATATCTGTATGTGACGGCTTATGGTAAATTGCGAAAACATGTTTTCCATTTTCATTCGAAATTGTTACGTCTAAGAAATTTATCGAATTATTGCTTTTTATTTCGGTTGTGAATGCAATTTTTGGATGTAATGAATTTATATGATTTTCGAAAATTTTCAACTGTCTATCTGTTCCTGTGAAGCAAATAATGATATCGTCTACATAGCGATACCAGTATAAACAATATTTACTGAGTGGATGATTATGAATTAATTTCTCTAAGTTATTCATGAAAATTTCTGCTAACAAAGGACTTAACGGATTGCCCATAATCAAGCCGTCTTCAATAGTATAATATTTGTAATTGAAATGGAAATAATTTTGATCTAAACAAATTTTTAATAATGAAAGAATATCTGATTTAATGATAGTATTGACATGATTTCTTTCTAATAATTCTTCAACTAAGTAATACGTATCTTTTGGAGGAATGTTGGGAAATAGATTCTTAACATCGAAAGAAATAAGTTTGGAATTAGGTGGTATAGTGGTATCTTTGATATTGGCAATAAGTTCGTATGAATTTTTGACCGAAAATTCAGATTTAAAATTGCAATGTTTTATTAGCAAGTCGTTGAGGAATTTTGAAAGTTTGAACGAAGGTGCCGTTACATAAGAAACAACAGGTCTAATAGGGTAATTAGGTTTATGAAGTTTTATATACGAATATAATTCGGGGGATTGTGGATTGGAGTTAATGAATTTATATTTTTCTTGGTCTGTAATTAATGATTTTGCTGTCGAAATTATGTTTTTAACAACTTTCTGAAATTTTGCGGTAGGATCCTTAGTTGATGTTATATAGTTTCCGGCTGTTAAGAATTCTTCAGTTTTAGAAATATAATCGGTTTTACTAATCGCAATGACGGTGTTATCTTTATCTGCTTTAGCGAATACTAAATCGTTCTTGGTACTATTTTCACGAATTGTTTTCATTATCTTATAATCGGAATTGCAATAAATAAATACAAACACTCAGGTAGACTCATCAATGAACAAGTCGATTTAAGCCCTTCACCTATATTGAATCTTTTCGGGGAGCAATCTATTCCTTAATTTTATTGGATATACCTGTCATAAATAACCACTTAAGAAGAAGCAACCCAATAAGCTTTTAATTACTCAAGAACATTTATAGTTATATTCTCATTTATATTCTTCTGCATAATCATTCGTCTGAAGAAGCTACGTTGTAGTGAAACGCGTTACGAATCGCAATTATTAAGTAAAATTCCTTAAAACACAGTTCTTGTTTTTATTATTGATAATGGAATTTTACCAAGTAAAAGCCTCCCAAATTCAAAAAACCACATAAAAATAAAATAAATTTATTCATGTTTCATTAGTACAAGCAAAAAGGCAAAATTTCATTAATATCGCATAAACGTAATATCAAACGATAGGGTATTAGTACCAAGAAGCTAAATTAACAAACTCATCCCGTATAAAAGTAATAAAATAAAAATCGTATATCGAACGGCAGGAATTTTCATTTGGTTGGAGATATCACTGGAGCGTAGAATTTGTGAGATTTCGTATCTCGCGTGTGCTTGAAAGGACCCTTGGGGCTATCCACAAGCAACGCTGGACATGGACCTGTATTCCTAGGCAGATATTCTTTCTTGTAAGAAGTTACTACAGATACGTTGCTTTCTCCCAAAGAAATGTTTGAAATATTTGATCTCCTGCTTACTCTTTCCACCGATTGCACTTTTTGTTCCTTAGTAAATTGTCCGTAGGACCTAGCTTCAGACTGACCATAGAAATGTCCACCAACAGACAAATTATCTCTGCGAATAATTTTTTGTGGCCGCTCTATGGGTTGGTACTGTTGCGAAGAACTGGCATGTTGCAGGCTTCTCCTACTGTGTTCCCTAGCTTCCTGATTAGATCTGTGCATTGAGCTCAAACTGCGACGTTCGTGTTGAACATGAGTTTGACCTTGATCGTGAAGGTTACAGATTGATTTCCTCATGTCTAAAGCTGATTGGCTAGTCGCATGTAGCGCTTCAGATGACGTGTGAAGACCCTTACGATACAGAATTTGGTTACTTACATCTTCTGAAGACGTAACCATGCTTTTACGATGATGATGGTTCATGGTTTGGTTAGTTTGAAGGTGTTTTTCCGAGTGCATGCTCACTTGACTACTGGACTGGGAAATGTGCGAGTTACTTGATGATTTTTGAACGTGAGAACTGCTAGATGACTTTTGCAACTGATTCTGACTGACAATAACTTTCGAGTCAGATGTATTAACGACATTATTCACATCAGAAATGTTCGATATTCTCGAAACATTTTCTACAGACGTATTTACAGCTTTGTTCACGTCAGAAGCTGAAACTTCTGAAATTCTCTCTGTAGATGAAGTGACGACATTTGATGAAGATACCTTAGATGATCTGGATGTGTTTTCAGTGCCCTCATTTATGACCACGTTTGTTTTCTTAATTATATTGGATGTAACTGGACCTTCTATCCTTTCAGTCTTTCCTGTAGTTACTTCATGGATTCCGTTAGATGTAACACCATTTTGTTTTATTTCTTTACGTTCCACTATAACATGCTTCTGATTGACCATATTTCTTGAATGTTTTTCCACATTCATTTGGGATATTTGATTTGTAGTTTTCATTGTGGTCGTGTCAGACCCTAAAGATATATGTGATTCCATATGACGTCTACGATTTATTCCAGCATGAATGGTGTTCGAAATAACAATTTCACCAGGTCTTGGAGATTCTTTAGTAACGGTAGTTTTCTCCACAATATGATCCTGTTTTATATCAAGACTATCACGCGGTCTTCTAACAGTGTTTCGTTCTGTTTGCACTATTTTGAAGTCTTCTTTGTTCTTCGACGTAACATTAATGGTTCCTTCTAGTTTCAAGTTATCCTTATGTTTCACAATAGTTACACGTTCAGCTGGAGAATACTTTGGAGATGGTGGACGATCGAATTCACCTTCTGTATGTAAATTATCTTTATGTCTAATAGGGGTCCTTGGTTCAGGTGTTTGGGTTTTTTTAGGTGAAGGTCTTTCGAATTCCCCTTCTGAGAAAAGATTATCTTTCGGTTTTTTAGGAGTTGGTCTCTCACCAGGTCGGTATCCGTTCTTGTCTGGTCTTTCGAATTCCCCTTCAAGGAAAAGATTGTCCCTTGGTTTTTTCGGTGTGGGTCTCTCACCAGGACTATACGAAGTTTTCTGCGGAACATCAAAATCACCTTCGAGGTGCAAGTTGTCTTCTGGTATCTTCTGTTTCGGACGTTCTGCTGGAATATATTTGTCAGGAGTCCTTCTTGTGAAATCTCCCTCTGATTTCAGGTTGTCGTTAGGGCGTTTTGGAGTAACTTTTTCAGCTGGGCTATACTTATTCTTCTGCGGTTTTGCGAAATCACCTTCTGGATATAGGTTGTCTTTCGGTACTTTTTGTTGAGGACGTTCGGCTGGTTCGTACCTTGGTTTCTGTGGTCTCTCGAAGTCACCTTCAGAGTGTAAATTATCTTCAGGTCTTTTTTGTTGAGGTCTTTCACCAGGGCGATATGGGGATTTTTCTGGGCGATCAAATTCTCCTTCGAGGTATAAATTATCTTCTGGTCTCTTCTGTTTTGGCCTTTCCGCAGATATGTATTTTTCTGGAGTTCTTTTCTGGAATTCGCCATCGGGTTTGAGGTTATCGATTGGTTTCTTTAGGGTAGGACGTTCCGGTGGTAGATATTGAGGTTTTTCTGGCATCTCAACAATCCCTTCTATATGTAAATTATCTTCGTGTTTGATGATGGATCGTCGCTCAGTTACTGTAGTAAATTCATCTCGTTTTCTGAATTCGTTGAATTCTCCTTCCATTTTCAAGTTATCTCTATGAATGACAACATCGGTTCGTTCGCCTTTGACCACTCTGAAATCATCCCGAGTTCTGGTATCAATGAACTCACCTTCCATCCTCAAATTGTCTTCTCGTTTAATGACTTCAGTTCTTTCAACTTTACTGACGTCCACTTCATCAGTTCTTCTTCTCATATTCATTTCACCTTCAACTCGTAAGTTGTCTACGTGCCTTATGGGTTTTCTCAATTCACATGGACCCACGTCCTTAGGTTCTGGTCTTTCGAATTCTCCTTCAAGTTTCAAGTTATCTTCCCTGCGAATTATGTTTACCCTTTCGACTCGAGTAACGTCGACGTGATCTACTCTACGCCTCACGTCGTACTCGCCTACAACTCGCAAATTATCGGCGTGTTTGATGGGTCGTCGTAACTCACAAGGTCCAACCTCCTTGATGTCTGGTCTCTCAAACTCGCCTTCAGATCGCAGATTATCTTTCGGTTTTTTCTGTTTTGGTCTTTCTGTTGATACATATTTTTCAGGTGTTCTTTTTTCGAATTCTCCTTCGGGTTTCAAATTGTCTTTCGGTTTTTTCTGTTGGGGACGTTCTGCCGGTTGATACCCTGGTTTCTCGGGGCGTTCGAAAGTTCCTTCTGAATGCAAATTATCTTCAGGTTTCTTGGGCTTAGGTCTCTCTCCAGGTTGATATTTTGGTTTGTCAGGACGTGCGAAATCACCTTCAAGATATAAATTATCCTCAGGTTTTTTCTGTTTTGGTCTTTCTGCAGGCACAAACTTATCTGGAGTTCTTTTTTCAAATTCACCTTCAGATATTAGATTATCTGTAGGCCGTATCTGTTTAGGACGTTCGCCGGGGCTGAAGCTTGTCTTTTCTGGACGTACAAAATCACCTTCAGTTTTCAGATTATCCTCTGGGCGTTTTGGAGTCACCCTTTCTGCAGGACGATATCCAGGTTTCTGAGGAATATCAATATCACCTTCTGGATGTAAATTATCCTCGGGTCTTTTTTGTTTCGGTCTCTCCGCTGGCCGGTATTTCGTTTTCTCAGGAAATTCTAAATCTCCTTCTGTGTGTAAGTTATCTTTCGGTCTTTTCTGTTTCGGTATTTCCGCAGGGCTATACACAGGCTTCTCTGGACGTTCAAAGTCTCCGTCGAGATGCAAATTATCTTCAGGTTTCTTTTGTTTCGGCCTTTCAGCAGGAACATATTTCTCAGGTGTTCTTTTTTCGAAATCACCTTCCGGATGCAAGTTATCCTGTGGTCTTTTCTGTTTTGGTCTTTCTCCAGGTCTATATCCGGGTTTTTCAGGACGTTCGAAATCACCTTCGGAGAATAAGTTGTCTTGAGGTTTCTTCTGTTTCGGTCTTTCTGCGGGTATGAATTTTTCAGGAGTTCTCTTCTCAAACTCTCCTTCTAGGTGAAGATTATCTTCTGGTCTTTTCTGTTTTGGTCTCTCAGCTGGGCGGTATTTAGTTTTCTCAGGAACTTCGAAATCGCCTTCTAGATGTAAGTTATCCTCAGGTTTCTTTTGTTTCGGTCTTTCAGCAGGTGTATACCCAGGTTTTTCAGGGCGCTCAAAATCTCCTTCTGAACGGAGATTATCTACAGGTTTCTTTTGTTTTGGTCTTTCTGCAGGAACGAATTTCTCTGGCGTTCTTTTCTCGAATTCTCCTTCAGGCTTCAGATTATCAATTGGCTTTTTGGGTGTAGGTCTGTCACCAGGGCGATATTGTGGCTTTTCTGGAACTGTGAAGTCGCCTTCTAGATGTAGATTATCTTCGTGCTTGATGATAGTTCTCCTCTCGGTTACGGTAGTGAATTCATTACGTTTTTTATATTCATTGAACTCTCCTTCAACCTTAAGGTTGTCTTCATGAATTATAATATCAGTTCTTTCTCCTTTGACCACTTTGTAATCATCACTGGATCGAATATCAGTGAATTCTCCTTCCATATGAAGATTGTCTTCTCTAATAATGACATCAACCCTCTCACCTCTGGTGACATTGTAATCGTCCTTTCTTCTTACATCCATCACTCCTTCTACTTTGAGATTATCAGTATGTTTGATGGGGCGCCGCAGTTCACAAGGTCCTATTTCTATAATTTCCGGTCTTTCGAATTCACCTTCTGGTAGTAGATTGTCTTTTGGTTTCTTCTGTTGAGGCCTTTCGGCAGGTATGAATTTCTCTGGGGTCCTCTTTTGGAACTCACCCTCTGGTTTGAGATTATCACTAGGTCGTTTTGGTGTAGGCCTTTCAGCAGGCCTGTATTCTGGTTTTTCTGGAACTTCAAAGTCGCCCTCAGACCGTAGGTTGTCTTTTGGTTTTTTCTGCTCTGGTCGTTCGGCGGGACGATATTGTTGTTTTTGGGGACGCTCGAATTCCCCTTCGGTACGTAAATTGTCCTCTGGTTTCTTCTGCTTGGGTCTCTCTGCTGGAACGAATTTCTCTGGCGTTCTCTTCTCGAAATCACCTTCAGGATATAGATTATCTTCTGGTTTCTTTTGTTTCGGGCGCTCTGCTGGTTGATACTTGGGTTTCTCTGGCCTTTCAAAATCTCCTTCAGGATAAAGGTTATCTTCTGGTTTCTTCTGCTTGGGACGTTCTGCAGGTTGATACTTCGTTTTCTCAGGCCTTTCGAAATCTCCTTCTGTGTGTAAATTATCCTCAGGTTTTTTCGCCTTGGGTCTCTCTGCTGGAACGAATTTCTCTGGCGTTCTCTTCTCGAAATCACCTTCAGGATATAGATTATCTTCTGGTTTCTTCTGTTTTGGACGCTCTGCAGGTTGGTACTTCGGTTTCTCAGGCCTTTCAAAATCTCCTTCTGTGCGTAAGTTATCCTCTGGTCTCTTCGCCTTAGGCCTTTCAGCAGGAATGAATTTTTCTGGAGTTCTCCTCTCAAAATCACCTTCAGGATATAGATTATCTTCTGGTTTCTTTTGTTTCGGGCGCTCTGCTGGTTGATACTTGGGTTTCTCTGGCCTTTCGAAATCACCTTCGGGGTAAAGGTTATCTTCTGGTTTCTTCTGCTTGGGACGTTCTGCAGGTTGATACTTCGTTTTCTCAGGCCTTTCGAAATCTCCTTCTGTGTGTAAATTATCCTCAGGTTTTTTCGCCTTGGGTCTCTCTGCTGGAACGAATTTCTCTGGAGTTCTCTTCTCGAAATCACCTTCAGGATATAAATTATCTTCTGGTTTCTTCTGTTTTGGACGCTCTGCAGGTTGGTACTTCGGTTTCTCAGGCCTTTCAAAATCTCCTTCTGTGCGTAAGTTATCCTCTGGTCTCTTCGCCTTAGGCCTTTCAGCAGGAATGAATTTTTCTGGAGTTCTCCTCTCAAAATCACCTTCAGGATATAGATTATCTTCTGGTTTCTTTTGTTTCGGGCGCTCTGCTGGTTGATACTTGGGTTTCTCTGGCCTTTCGAAATCACCTTCGGGGTAAAGGTTATCTTCTGGTTTCTTCTGCTTGGGACGTTCTGCAGGTTGATACTTCGTTTTCTCAGGCCTTTCGAAATCTCCTTCTGTGTGTAAATTATCCTCAGGTTTTTTCGCCTTGGGTCTCTCTGCTGGAACGAATTTCTCTGGAGTTCTCTTCTCGAAATCACCTTCAGGATATAAATTATCTTCTGGTTTCTTCTGTTTTGGACGCTCTGCAGGTTGGTACTTCGGTTTCTCAGGCCTTTCAAAATCTCCTTCTGTGCGTAAGTTATCCTCTGGTCTCTTCGCCTTAGGCCTTTCAGCAGGAATGAATTTTTCTGGAGTTCTCCTCTCAAAATCACCTTCAGGATATAGATTATCTTCTGGTTTCTTTTGTTTCGGGCGCTCTGCTGGTTGATACTTGGGTTTCTCTGGCCTTTCGAAATCACCTTCGGGGTAAAGGTTATCTTCTGGTTTCTTCTGCTTGGGACGTTCTGCAGGTTGATACTTCGGTTTCTCGGGTCTTTCGAAATCTCCTTCTGTGCGTAAGTTATCCTCTGGTCTCTTCGCTGTAGGTCTCTCAGCAGGAATGAATTTTTCTGGAGTTCTCCTCTCGAAATCACCTTCAGGATATAGATTATCTTCTGGTTTCTTCTGTTTTGGACGCTCTGCAGGCTGATACTTTGGTTTCTCTGGCCTTTCGAAATCTCCTTCTGTGTGTAAGTTATCCACTGGTCTTTTCGCCTTGGGTCTCTCGGCAGAAATAAATTTCTCTGGAGTTCTCTTCTCGAAATCACCTTCAGGATATAAATTATCTTCTGGTTTCTTCTGTTTTGGACGCTCTGCAGGCTGATACTTCGGTTTCTCAGGTCTTTCAAAATCTCCTTCTGTGCGTAAGTTATCCTCTGGTCTCTTCGCTTTAGGCCTCTCAGCAGGAATGAATTTTTCTGGTGTTCTCTTCTCGAAATCACCTTCAGGATATAAATTATCTTCTGGTTTCTTCTGTTTTGGACGCTCTGCAGGCTGATACTTCGGTTTCTCAGGTCTTTCAAAATCTCCTTCTGTGCGTAAGTTATCCTGTGGTCTCTTCGCTGTAGGTCTCTCAGCAGGAATAAATTTTTCTGGTGTTCTCTTCTCGAAATCACCTTCAGGATATAGATTATCTTCTGGTTTCTTCTGTTTTGGACGCTCTGCAGGTAGATACTTTGGTTTCTCTGGTCTTTCAAAATCTCCTTCTGTGCGTAAGTTATCCTCTGGTCTCTTCGCTTTAGGCCTCTCAGCAGGAATGAATTTTTCTGGTGTTCTCCTCTCAAAATCACCTTCAGGATAAAGATTATCTTCTGGTTTCTTCTGTTTTGGACGCTCTGCAGGTTGATACTTTGGTTTCTCTGGTCTTTCAAAATCTCCTTCTGTGTGTAAGTTGTCCTGTGGTTTTTTCGCCTTAGGTCTCTCAGCAGGAATGAATTTTTCTGGAGTTCTCTTTTCGAAATCACCTTCAGGATACAGATTATCTTCTGGTTTCTTCTGTTTTGGACGCTCTGCAGCCTGATACTTTGGTTTCTCTGGCCTTTCGAAATCTCCTTCTGTGTGTAAGTTATCCTGTGGTTTTTTCGCCTTAGGTCTCTCAGCAGGAATGAATTTTTCTGGAGTTCTCCTTTCGAAATCACCTTCAGGGTACAGATTATCTTCCGGCTTCTTCTGTTTCGGACGTTCTGCTGGAATGAATTTTTCTGGTTTTTTCCCTTCGAAAACTCCTTCTGGTCGAAGATGATCTTGGGGTTTTGTTTGTTTTGGACGCTCAGCTGGTTGATATTCTAATTTTTTCGGCCTTTCGAAATCACCTTCGGGTTTAAGGTTATCCAATGGTTTCCTTGGAGTTGTTCGTTCGATAGTTTTCGGAGAATAATCATCTCTTGATTTCGGTGATCCTTCAAAGGGACCCTCAGGTCTGAGATTATCTTTTCGAATGACGACTTCGTCCCTTAGATCAGTTCTATCGTAAAACCTGTAGTCTTCGTGGGAAGTTGTGGTTACATCGATATTTTGTTGGGAGTAGAATTTTTCAACGTCTTCTTTCGTCCAGGTTCTTCTTCTGCGTTGAGTTGTGGTTGTTTTTTCGGTATACTCTGTAGTGGAAGAAGTGTCGAAGGTCATTTCGCCTTCAACAGTAAGGTTGTCTTGTATCTTTTTGAGCGTTGTTCTTTCTACAATTGGTGAGTAATCAACATATTCAGTTCTAGAGGTGGTGTCAGATGTGAAATCACCATCAACTTTGGTGAAGGTGTTGCGGCGTACAGGTTTCTGTCTTGGAACTTGGAGTCCAGTGAAGTCAACCTGGGAGGTGGTTATATCTGCGAAGAAAGATATGTGGTTACCTTCATTCATTCTGTGTTTCAATAGGAAAAAGAGACTTACCAGTGAATTCTCCGCCAATGGTGAGATTGTCTTCATGCCGTATGACCTCCGTTCTTTCTCCCCGCACCACCTTGTAGTCCTCTATAACAGTTCTAGTTCCAGTAAATTCCCCTTCTGGACGTAAATTATCTTGTGGCCTCTTCTGTATTGGTCGTTCAGCTGGCTTCCATTCATCTGGTTTAGGAAGTTCGAAGTCGCCTTCAGGACGAAGATTATCTTTCGGCTTAATTTGTTTTGGTTTCTCTGCTGGAACGAATTTTTGTGGTGTTCTCTTATCAAATTCTCCTTCAGGTTTAAGATTATCTTCTGGTTTCTTCTGTTTCGGCCTGTCTGCGGGTGACCACTGAGCTGGAGTTGGACGTTCAAATTCACCTTCGGTTTTGAGATTATCAAGAGGTCTTTTAGGTTGTTGTCTTTCAGCAGGATGCCATTTCTCTGGTATTCGTTTTTCAAAATCACCTTCTGGGTGGAGATTGTCCTGTGGTTTCTTCACAGGGGCCCTGTCACCTGGTTGCCAAGGTTCTGGTTGTCTCTTTTCGAAGTCACCCTCGGGCTTAAGATTATCGTCGGGTTTTATTACAGGAGCTCTATCGCCTGGTTGCCATGGTTCTGGGTGTCTCCTCTCAAAGTCTCCTTCAGGTTTGAGATTATCTTGCGGTTTCCTAATTGGAGCTCTGTCACCTGGTTGCCATCTTTCTGGGTGTCTCTTCTCGAAATCTCCCTCGGGTTTCAGATTATCTTGAGGTTTTTTGATAGGACTCCTATCACCTGGTTGCCATGGCTCTGGGTGTCTCTTCTCGAAATCCCCCTCAGGTTTGAGATTATCTTGAGGTTTCTTAACAGGACTTCTATCACCTGGTTGCCATGGTTCTGGATGTCTCTTCTCGAAATCTCCCTCAGGTTTAAGGTTATCGTGAGGTTTCCTAACTGGAGCTCTGTCACCTGGTTGCCATTGTTCAGGGTGTCTCTTCTCGAAGTCTCCTTCGGGTTTGAGATTATCATGAGGTTTCCTAACTGGTGCTCTGTCACCTGGTTGCCATGGCTCTGGATGTCTCTTCTCGAAGTCGCCTTCAGGTTTGAGGTTGTCAAGTGGTTTTTTGATGGCCGCTCTTTCGCCGGGTCTCCAAGGTTCATTATGTCTCTTCTCGAAGTCCCCTTCAGGTCGTAAGTTATCCTGGGGCCTTTTTACGGGGGCTCTTTCTCCGGGCATCCATGGTTCCGATTCTCGTTTGGGGAATTCTCCCTCGGTTTTCAAATTGTCTTGGGGTTTTTTAATGGGAGCTCGTTCGCCACGAGTTGCGTTGTATTCGTCTTTTGGTTGTCCGATGAAAGGTCCTTCTAGATGTAGATGGTCATTGTAGTCTTCCGGATTATGGGGACATGTGTGGCGTCTGGAAAGAAAGAAGTATTAAGTCAGTGAATTATGCTTTCAATAATGGAAATATTAAAAAATGTGCATTTTTTAAATTGAATGAAGTACAAGGTGTGCTGGTATAAAGTCAGTGTTAAGATACCAATGTGTTGGTAGGGAACATTTGTTGTGAATGACCCCTAATTTTCGTTCTGTTTGGTTGGCATGACATCTGTCAAACATATTCAGTAACCTTCAAGACTGAATTTCTGCCGATGGTTCTTAGATAAAATTAGAGAAAATGCTTATTTTGATAGTGAAATAATGTTCACAGACGAAGCTAACTTTTCGAGAACTGCTATCACAAATTTTCACAATAATCATTATTGGACTGAGGAAAACCCCCATTTGATTGAATAATCTTATCATCAAGAACAATTCTCACTAAATGTCTGGGTCAAAATAATTGGAAATTATTTGAATTCTTGAATATTCAACAACCGATGGATAGATCGCGGTGGGTCAGAACCATGCCTATTAGGTCCCCAGTAGTTTGGACGTTTTCTTATGGGGATATCTCAAAGGTTTAGTTTATACCACTCCAGTGAACACTGTAGAAAAATTGGGAAATCGAATAATAACCTGTTGTGATACGATAAGAAATACCCCAGGAATATTTCCAAGAGTGCGTGATATTATACGAAGAAGGACTGAGGCCTGTATTCTTACAGATGGAGGACACTTTCAGCAATCCATTCAGTTTGATATTGAATAAGTATAAGTTGAGTCTCAGAAGACGAGCTATCAAATCGGAATTGAAAAATGTAAGACCCTGAAAATTCAAAGAGGGAAAGTCATAGATGGTGAAACACAACTTCCAAATGGTGATATTATACACTGTATGAGGTTTGGCGAAAAGTTGAAATATCTAGGATACCAATATGTCAGATTGCTGGACCAAAAACAGTAAAAGGAGCATATTCGTTCAGAGTACAGTCAGCGTCTGAAGACTGTGCTGAAGTCAATGTGAACTCGAGGAATCTAGTCAAAGCAATTAACACCTACACCATTCCAGTGTTGCTTTAATCATTTGGAATAATCAGATGGGCTAAGACAGAACTGGATGATGTTCAAAGTCAAACCCGAACGATGCTGAAAAAGTGCAACAATCACGATCTAAAATCGTCTGTGATAAGAACAACTTTGAAGTGAAAGAAGGAGGACGCAGATTGATGGATGTTGTCAACTTACACACCGAACAGATAAAAAATCTCAGACAATTCTTCTCTGCTAAAGCTCGCACTTCTGAACTTGTTGGCTGATAAGGGATATACACCTTTGAATCTTGCTACCAGTGATGACCCGATAAATCTACCGTTCCTATCAGATACTAGAAAACAAGAGCAATGGCCAAGAAATAAATTGCATGAACGACATCACCATGAGATTAATCAACCACACATCGATAAAGAAGCTTCCAACAAATGGCTGATGAAAAGAGAACTATTCTCTGAAACAGAAGGATTCCTTATGGCCATCCAAGACCAAGTCTTCGCTAGAAATAATTAGGAACAGTACTTTTAATAGAATTATAAAATTTGATACACCTATAGTTTGTTCCAACTTGGGTTCTTTTAAGGCGATGGTGATTCAAGGTGAGTGAGTTTTTATTTCTGGTGTCGTAGCCATGAAGATCTGCATTTAAGGTGAATCTTTTTTGGAGTGAATATATATTCCAGTTCTCTAACAGTCTCCTGCAGCTTGTGGTACTCGTACATAGGCAAATACTAATATAACCCAACCTAACAGCCTCACTTTATTTGATAAGCTCCCTGTTTAGCTTCCCACTGTGGCTCCATTCATCGAGAACCACCGTTTTGCGTTCTGCACAGATTGTTCAGTCTTAACTTCGGTATCTGCACTTGTTGAATCAACATTGAAATTGGTTGTATCATCTGCGTATAAGCATGTCTTTGAGCCTGATAGGTTACAAGCACGATCGTTCACATACAAGATGAACAATATTGGAATTAATATTGACCCTTGTGGAACTCCTATACTTATTATTTTTTCTTGTGATTGGATATTTTTCCATGATACAACCTAGGTTCTTTTTGTTAGGTATGATTCGAAATAGGTAAGGCTTTTCCGCGTATCCCATAATACTGTAACTTCTGTAACAGCTATTCTTTAACCCCACAGTCAAAGAATTTTGAAAGATCACACGTTAATAGTTGTGCTTGCTGAAACTGGTCAATGGCCTCAGTGATTGCCTCCAGGCCCGCCGTAAGCGGGCGTGCAAGGCATGCAATGCACGCGGTCGGCGCATTCAGGGGGGCGGCAAATCAGACAATCATCGACTAAAATTCAGACATTGTCACCTCACAATACTAAAAAGATTATCCTTATGAAAATAATATGATGAACGGCGCCCAAATATTTCTTTTATATCGTAGCATTACATAGCGCCATCTATTGAAATTCATGAGAACAAAGTTAATCCGTATCGTGCTCTATGCGAAATAGGGAAATCTCACAGATATCAGGGGAAATCCCCTTAAAACTATATACTCATTTCTTTGTTTTATTTATTTAACACAAATGCGGAAGTGATGTGAGTGAACAACAAACTTCAATTATTTGGTTATAGCCCTAATGTGAGATCCGGAAACGGTCCAGGGTACTTAAAATTAATAATATTCTGTATATTTTTGTGTGAAGTGTGACTATAAAATAATTTAGAAAATTATTTATATTATCCGTCGGCGCAAAAATCATAATTATGGTAAGTGTCTTTGTTTAATTAATCAGCATATGGGCGCATTCAGGTAATTTTACTGAAAAAACTTAAAGTAAAGATTTATTTTAAAAATGCATTAAAATTAATACAGAGTGTAACAAAAGTAACTTAAGTAACGAAAGGGGACATTCAATCTAATCAATACGAATAACTTTTACTATGGGGTCAACTCTGAAGTCGCGAAAAAAATTAGTTATTCCATTACATTTGTGTGCAGTAGGTATCAACATTTTTTTTCGCAGTAGTATTGTGATTATTATTGTGATTTAAAGGGTATTTTTCTGTTATACAAATTAAGAGTGAAGATTTATAAAAAAATATTAAAATTATACCTATACAGGGTGTAACAAAAGTACCTTAAATCCCGAAAGGGAGTCATTCTACACATAAATACGAACAACTTTTACTATGGGGTCAACGGTGAAATCGCGAAAAAAAATAACTATTCCATACAAAATGTATGGATTTTTTTCGCGATTTCAGTGTTGACCCCCTAGTAAAGGTTGTTCGCAATAATGGGTGGAATAATCGACCCCCTTTTGGGATTTAAGTTACTTTTGTACAACCGTATACTAAACTTTTTCAAAAAAATTCCAGGAACCGCAAAAAAGGAAAAAAATTTCAGGAGCTCAATTTCGACGGCAAAAACGAGAAAAAGATACAAAGAAAAAAAAACTAGCGGGATCTCTTGAGAAATTTTTTGGCAAACCAGAAAATAGGGACTCTGAATGTCAAGAGAATGTTGACGTAGATGTAGCTTCAACAAGCGCAGCTTTAAATCTAGAAGTTATGGAGGTATCTGAAGAGAAAAATGTTAGTCCTTCAGAAGGAGACTCCAGTGAAACTAAAAAAAGAGAAAGTAGTGCTAAAGAACCTGTAAGCAATTTATCGTCATCAAGTAGCTGTTTAGATTGTGGTGATGATCCCGGTTCGTGGCCCGTCAGTATGACTAATGATATTGTTAATATTTTGGTTAGCCGTGGTCCCGTGCAGCTGTTTAACCACAATTTTCCTGCTAATATCGATGGAAGAAAATTTGCAAATAGTTATTACTCTAGAAATCTTCCTAATGGAGAAAAAATTAACAGAGAATGGCTTGTTTACTCTACGTCAAAAGATTCAGTCTATTGTTTTTGTTGTGAAATATTCAGTAAAACTGTAAGAAGTCTATCAGCTCCAAGCGGTTTTTCCGATTGGCAACATCTGTCATCTACCTTAAAACGACACGAAACAAGCATTTCCCATAGCGAAAATTTAAAATGTTGGGTCCAACTAAATCATATGTTAAAAATAAAACTACTTTAAATCGAATGCAACTGAGACTATTAGAATCTAAAAAAAACAATGGTGTGATGTATTGGAAAGGATCATAGCTGATATAAAATTTTTATCTCATCAATGTCTGGCGTTTAGGGGCTCGTCCAAAATATTATATGAGCATGATAATGGTAATTTTCTCAAAGCAATAGAAATGATAGCATCCTTTGATTCAGTTATGCGGGAACATATTCACAGAATTCAAGCCTCGAAATTCGATTCAACTCGCATGACTCACTATTTATAAGATCAGATTCAGAATGAAATCATTGATTTACTCGGCACGACCATAAAAAATTATATCCTGAACAAAGTCAGAGAATCAAAATATTTCTCTATCATATTAGATTGCACACCAGATGTAAGTCACACAACAAATTACAGTTATACTAAGGTATGTTGTTTTAAACAGTGAAACTAAAAATTTTACAATATGCGAAATTTTTTTTTGGCATCTGTCCGATAACCAGCTCCACAGGTGAAGGACTATTAAATTTTGTTTTAGATTTATTTTCGCAATCAAACCTTGATATTAAAAACTTACGTGGCCAAGGTTATGACAATGGTTCTAATATGCGTGGAAAACACAATGGATTACAAAAAAAATATTGGAAATGAATAATCGTGCATTTTACGTTCCATGCTCGGCGCATAGTCTCAATTT
This sequence comes from Cryptolaemus montrouzieri, assembly GCA_013387265.2. Lineage (NCBI taxonomy): Eukaryota > Metazoa > Arthropoda > Insecta > Coleoptera > Coccinellidae > Cryptolaemus > Cryptolaemus montrouzieri. The sequence goes on along the minus strand of JABFTP020000185.1, from coordinate 155,798,050 downwards.
GGTCGTTAACGATGCGGCAAATATAACGCACGACACGGTCAACTTTTTCAACTTAATTCAAGAAATTTACGTTTATAGCTGATTTTGCCGACATGAAGGCAATAAAGGTGCAGTTTTTATAAAATAACTTAATACCTATACCTACCTACATAATATGTATAAACTGCACCTTTTTTGCCTTCATTTTTTCATTTAATGTCGTATTAGTGTATCTATCTTGTATAAAATAACCTAATATAACATAGTTTTTCACTGTACAGCATTTTTTTTCACATTTTTATAAACACCTAGGTTTTGTAGTTAGATAGGGGCGGCGCGATAGGAATTGCACACCGGCGTTCAAACCGCTAGCGGCGGGCCTGATTGCCTCTATAGGATTAAACAAGGCTGTTGCAGTTGATTTACTTTTTCTGAAACCTTGCTTTCTAATTTTCAAATCATCTTTAATGTCAACTTTCAGATAATGAACCACCAGACTGATCAATGTTAGTACCAAATGTTTGATGTATTCAAGAATTACTCCCTTTCAAATGTTTGTTAACTGTATACCTTATATTTGGTAGTTCCAAATGCAAATAACGACTTTTTATTCATACATTATATATTCATGGCACATTGTACTTGGTTCTACATATTATATATATATATATAATATATATATATATATATATATATATATATATATATATATATATATATATATATATATATATATATATATATATATATATATATATATATATATATATATATATATATATATATATATATATATATATATATATATATATATATATATATATATATATATATATATATATATATATATATATATATATATATATATATATATATATATATATATATATATATATATATATATATATATATATATATATATTTTCGAACAAACCCTGTCCGTCTAATTCTGCAGCAAGCATGCATTTTATTCGAATTTTAAAAATATTTTCCTGTATGTATTCGGCTGGAAGGATTCAAATCAATGTAAAGATCTCTTCCCTCGACACGAGAGGGGTTCGGCAAAATTCCAGGGTTAGTGAGGTGACAGAATTCCCTGGCGTGTCATTAGCCGAAAGGCAGAAATAAAGCACGCTAAAGGATCAAAAAAGAAAAATTCAAATCAATGCTTCAAGATAAAAACATCTGGCGAAACAACATCCATACATTCGTTCAAATGGTTCTAAGATTACGGTAAAATAATGGGAAATAATCTATTATATGACTATTTCATTGTGTATTCATAGAAATGACCTCAACGAAGAATGGAACAAGTAATTATCCAATAAAACAATATAAATCGCTTCAATTCTGAAAGTTACGGAGGCGTGATCTTGAAGTATTCAATTAGAACTGTTAGACTGGTTACACAGCGATATGCAACAATATTTCTCTACTTTAATGATAAGTTTGTCTCGCGTTCATTTAGAATACAGTATGCTTAATTTTTTATCACAGTTACAACGAAAATGCCAGATATAATAATTTCCAAACGTTAGTTTCATATATCACTGGCTTTATTACGTTGTACGAGGGATGTCTTTTATGTTTTTCATTCTGAGGCATCGAGGATATCATTAATCAACAGTCACTATAGTAAAACTCTTTATTCGCGCTTCCTACAGTCGCGTTTAAAAAATAAAATATATATATATATATATATATATATATATATATATATATATATATATATATATATATATATACATACAGGATATCCACCGGACCATCCGTTAAAAACTTTTGAGTTCTAATTATAATATCAAGCTAAAATTTTTTACGCGGGGAGTGATACCATTTCCGGTTATACCGGAAGTGGGTCATCACTTTGTTATTTCAAATGGCAATCTACCTTTTTTATTATACATCTAGAACCGACATTTGAGCAAGGCATAAAATACCCAAGTTGTAGGCACTTATCTGTCAAAACTTTTGACAGATTTAATTATTTTTGTTATAAACTCGATTTTTGAGGAACATTTAAAAAAATTGTAGCTCGTAGATCTTTTGCACTACAGACAAAATTTTTGCTTGGGTAGATAGAAGAAGGATAAAGAAATTTTTTAAGCAGTCTACACATGTCAAATGTTTATTGCGTTGTTATTTGGCCTTTTTCAAACAGCAATAACTCAATTTTTTCAAATGGCACGTACCAATTTTTATATCGCCATCAGATGAAGCGACAAAGTGCAGATGGAATTGTTTAAGCATGTACTACACCCATCTCTTATAGTTCCGAAATAATTTGGGAATATATTGAATTTTGATGATTTTTGCAAGAACTAACAGAGAATGCTTTGAAATATTTGAATCAAGTAGCTGAACTGTCTACGCTCACCTGACAGGTGCCTAAATTAATGTACTTGTCACTTCGTTCATTCGAATTTGATATTTCAACAAGAATCGTTGGTAATTTGAAGTGAAAATACACCAGATTGATAATAAAAATCAAGGAGCAAATTTATGGCCTCCGCGTTCTCCGGACCTAAAGCCCCTTGATTTTTATTTATGGGGCAGAATCAAGAGTTAAATGTATCTTATTCCTGTAAGAAGTAAAGAAGAGTTATTAGAGAGCATTCATAATGCTTTTCGTTATATTGATCCTGAGGAAACTAGGAGGGCAACTCATCATGTTCGTATACGAGCTGTCAAGTGTATCGAGTACAATGGGGCCCATATTGAACATTTATTCAGATCGTAAATTATTTTTCTCCTTTGATGTTTGCTATCATTTATTCGTATTAATGTAATTATCTTCGTAATTGGTTTTCGCTTAGTTCCTGCAAATTTTATTCATCCGAATTGTAGAAAATTGCTTCTAATGCTTCGAAATTTCATTTTACTCATAGACGGTAAATTTGGAAATTGGTTATTGAATTGCCTACATTTTCTACCCACTACTTTTTGACATTCTAAAATGAATTAAAAAAAGATTAAATATATTTTCGTTTGAATAACCAGTGGTTTTATTCCAAATCTGTTGTATTTTTTGGATATTTTCAATCTGAAATAACGACAATTCTTGTTGAAATATCAAATTTGAATGGACGAAGTGACAAGTACATTAATTTTAGGCACCTGTCAGGTGAGCGTAGCCAGTTCAGCTACTTGATTCAAATATTTCAAAGCATTCTCTGTTAGTTCTTGCAAAATCATCAAAATTCAATATATTCCCAAATTATTTCGGAACTATAAGAGATGGGTATAGTACATGCTGATACAATTCCATCTGAAATTTGACGGTTCATCTGATGGCGATATAAAAATTGGCACGTGCCATTTGAAAAAATTGAGGTATTGCTGTTTGAAAAAGGCCAAATTGAAAAACTCATACAAAACAAGGCAATAAACATTTAACATGTGTAGACTGCTTAAAAAATTCCTTGATCCTTCTTCTATCCACCCAAGCAAACATTGTGTCTGTAGTGCAAAAGATCTACGAGTTACAATTTTTTTGAATGTTCCTCAAAAATCAAGTTTATAACAAAAATAATTAAATCTGTCAAAGCTTTTGACAGATGCCATTTGAAATAACAAAGTGATGACCCACTTCCGGTTTAACCAGAAATTGTATCGCTTCGAATATATTGCACTCCAATTGGAAATCGCTAGTTATTACCGCATATAGAATTTCAGCTTGAAATTGTAATTGGAACTTGAAAAGTTTTTAACGTACTATATATATATATATATATATATATATATATATATATATATATATATATATATATATATATATATATATATATATATATTTATATATATAGAAATATCTTCCGCGATAAACTTCAAAAGGAGTCTACATATGAAAACTTGAGACAAGAAAGAATTATTCCTTCCTGACAACAGCTGGTTCTCAAGAAAGAGAAATTTGACATAGCGAAATGTTTCTTAAACATAAAAGAATCAGTGGAGGAACTGAAGCCATACACATTGAATTCATGTTGGAAAAAATTGTGGCTTGTTCTGACTGCCGAAATTGTGAATGGAATAGGACGAGATGGGTTAGGAAATCGAACAGATAGAATCATGTGACCTTCAAGAGTTGCTTAGATTGCAAAATGAAGATTTGACTTGGAAGAAATGTTAAATTCATAGCCTATTGCAGACGAGACTTCGACACCGGACACGTAACATTTAATCTGAAAAATTTTAGTGAAGGTTTGAGAATGGCAAGTGAGCTTTGTGATTTCTGTATGAAAATCGATGCATTTATAGAACGAAGCCTTATTTTCCAGAGCCAAATTGCTAATGCCACTGCTGAACATCATTCTGAATTGAAGGAGCTTTTACAAACTACCAAGCAAGAAAAAATTAAAAAATTCTTCAAGCCATTGGCTAAGCTTGAAGAAGAAAATTAATCAATATGGTCAAAAACTTCAATTAACTTGATATTTTTATATTTCTATTATCGATTTGGTCGCCTAAGAACGTATCTCCTTCTTAGATAAACAACCATTCCATGTTCACAGTTGTGTAGTCGCAGGATTATTATTATTATTATTCATTTTTGAATAAGAACCCCAACAGGATATCCCAATTACAGGGGTTCACTCAATATAAAAAGCTAAAGATGGTGAAATCAGATACAAAAATTGACCTTACGAAAAAATTTCATCAACGAAACAACTAATTATAGTGAGATGACAAATATATTATGAGCCTACTCATAAACATTTTCAAGGTGATATTGAAGATGTCAATACCATCCAAGTGCCAAATGCAGAAACGCATCAATCTCAGAAAAACAGAATTATAATATAAAGATGTTCGAGCCTTTGGAATATAGAAGAGAGCCCTTCGACGGTTTTGATACTGTGGCACATTGAAAGTCAAAAGACTGATCATGATTTTTTCGCAGAATTCGGTAAAGAAATATTCCATCTAAGAGCACCCTTCGATGCTCCAGACTCAAAAGATTATACCTACGCAAGATGACATCATAATCACTATTCAAATGAGCTCAATTGAACCTATAATTTATATTTTTCACAATTTTTTTCTGTACCCTTTGAACTCTGTCAACAACACATGATAATAGGGTGGTGTATTCCAGATTACTTCTTAGAAGAGATAGGTACAAAATTTTCAGTGTTTTGATATCCTTGAAATGAAATCGAGCATTTTGAAAGATTTTGAGACAATATGTTCAGAGTGGAAACTGAAAGAAAGCTTTTCATCTAGAATAATGCCAAGATCCCTGACCTGGTCCACTCTTTTGATATTTATTTACATTGAGATTAAAGTATCTGGAAAAACAAAGATTCAAATCACTGAAGAAACTCTTCATCTTCTGAGTTCTCTAACTTTCTGTAGATCTTAAGATCATCCGCGTACAACTCATGATAACTATTTAAAAAGATTCAGAAATGTCGTCTTTGTAAATTGCGAAGAGAAGTGGCCCGAGATGGGACCCTTGAGGTACGCCGAAAGTTACGCTGAGAACACTCGGAGATGCTCCATTAACCACTATGTACCTAGATCTATTCAGCAAATATGATTAGATCCGCCTGATCAAAGGGCCAACTATACCAAAATCCTGCAGAATAGCAATCAACGTTTTATGCCTTGCTGCAAAGATTTATTGTACATTATCAGAAGAGGATCTACCAACGCCGATCCACATGATTTTATAAAAATTGGAGGGATTTAATCTGGACCTGGACCTTTCGAGGTGTTCAAGGATGTCTGATTTAGAACAGCTGATGCCTCTACAAGACTTAATGAAATAGAGTCGAATAATTTTGATTTTCCTTTGTATATGACATTTGGATCCTTGAAAACACTTCAAAAATATTCACCGAATGCATTCGATATTGAATTATGATCCTGAAAAGTAATATTTTCGAAATTCATGGCAGATGGTATTTTTTTATTCTTTTTGTGCTCCGCTACATAAGACCAGAACGCTTTCGGATCATTCGCAATGTTTTT